>JAWMRA010000113.1:76121695-76140743 GCA_035584735.1 Pseudotriccus pelzelni | reverse complement strand
GGGAGACCTTACAGGACCTGGGTAACCCCAGCCTTATCCCAGGAGGGAGGTAGGCCCAGCCCTGAGGTCGATACAGAGACGAGAAGAGACAGAGAGCAAACAGTTCCAGCTGCAACAAGACGTTCTTTCCGTTCTTTCCGAAAGACCCTTCTTTCCGTTTAAGAACATTTGCACCCTGGCTTGAACAACAAGATACATCATAGTTAAAGCATCCTTCAAAACCCAGAACTTTGGAGAAGCTCCAAGGACTGGATTTGCTGTGACGAAGAGGAAGATGAGGAAGAGGGGATCCCAGAACCCCCTAACTCAATTCCCAAAGAGGCGTGCCAAGGGGCAGAACTGGGGGGCAGATAAATCTGGGATTGGTTGGGATAATACCTTAAATTGTGGAACCCCCTGAACACAGAGGCATGCATTATATGCATTCCCCTGGGCCTGAGGGCCTAATCGAAGAACCTGCTCTTTTTATCTTATATACTAAATTGGCCTGGAGGTTTTTTTCTCTGGGATCTTTTCAGATGTCAGTTTGGCCATAGCTCAGCCAGCAGGATTGAAAATCGTTGTGCTGCTGCCCTGGCTGAAACAGGGTATGTCCTCACAAAAAAAGAAGCATCAACAAATGCAATGACAGATGAAATTCCTTCTTCTCATTGCCACGGATTTTGTCCGTTATTGGCATGTGCCATTAAAACTCTAACGTAAAAAGTTTGTCTGTCAGTATGAGTCTCACTGTGGCCAGTGGCATGCCCTGGTTCTGCCCAGACTTCTTGGTGGGATGAAGGTGAGGTGCAGCTTGCAGGTGTTATTTCTGGTTCTGTGGGCCCAGAGTGGTGAGAGAGGGGGACAGGGACCTTTGGCAGTGCTGCAGTGACACTGTTTTCCCAGGAGGTTCGAGCACACTCGAGAACATGTTTGCACAGGTAAGATTACAGACTTGACGCTGAAGAAGTTTTCCATGTTTACTCAATGAGATTTGCCTTTTAAAACTAGTGGAGAACAGAATGTTTGAGCATTAAGCATCTGTTTACTGTGTTGAGGTAAATGGTTTGCAGCATTTACTTAGGTCAGGCTCTATTCTAAACTTTTCTGAGGTGCTTTATACTTTGCTTTCTGACTGTTATTGAAAAGTAAGTGGTAGTGCTGTTTTTGTCACTATGGAGGAACCTTCAAACCTAAGTCTACAACTAAGCCAGGAGATATTCTCTCTAAAAATTAAATAGCATTTCTTTCAAGTATGTAGGTGAGCCCAGTTGCACAGGTTTGCTCCATGCTGTGCAGCTGGCAGTGGTATCCCACATCATGCTCCTGGTTAGGCAGAGCTTCTCTCTGACCTCTTTCTTCTTTTTGATGCAAGCCCACCTCCTCCTTTCTAAACTGTGTCACACACTGCACACTCCTTGGAACAGGGGTAGGTTTTACCTTCAGTGTCTTGACTAAGGCTGAATGCACAGTTATTTAAAAACAGATCAGTTTTTATCTCACTTTTAGCTCGTAGAATTAGCTTTACAGAGGAAGTGTGTGTACGGTGTTAATTGTTGCTATTCTGTGTTTCTCTATGTTTGACAAATACGGCTACTTATTACCTTGTAACCAGATTAAAAAGTGCAGTGGAATGTAAGCAGAAGTTGTGGTATTTACCGTAATTCTGTCAGCAATGAACTCTAGAAGTGGTTGTTTTGCTGTACCTGATCTTGGTCCTGATTTTGCTTATATGAAAAAATATAACTTGTATAAACTCTTTCATAGGAGGAGTAACAAATACTGCACAGTATCAAAACAGGCTCATGGTCTATGATCCTAAGCAGGTGGGTATCTGTGTTGTATGTTTTTTCCCAAATGTTTTGCTTCAAACAGGTCTCCTGGCAAATACATACAATGATTTGTAAGGCTGAAAGCGCTGACCATTTGAATTAGTGGTGTTTTAAATTCACTGTTTACTGATGTGTGAATTTAGCAGAGTAATGGAGACCCTGATGACTTATTATGTTTTTTAAGCCTGTGGGCTTTAGAACCGTCTTAGATTAAATACGGAAATGTGCTTTAAATCCCCTGTATTTGTCAGTATTTATTTTACTTGTTCTTTTTTTTTTGTAATCGAGCAGCCTGGGGCAACGTATACTCAAAGTCAGTGTCCCAAAACCGCTCCGTGTCATTGGCATTTCTGCTTTGAATTGCATATATGAGCCTTTTTGTTTCCTGTATGTTTTGAGAACTGCACTACCTGGCTGTGACTTGCTCTGCAGCCTCCAAGGGTGCCTATCATTTCATTACCCAAGCACCTAAAATATCTTTTAGGGATTATTTCATACATTATGTATGTGTTTTGATTAGGTTAGCATGGCTCAGTAACCATTTCAGAGGGTTAGGGCATGGTTATGCCCTCTTGCTTGTATTAGGAATTAAAAGTCCTAAGCTTGCAATCAGAGTTGCATAGCCTGATTTACACCCATGTGGAAGATTTTGACTTTGCTGATTGTAGGATAGGGGCTTTGATTGCTGTATTTGGAACCAAATTGTGCCAGGAGATACTTCTGTGTGGTTCCCCCTGACTTTTTAAAGTGTAGCACATATGGGGCCTGAAGCAGAAAGCAGGCGATGGCACATCTTTCTTTATGAGGTGCAGTTTTATGCATCGGCTGTACAAATGCTGACTGTCCTAAATCCAAGTAGTAATTACAGACAGCAATCTTATTTTTGCTTATGGGGGAGACACATATTTAGATACTGTGTCTCTGTTGTGTATCTGTCACTTAGATTCTTTACTTGCTGATGTGAAAGTTGCACCCCAAAATACCAGTGGCAGGGCTACCTCAGCGTGCCGTGCTGACGGCGAGAAAACCGGCCCAGCACGTAAGGAGTTACAGAGGAATTGTGTGCCTGCATTCTTCAAATGAGGTCCGCTTCATGTTTGTACACACAGGCTCTTTTTAAAAATTCTGCTGGCATATTGTTTACGGTGGGTACTGGAAACCATCACATCTGCTTGCATCTCGCACAGAATCTCAATAACTCTATCATTCAGCACCGGCGTTTGCTTCTGCGCGAGGCCTTTGTGGCGAGTCGATAATGCCTGCCATCTGCCACAGAGCACACAGCTACCTGCCAACAAGCCGGCTGGGGTGACCTCTGCTTCCCCACCACTGATTAGTATTCACACACCGGCTTATTAGAAATGACCCTACCAGGCCCCTCTGTTTCTCTGCCTTTGCAGCGCTTTGCGGCTCACCTGGCAGGCACTGCAGTGGAGGAAGCTAAAGATATAATCAGGGGATGCAGGCAGGCTTTCCAAAGCAGATGGTGTCTATAGTCTGGTGTTAAGAGACTGGACTACTAATGCAATCATTAATGCCTAATATTCAACTATTGCACATTGAAATGTATAGCTATATATTGTGGAGGTTAAAAGGCAGAAGTTTTAGAGGCTCTTGAGTTACCACAAGTGGTAGCACATGTGTCACAAAGAATTTCCTCACAGATTTTAACTTCCTCCACTTAAATTAATCTCATCTGTTGTCAGCTTGTTTGATTTGGTAAGCGTAGGAGGGGCAATTGTATTCTTGGGTTTAAATACTGTGCTTTAATCCTTTATCTTCCATGTCTTCTTGCCTCTCCCCCTAACAGGTAGAATTCTTGAAATATTGTTAATGAGCAAGAAAAATATGCAAAAGGATGCTACTTTGTAAGTTCCCACAAATAAAGGGTTAACATTAAACCAAATACATGAATCATTTGAGAAGATTCTTTAGGAAATTATTTTTCCTTGTTGCTTCATTCCCTAAGGATAAGATCAAATAAGCTTCTGAATAAAGAAATATAGAAGAATCTCTCGTCTCATAAGAGAGCTCATTGGTACAGGTAATTCTAGAACTGTATACAAAGCAGATATCTAATAGTCAGGCTTAAGTAGCATTTCCTACTGAGTTATAAAGGGGAAAAAAAAGACTTTTGAAAGCTGATGATCTAGACAGAAATAATACAGAGCAAGAACTGCTATTAAATTAATGAATTTAAATGTGAGAACTGTAAACCACGTGTTGAAAGTCCAGTACGTCTAGTCAGTGTTATAACCAGCACACATGTCTGACTTATGAACAACACAAGTATTATGCACCTTGTGATTCCCGACCAAGGGTAAGGAGAACATCAGTAACGTGCTGCTGTTTACTACTAATACAGGTGTGTCTTTGAGCAGTGCTAGACAAGTTCTCTCTTCCTCTTTCCAGAATAAGTGGTTAAGCCGTAGCCCAATGCTGCAGAGGAGAGTGTATCACTCCATGGCAGCTGTCCAAAGGAAACTTTACGTGTTAGGTGGGAATGATCTGGACTACAACAACGATCGGATCCTGGTCCGGCACATAGACTCCTACAGCATAGATGCTGACCAGTGGACGCGTTGCAACTTCAACATGTTGACAGGTGAGTACTGCACACCAAAAGGGGAACTTGCTACCCTTGAAGAGAAACACCAGTTATTTTCGCTTTAGATGCCTTTAGAATTTGGAACTACATGACTTTGCTACAATTGGTTCTGATTTATGGACCGTCATCAGCCAACAAGACATTTTGATTATGGTTCTGGCAGTCAGTGGTCTACAAAATCTTTGTGTTAGCACATGGTACACTAAATTTTTAAGAAGATGCACATAAATTTAATTTAATGAAGCAGCAAAAAATAATTTGTCATAATATTACCAGTACTGTTTTTTGATTCTCCAGAAGCTTTCCTGCAGTCATAGATTTAGCTAACTGAATATACTCACTGATGCATCTCTACCATAATAACATAATTTTGTAATGCTTTCTGCTGAAGTTACAGGGCAAGATTTCACTCAAATCCATTAACCCTTACTTATTTCTAAACAGTATTTTCTTAATCGAATACTGAAAGAAGGTGTCCTTGTTGGAATTCTGTCAAGTCAGGAATGAGTTGAGCAGCTCAGTTAGCTAGAGGGTCTGTAAAATTCTTCTTGACTTTCACCAGGAAGAACTGTTACAGCCAGAACTTGCAAAGCACTGCAGCTCACTGTCCCTGCCATCCAGTCCACCAAAGTTCACGTCCACCTGATACAATTCCCAGATGTAATACTACGCCCTTGTCTGCCTGGTAGGTTTAAAACTGCTCTAGTTGGCAACTTTGTTCTTTTAAGGCATTGCACTGGGTTGCCTAATTTCTGGGATCTGGAAAAGGCTTGCTTGGTTTCCAAGTCAGGCCATTAGAGTTCTTGATGAACACTGAGAGGCACAGATTAAAAAGAAGTTACACATTGTCAAAAAGAACCAGGTTTTCATCTCTCTTTTGCCCACCAGTTAATTATTTTATTATCTGGAGGAGCTGACAGGCTTTGATAAGGATGTCTTGCAAGTGCAAAACCCTGGCACCACAGGCACCCTCATTCTGGAGCTGACCCTGTCCTACTACAGACAGCTGCCTCTCCATAACCTGCAGGGTTGTTTCCACAACCTGCACCTTAAGAAGCCATTTCTTTCTGTCTGTGCAACTGGCAGTAAATGTGCCTGTTGCACTCTGTAGTGCTGAGTTTTCTGAGGCTGCATTTTATCCTTCGAAACTTCCAAACTTGTTCAGGAGACCGTTGCTATGGGGATGAACTTGCGCAGCGGCTTCTGCCATTTTCACCACACTGGTACCTGGAGGAACGGTATGGGGGAACAGGCGTGGGCAGCGCAGGAGGGGCCCTCCTTGCTCTCAGCCTCTGTGTCTGTTTGGATGTTCATGTCTGATGGTAGCCGAGAGCCAGGTGGGGACTGTGAAGCACAAGTATGTTGCATGCAAACCGGTGCCATTGAGAAGAGAGTGGATGGTCCCTGCACTGCCACATTATTGCTCACCTGGGGCATCTCCGGGCAGCAGCACTGTACAGGGCTCCTGTGCAGAGCAAGGAACAGCCCTCACGCTTCACCTTCGCTTCCAACATGTTGTGAATTCTGAAACAGTTAAGTTGCTGCCAGGTGCATTTGCATCCTATTACAGAACTCCAACATTTGGTGTTAAAAGGGTTAATTAAACACTGAAAATGGTTTCTGTTTCCTTCCTTGCTTTAGGTCAAAATGAGTCTGGAGTTGCAGTCCACAACGGTAGAATATATTTAGTTGGTGGCTATTCGATTTGGACAAATGAGCCTTTGGCATGTATCCAGGTGAGTGATTTATGCTTCTTTTAAAGTCTTTTCCAATAATTTCGCAAGGATAAGTTTTGCACAGAGGTTATTAAAAAAGGAAAATACATGTGAAGTGGAGAGATTAAGGATATTTCTTATGCAGCTACTGAACCTGCATAAACACAGAGAGGAAATACTAAAAATACTTCCAGATGAGCCAGTAGATGCAATTCCTTTGAGATATTCCAGTAAACCAGGGTAGAGTTGTCTTTCCTTTGGCAAGGTTTGGATAAAATAATGTGTGTATATTCACAGGTTACGCAATCAAGTTCAAAAGAAAAAGGGTTGCAGAAATGGATGACAGGGCATAGGCTAAGAATTTTTCAGCCTGTCTTGTGATTTATTTTTTTTTCTTTCCAAGTCGTGTTTCTGAAGGGCAGCCAGAGTTAATGAGTTGTTCCTTGACTAAGTTCACTCAGCCTGCAACCTGCCCTCATACTGACTGCTTTAAAGCTTCAATGGAAGATTTTTGATCCCTGCTCTCCCATCTTGTATAAGAGCAGCTCACCGACAGATCCATGGCTTTCTGGTATTCCTGTACGGAAGTCAGGAATTCTTATCTTTCTGCATGTTCCTGAGTGAAGCAGTTCTGCGTCACAGCCATTGCTTTGTTTGTGACCAGCTGGGCAGTTACAGACAGAAACTCTTGTTTTACATCTCAGTTTCTGCTCTTTTGCTGATAAACAACATTTGCATTAGCTTCCAACTTTTGGGGGTTTAGGATTTCCCCTCCAAACTGCCCCCATAAAGTAAGGCTTAGCATAAGAAGGGAATACATTAGGATGCTGAGCTGCTGGTCATATAATGATTTTGTAAAGAGTAGATCATGCAAGATAAACAGTTAAAACTATGTTCTGGTCATAGTGTAATTGTGTTTAACTAAGTTGTTAGATACTATACCTAACAATTTGCTGGAAAAAGTCATTCCGAGTGGCTTTGGTACCACGAACTGACATAACAGTGCTTTGATTGGAGTAATAGTGCAAAATAGAGCTGGTGGCTCTACTCCACCAACAGGCTCATTTGTAATCAACAGGTACTTTACAGTATTGCACCTGGGTTTAAATGCAGCTTAGTGACAAGTAAAAATGATCCTAGGGTCTTGCTGTCTTAAATGGACATTTGTCCACATCCCCAAACTAGTTGTGAATTGGAAGCCTGCCTGACAATCCCCACGTTAAAGAGAAAAGCAGTATAATGAGTGATTTGGCAGAGCTGTGTGTGCTGCCCCTTCTCAGCTGCTGGCAGAGTGCCTGGCTTTAACCAGCATAACTAGCCCTTTTATCTTCAAATTGAGGGAAACTGGGGTTGTTTTCTCCTTTGGAAGAAAAAAAATTCCTCTTTTCCCATATACCTTTACTTTCTTTAAGTCAGTCATTTATTTGGCATTTCTATCTTCTATAGAGCTCCTTATATACCACCAAAGCTGACAAATGATTTCTGCTCTGTGCCAGCAGGAGCCCTTCTGTGCAGAGTAACCCACTAGCATGGCTGCACGTTCTGCTGCCAGAAAGCAGGATCGAATGACACTGTTTGCTACTGAGTGCCTGAGCACTGAGGTTTTGGTTTGGTTGAAAAACGCAGGCAGTGGATCGCCAGACCACCAGTAACAATCTAAAACTTATCTGAAACCACCTTTCTGTCGGGATCAATAGTACATACATGTGGTGTGTGCCGGCAAATTCGTTTCAGCCTTCTTTTGTTATCCCAAAAATACTTTGTATGCTTTGACCTGCAGGTGCTGGATGTTAGCAAGGAGGGGAAGGAAGAGGTATTCTATGGGCCTACGCTCCCCTTCGCTTCCAATGGAATAGCTGCATGCTTTCTTCCAGCTCCGTATTTCACGTGCCCCAACCTTCAGACTCTGCAAGTGCCTCACCACAGGATTGGCACGATGTGAGACACTCCTTGCGCTTCACAGAATCAGAAGTGGAGGGGGAAAACATCGAACCCTGTGCGTAGAAGGGTTTCTCGGGGTCAATGAGAAGAATCAACCCACACGGACTGCTGCTTTACCATCACACATTTGTCTTAAGGTCAGATCACAACAAGCAGGAAGGACGCTACAAAAACTGTCTGCAGTTTCTCTCCTCTGCCTCAGATGTAGAAGCACATACATGAGAGTGTTTGGCATTTTTGCTGGTGACTACTTGCTATGTGTCTACTTCATTTCCTTATGCAACTTTTTAAGGCATTGTGGATGCTCTCAGCTCGTCCTGGGCTGCTTTTTTGGGGGCTCTTTATGTTCAGTTGTTCACCAGTGGCGCTTTCAAAGATGATAGAAAGCTCTGTTTATGTTGATAAAGATGATATCATACCCTGGTAATTATGCAACTTACTCGATACCTTTGGCAAAAAGAGTAACAAATGTGTTGACTTCCAGTTCTGAACTCTGTCATTTCCAGTTTCTCATTTAATAATACTTCATTTTAAATTTAAATACTTCAAAACAGATTAAAACAAAGCTAAAAAGCAAAACAAGCCCTATAGGATATGGGGAACAGTAAAAATTGTCTCAGCTGAAAGAAACTGAAGCCTCATGGTTAAACTAAAGTCTGAACTGAATTTGTTTGTCTGAGAATCTAAATATCGTTTGGGATCTCATTTACCAAGGTCTACTATCAAATAAATGTTACCTTCTGTCATATGATCAATTCTTCCTGACAGCTGCAGTCTTTTAATGGTGGAGATCAGCCTCTTTACTGTATAATTAAAATGTGCCATTTACTTAATATTTTTAATATCCAGTTTGCAAGGGGTCACCACATTTACAATTATCTATGAACAGTCTCATTTTGTCCAACATATGGTCCCACAAATCACTGGTCTCCAGAGGCTAAACAGGTGTAGAACAATGTCAATATTTATTTATTTATTCTTTCCGTTTATATAGTGCGTCTCCATTCGATCCTCCAGGCATATGCCAGCTCACAACAAATACTCTAACCTGATATATTTTGGCTTTGCTTGGCTACTGCAACCCCTCTCTTATTTGTGTGTTTTATTTACAAACTTTTCAATGTCTGTAAATATTAACCAAGCATGTTATTAAATCTTCCTCCATTTCTGATTTATGGGTACTCTGCACTTCTCTGCTATACCTGCTGATCAGCTCCCTGCCACTGTGCAGTCCGAGCAGACCTGTCAGATTCCTCCTGATGCTCCCGCAAATGCCACCTGCAGAATATGCTGTGGCAGCAGCCTGCGCCTGCTGGAGAGGAACACGTTTGGCTTTGTCCAGGGAGCAGCATTTTCAAATCAAATGCATCTTTTAAGGGTCAGGTTACGGGGAAGTAACTGTATCACCACTTCTGTCTCCTGCTGGGCAGTGTACTCACAGAACATCACCTTTCCTCTTCTGGTACTGATCAGGTTAGAATGTTTTATGGTTTTTTTTCACTAAGCTTTCTCACTCTCATTGCCTAGAGAAGAGGTGCAGCTGCACTGTCTTTGCCTGGTGCACTGAATTGAGTTGCTAACATTGCCTCCCTCTGTGCACCAAGCAAGCCTACGTCCAGGCAGTACTTTTCTCTGTATTGCATGAAAGCCATATATGCTGTACATCAAGATATACTTTAGTTTCTTGGCTTAATTTGTTTGATCTCCTGGAAATCTGCACGCAAGGGACAGCTCTCCTAACAGGCCATTTACAATTTAGAAATTGTTTTCCTGTGCAGGCTGCAGGGCCCGAGCCCAGCTAGTATTCGAACTTTGACTTACGTGTGGTTTTCAGGGATACAAACATATTACATCTCATTCTCAAGAGGGGGACAGCTAAAATAATCAAAATGTGTATGCAGGAGCTTTGAGCCTCATCCCAGAGGTATCACACCAGGTAGGTGATCAGCTTTTGCTCCCGGGGCAGAACTGACATATACGTCCTATTTTGCAGGTGGTGGGAGGATTAATTTAATTTCTCGGCCTTTGCAAAGCCCAGTGCACTTCTGGCAATAGTGCAAAGTATGAATTTGTATGCCTCAACTTAGTTTGGAGACTTTTATTTCTAGGCCTCATAGCTTACCACAGCTGCAGGTATGGAATAATTTCTAAACTGCTGCTCCTGGAGAACAAGGGGAGGGATTATGACGGATCTGGACATCTGAGTGGTGACAGAAAGCAGTAACAGTGACCCCCATTTGAGAAGTGGGGGGGGAAGGAGGGGGCAGATTCCTTATGCAAAGCAGCATGTGCCCCTTGGTTCGAGGTCTGAAAGGCAAGAAAGTTATTTATCATGTTCGTTCTGCCCTTTAGACGCTTTTACTGCTCCGCTTGTTATCACCAATTGTCTGTACTGTGAATAGCAGTTTTAAACAGCTGTGCAATTGCATTATATTAGGGGTACCTCTGCCACAGAGCCTCAGGACAACACATATGCTCTTATTAGTGTCAGGATTCTGCTCTGGCTCTTAATCATCAGGCTCCACTGATTACTGAGAAGTCCCTCTTAGCCTGTAAGTTTTTGTGCCGCACTTTCCTATCTGTGTCCTTTTGCTTTTGCTGCAGGATCTACAGGACAGATGGGGGTGCTTCACTGCATCTGAAGTCAGAAAATGCCACATAGCCCTTGCCAGTTGAGCAAAACCTGCTTAGTTATTGCCAGGTAAGAAAAAAACGGCGTGAGTGCAAGAGCAGACAGAGAGCACCCTGCTGTGGCTGAGGGGTCTCAGCTGGGGAGGATTGGGGGTGGGAGAGCAAGGATGGCTTCACCTGCCACCTGCAGCTGTGCAGGACTCCAGCCGGCAAAGGCTGCCCAGTGAGCTGAAGTTTCTCAACCACGATGTCCTCACCCTGGCATCTTTCCACCGTGTGTCTCAGGCTTCTGAAACTCCCACAGCTGCAGGTTCCTGTGCGTGAGCTCCAGATCTGCCTCTAAATTTTGTATCATTTTTGGCAAACATACAGCTCTGAACCCAACCTTTGTCCCTACCCAGCCTACCAGTTTTGGTACATACCTCTGAAATGCAGTTTAGCTTAGTTTTTCCACAGAGCCTTAAAGCTGTCCAGAATATTTCCATGCTTGCTGGTTCCGTTACCAGAGTCTGATCAGCACAAAGTGAGAGCTCCTGCCAACATAAGTCTTTCATCCAGCTGGGAGTGTGCAAGGTAATGGGGCAGGCTGCAACCAGGGAGACCTCACAGTGTTTCAGGGAGGGTGTCCTTACAAGTCAGTAATGCAGCAGCAGTTACTGACTGTCAAGTTTGGAAGACAGTCCTCAAATTTACACATTACAGTTACTTAAATTTGCAGCTAACACTTTTGGGCCACAAGGTCTTGAGAGCTGTACTGAAGAGCTGTTCCCTGATCTTCTCTTTTGGGCCACTCCCATAATGAGTAATATTCAATCCTTTAGACAGCATACTTAACCTTTGAGTCCTGAAATGTGTTTTAACAGCTCTTCTTAGCTATAAATAACCACAAAGACATCAGCTACTTTGTGCTTTTTATTTAAAAAATACCCAATTTCCACAAGCAGCAGCACCAACAGCCTCTTCGGCCCCTTTAGCGTCTCTTGAGCATTTCACACCCAAGTGCTGACCAAAGACACATTAATATGTTATGAGTGTGCAGCAATTCAGTTTCTGTGCAGTAACGGTTTCATAATCCTTGCATTTCTCGTTGTGGCTTATGATATTCTTCTTAATTTAGCAGCTTTTGGGCAAAGTACCTATCTCTCAGAATAGCTGAAACTTCTGTAACTCTTTTTCCTTTAAGTTTTGCCTTCCCCAGTTACCCTCCCCCAGACCTGTACAGACACTTAGTACATCAGTTGCAGAATCATGGGTAAATAGATAATTGAATATTCACACATGCAGAAACAACACAGGCAGAATGTGGAACAATGTGGAAACAAGCGCGAAAAGAGGCGGCATCTGTTTATTGAAAATTAGAATGCAGAATAAATTAAGAGGGCAAGGTTAAAACACTTCATCTGCAGGCAGAGTTTGTAGGGGAGGAAGAGTTTGCAGGAAGTTTAGCACATAGACCATATAAAGAGCTTATGCAGTTTTATTTTTGCAAAATGGATTTCCCTCACCCCCCCAAGGACATGTTACAAATGGATAAAAAGTGTCCACATAAAGAACGGTTTTCCAATAGAGATGATTATATATAGCTGTTTCACAGTAATGCTAGAATTAAAATGCTTAAAATGTTAATGTTGCAATGCTTCAAGTACTGAAGAACAGAGTAAGTATTTTTAGCAATACCCTCAATTCATGTAAGTGAATGCTGTGCTAATTTTTCCAGCAGTGCCTGTGCAGGTCATGCTGGGCCTTTCTAAAACAAATAAGAAATTTAAGCTTGCATTTTTAATGCCTGTTTTGGTGTCACTCTACGAGGAGGAGGGTAGATTAAAGATGGTGTTTGATGGGCTGAAAAGTGCAGTGAATTCGGTTGTGATGTGGAATTACTCTGCTGGCATTTCCAAAGGCCTGTGAAGATACCATACCTATGAATACAGTATCTGAGTTTTTACAGGGTTTTTTGTTGTTCTGTACATACCTTCACACTTTATACAGTAAGCCTGCAAAAGGTTTACCATTTTAAAGCTGCTCAAATAGGCAAAAGCCCTATCCTCGTCATTCATCACAAAACAAGCTTAATTATGCTAGGACATATTGACACTGCATCGGATTTTTAATCTTCAACATAATTTTATAACCATTGCTAACAGATGGGCTGATTACACTGAATTTGAGTTTTAAGTAATAGTTAGAAATTCTAAAATATGATTAAACTGGAAATGCCCATTGCATACATAATTTTCAAAAGCTACTGAAAGAAGGAAAACCAGAGCACAATAAAACCTCTTTTCTGTTTCCTGAGGGAAATGTGTTGCATTTAAGTGGACAGTTATCAGAGTTCCTTAAATGGCCAAGCAGTGTATGCTATTGGCAGCTCCTCTTCTGTGCAATTACAACAGATATGCAGAACCTTATTCTTTCTATAGGTCTGCTGCTCTTATTCCAGCATAAAAGGTGTGAATTTTTCTATTTCAGAAGCTATTTTATTGAAACAAGTGCCTTCTCCCTATTTTTTTTGTCATTGAAAATGAAAGCAAGGAGTAACTTAAATTACCGTGTTTCTGCTCTTTAATAACAATAACAAATGAGAAATTCTTATAAAATAGAGGTACAACTTTGTGGGACTAATGGAAGTTGCATGTGAATTCTGAACAGAAGGTGTCTTTTCTTTTATGTTGTTATCATCGTAAGGTTACCAAAGGGAAGATAAGCCAGACTTCTCCCTGTCTGCCATTGTTCATAATATGCTGGACATCTGTTTCACAGCACAAGGATGATAATGGGTCAGAGGTGATTGGTATCCTGAATCCTGGAATAGGGAAAATGTAAAAAAGCAATACTGTCTATTCAGACCTCAGTTCTATATATTGCAGAAAGAAAAGGGTGTAGTAGTCCTCTTATATCCTGGAACACTCCTCTGGCCAACAAGACCAGGATAGAAAATGCTCTCAAGGCTCGTGCCAGCTGTCCTTCAGACAGGTCCGCTGTCAGCATTATTAGCATTTGTAAATGAAGGGAGACTCTGGTTACAGACCATGCACCAGGCTTAGGGGAAAGAAATCTTACTGAAATTAAATATTTTGTTAAAGCTCCACTGACAAACAGTGATCCCACAGTTATGAGTAATTGATTAAGATTTCTGCTAATTTTGGCTGGGGTAGAGTTAATTTTTTTCACAGTGGCTGGTATGGGGCTGTGTTTTGGATTTGTGCTGAACAGAGGGTTGATAATATAGAGATGTTTTTGTTACTGTTGAGCAGGGCTTACACAGAGCCAAGGCCTTTTCTGCTTCTTGGATTGCCACGCTGGTGAGGAGATTTGGAATGCTTGGGAGGAGACACAGCTGGGACAGATACCCCAACTGACCAGAGGGATACTCCACACCATATGACATCATGCTCAGTATATCAAGTAGGGGGAAGAAAAGCGGGAAATTTGGAGTGATGGCATTTGTCTTCCCAAGTAACTGTTACATGTGATGGGGGCCCTGCTCTCCTGGAGATAGCTGAACACCTGCCTGCCCATGGGGAAGGACTGAATTAATTTCTTGTTTCGCTCTGCTTGTGTGCACAGCTTCTGCTTTTCCTATTAAACAGGTTTTTATCTCACCCCATGAGTTTTCTACCTTTTACACTTCCGATTCTCTCCCCAGTCCCACTGGTGGGGGAGCGAGCGAGCGACTGTGTGGTGCTTGGCTGCCGGCTGGGGTTAAACCGACAGCATTCAAAATGGCTTAATGCCACTAACTTTTCATTATATAGAAGGATTTGAATACTGAAATTTCTCTGAACTAGGTACTCTAGCTACAACTTTATTTTCAGCATGTTTTTTCTCCATCAGTTGCAGAATTTATGACTGCAGTAAACATCTGTCCTTGCAAGCAGCGCTACTTTTAGACGACGTACTGTGAGAGACCCTTTCCTTCCAAAAAGTAAAATGCTGCCCTACAAAACGCCACAAAAATGCAGGCCAAAGGAAGAGCCTATTAAAGTGGAAATCATGATGTCACTTTGTGGTGATGCTTCAGACCAAAACTGTGGCAATATAAAGCTGTCTGGAACGCTGACCTCTTAGTACAGTCAGCCCGTTCACCAGCAGCGTGCGGCTTTGGCACGTCAGATCTGACTTTAACTCAGACCAACGCAGGCTTGCACCCAACAGCGGTTTGCCTTTCAGCCCTTCGTTAATACTGAATGCTTCTGTGAGGCTGATGGTCAGCGCTGCCTTCTGCAGCAGCATGTGTGGGCAGGTGCTGGCTGGAAAGAAGAGAATGAAGGAAGGACCCCAGTAGGGTTGTTAGGAATGGTGTTGCTCCAAGCCTGTGAGAGGACACAGAAGCCTGGATGAGCTGGGTAAAAGAAGAACTGCAGCAGCGTCCGTCTGTCCAAATGTAGTTAGATGGGTAATGTTTGAATATCTAAGCAAATGCATCAACAAGGTCTGTCAATCACAGAAGGGTTTGTGTTGGAAGGGTCCTTTGAAGGTCATCTAGTCCAACCCCCCTGCAGTAAGCAGGGACATCTTCAACTGGATCAGGCTGCTTAGAGTCTCATGCAACCTCACCTTCAGTGTTTCCAGGGATGGGGCATCTACTACCTCTCTGGGAAACCTGTCCCAGTGTTTCACCACAGTCATCATAAAAAATTTCTTCCTTATAACCAGTCTCTATCTACCCTCTTTTAGTTTTTAAACCAAACTGTTCATATGTAAAATATTACAGAAAGGTTTAATTTAAATAATGGTCATTGTCTTAAGAAGCTTTTATACAGACAGCCTCTAACAAGACATAATATATAATTTCGTTTTCAGGGTTTTTTTTCTATATTGTACTTAAAATCAGGATTTTTTTCTTTCCTCCTAATTGGTTTCGGATTGGTGTTTTGGTGTATGCTTGGTAAGTCAGCCTAGTCTAGCGCTCTGCAAGCCTTCCTCTCATTAATATTATCAGAACTATCAGTCACATCTGCAAATGTCCATACCGAATAAATAGACCAAACCAGATTGCCCATTTGGCAGTGCTTGATGAATATGATGCAAAATGCACTATTTCTGCTCACATTAACTTTGTGACAGAGAAGAATGATAATTTCCAAACTGTTTAAATTAGTTTCTCATGCACCAGGAGCTGCTGCGCATTTACATAAAGTCCTGTTGCTTTTTCAGAAACTTCCAACCAGTAGAGATAGTATTAAATATGTCTTTAACAACCCACGAAACACATCATTAAATGCTTTGTTGTAATATCTGCTCCATCCTTTAAAAGTCACAGTTTTTACTTTCAGGAAGTAATACTGCAGTAAGGCATTCGCTCTGTAATCTACAGGGTGGTAGGACTCAAAGACATCTCAATCTCTCTTGGGAGGGATTGTATTTTTTTTTTTTTTAAGAAAAAAAAAAATTAGCAGCACAGTCCTCCTGAGATGAATAAAACTCCTCCCAGGTACAGAAGCTTACAAGAAGCTACAATGCAAATTCAGTAAGTCACTTTCATAATGAAAAGAACCTCTATGTTCTGCACTATTAAGTAGCCTAAAGAGGCTTTTAGTTACTGCATTATCTGAAGTACCGATAGCCGATTTAGGCAAGAAGATTATCTAGTTCAACTTGATAAGATTACTGTGACGAAAGAGGAGCTTTCTGAACAAGATTTTAGGGATTTTTGTGGAGCTGTTAGACACAAAAATAATCTTTCCTTCCCATTAACACCGTAAAGTTAAAATGCAAATAACTTTAAAAGTAAGAGCCTGTTCACTGGTGTTGCCATTAAGGACAGACTTACCATTCCCAAAGTCCAGTAAGTAGTTTCAGAAATATTCATTATCAAGGGAAGTGAAAAATGTGGATACCACAGCCATGAATAAAAGTTCCCTGAGAACTTTAGGAAAAGAAAATACAGAAAAAGTTACAGAGCTAGATCCATCCTGGAAGGATCCACAACACAGCAAAATATTTGAAAAATCCAGCTTTTCAGGCAAACAGGAATAATGACTAGCCTATGATCAAATGAAGATTATTTCCATTAGAAGTTTATCCTCTCTTCTTTTTCCCCTCACACTTAGTCTAAGTTAAGTGGATAATTAACAGTGTCATGGCTAAGGAAAAGATCATAGGATCCCTGGAAATCATGGGTTAATTTTAAGCACATAATATTGAAAAGGGAGAGAACGGGAAATCTGAACCTACTTTTTCTTATATTACCCACAAAAATAACAGAGAGATTCTACACCGGAATCTGAAAGACTTAAGTGTTTTAATACAGTTGGAAGGTTAAGACAACTATATACATTCTGTGCAACATAAACACAAGCTCTCTCTTAAGAATACTACCTCCATTATACTGACACAACTCCTAGTGAACACACTGCATTCAACAAGTTCAGTACTAGAGAGCACAGGTTTTTCTTATTCTGCTAAAATAATAAATTAGAAAATACAAAGTTAAGATTTTCTTATGGACAGACTGAATAAGATTTTCAAAAGTACGCTGTTAAGAGAGAGAGAGGTCTCAGTGTGAACTGAGTTGTGAAATTAATTCTTTGAAATCCTGTCTTGTATGTTGCAGTACAGGTTCTGTTCATATGGACATTTAAATATGTAATAAATTAGCTGTATCTTTCAGTTGCGATCCATCAGTATATTGAATTAATCTTCAGATGCATGACAATATTAAATACCACCGAAATTTTTAAAATTAATACATAAATTGGGGGGAAAAAACAACTACAAAAGTGATAAATGTACTTCCATTGTAAGATAAAGAACTTGTCTACTGTGTCGTATAGTTTTAGGTATTGACAGTGTCACAACATCCAAGAGGAAAGAATTAATCATCAGCACACTGCTAATCTGTCTCATTTTCCAGTTTTTGTATCTCATTTTGTCCAGCCTCTGCGAGGTAAGATAAGAGTCTTTTATATGCTTCTCTGTCGAGAAAAACAAAACAAAACAAAAATTGTAACGTTACTTAAACAATCTCACACATCCTAGGAGTAAAAGTACATTAATTCCCAAATTCATTGTTTACATATTGGGATATTAAAACATGGGAACTTCCCCCCACCTACTCAACTCTTTTGTTTGCTGTGAATTTTTTAGTATGGCCAGACTGGAAGAAGGATAGGGATTGCATTGTTTATGACGAGAAGTGTAGTGAAGATACCCAGAAGTCTACTTGTTTAGTACACTGCTGTGAAATAGAAATTCTTCATTTTAAAACATGGAGTTTCCAAGGCTAAAATGAAATTAGCATTCAGACTTCATCATGTTTGCTCTCTCATTTCTGCCTATGAAATTTCTGACTCACACCACAGCACAGCGATGTGAGCCACTGGCACTAAGGTGCAGGCTGGCACTAACAGATTTAGACCAACATCCTCCACCAAGGACAACAACTTTTAAAATAAACCTGGAATTCAGAAGGGAACTGTCACTCAAGTGGATTTTCCAGAAGAGTGCATATGTGTTGATGAGGCTTTTCACCTTAAGTTCATTCTAATACTCTCCAACCTAGACAATGTAATTATTGTTAAGGTACTGTCTCTGACATTTAGGTATTTTCTAATTATGTATTTTTGTCATAAAATATCAACTTGAGCAAACAGAACTGAAGTTTTCATACTAGTTCCTTGCAATAACAACACTGGTCATCGCCACTATAAGCAACTAATGCAGCTTTGAACTTTGCTTCTTTTACATATACCTGGGCTTGCACTTCCATGTCTACAGTAATTGCACAGAATATATTAATATAATGTCATTTAGTGGCTGGGACTGAAGAGAGAAAATGAGGTATCAGTGTTCTTACAATAAAATGCTCATGGATCACCTCAGACTGTTGGGTAACGGAGCATCTTATAAATACAAATTATTAATACAAAACATCGACAACAGATTAGATAATATACAGTTTTAAGTGATGAGGCTAAAAGAAATGTAATCATGTAATCGGTAATCTCCAAGCATATATTTCAGGAAACTCAAGCAACCTGCTTTCCTTCAGTATTTTATAGATTGTGGGATGAATTTTACCATAATAACAGTATTTAACAAGAACAAAAAAATTGGCTATGAAATACACTATCAAAATACGAAAAGCAGATAGTATGGAAATCCTGCTGACATGGTACATCCAGCTGACCCGGTACATCCAGCTGACCCTGGCTGAATTCTCCTAAATAAAAGCAAATGTATTTGATGGCAGTGGATAATAAAAAGTGAATAACACAATTAAATAAATGGCCAGTCTTCGCGAACAAAGATCCGGGGAAGGTTTTTACACCTTCCAGCCTGCGCATTGGATTTTTTAGGTGAGACACAGTGTGTGCGGAACTGAGCCCACCCTTTAATCC
>JAWMRA010000113.1:76053364-76121595 GCA_035584735.1 Pseudotriccus pelzelni | reverse complement strand
GTCATCCTTGCGCAGGGGCCATGCTAATCTTCTCTGTATCGTTCCAATTTTAGTATATGTGCTGCCGAAGCGAGCACATAACACAATTACAAGTAAGTTAAATATATTTTTCGTTAAATGGAAGATAAAAACCTTGTGACTACCCTTTAATGTCTCATGGGTTACATCTTGCACAGCTCTGTCTTTTGGACTTGTTACAGCCCAGGCCCTGCCAACACACACCTTAAAACTTCCCCAGGGTGAGGTGTCACTACGACCCTGCCCTTTGACTGGTCCCAGGATGTGCATTAATGTAAACACTGGGGCCAGTTCCAGCCCACACCACACGGAGAGTCAAGGGCAGCCTTCCAGTGAGCGGTACTAACGGGAGAAGCCTTTTTGGCTCGGGTGCCACAGTAGGCAGAGCTTTGTAACAGGATTCGTATAGAGGTGCTGAAAGTTCAGTGCTGCATCCACACCCAGAGACACCACGCTCTGTGCAGAGCTGCTCCCCTCATGTGCCATTTCCACCAAGTGCCAGATGGATTCACAAGTCAAATATTTCTGTCCTAAGTTCTTGGGGACAAATGGAGGAAGTATAATCTGCTGTGCCTTTTGGAGCCAGCCTTTTCTGGACACCCACAACTCTTCTATGTTTAGATTATGAGAGAACTCCTGAAATTAAGCTATGGGTATTTCTTTTCCAAGCATCTCAGATCATACTTGAATATACCGTAATTTTACATATGAACCATAAACTCCTCTAAAACAGGGACTGACAGGAAAATTATTTGGGGTAGGAATTCTTTATTCTATTTTGCAACATACAGTGTAGTGAGCAGAGGCAACCTGGCTTCACATAAATTCTGCTGGGGTGTGCAGACCCTGGTATCAAAATATTTCTAGAAATATTTAGCAAATATAGATGGCTTAAAACCACAAAAGGCTTGAGTTAAGGCAGATTTCTGGCTGAACACCCTTAAAAAATTACTTGTTATCTGTGCTGCTGTAGTAAAACTGCTTTTTTTCAAGAAAATAAACCTCTACTGCTCATTGTCAAAAAACAATATTAAATAAAAATCAAACCTCTGTGCAGCATTTCTTCCAAGACCTTGTTTGTACTCCGAATCCTTCAGAGTCTGTGTGATTGTGGGAATCAGGCTGGTAACTAACATCTGATCCAAGACTGCCACTGTTTCTAGGATGCTGAAAACCCGGTGATCATAGACAGCGGTATAGTCCTGGATAAACTGCCTGAGGGGGACACAGAGGCGTTTAATGCAGGGTCAAAACTAAATGCAGAGAACATGCCAAGAACAACTGAACAGTCTAATCAGAACAAGCAATCTGGCTGCATGGCAATTTTCATATTGTTACACTGGAATACACTACCTGGAATACTTTGTTTAAACGAAGCCATGCTTTTGAAGCCTAATGCTAAAAATCCCCCACGTTTATTTTCAAACAAATTGGCAAATTCTGCTGCTGCTTCACCAGGGCTGACTTGTTCCAGAGCACTGCACTTTGTAATGTGTCTGAATACAAAACTAAAGCATGCATATATTATTTAATAAATAATATTCGTAAGGAAAAAAAAAAACCGAACAAGAGTTCTAGATTCAAATCTTCAGAAATAACGTTGGCATTTCTTGTAAGGCCCCACGGGATCTTCAACAGGGTAGGCCAGAAGATGGAAGCACACTCGTTTGCCTTCCTGAGGGTTTGAGTTCTTACAAGATCACAGATTACATTCAAATCAGAAGTAACACCCTAGGGATGACACATCCCATGAAGGTGACGAATCACGTACAGACTGGCATGCCCACAAACATCCATTCTTACTTTGGAGAGTCTCTACGGAGCTTTCATCTAGACCTGACCTAATACAGCAGGAGTGCTTATTAAGGATTGCAGAATGCCTTCAAGTGTCAGGTCATGCAGCTCTTCTACTGTATCCACGTCAGAAACAGGATTCATTTTGCAGAAGTATGGAATAAGCATAATTTACATTATAATAATCTGTCATTGTCGCAAAACCAAATAAAAAAGCTAAGCTTGCTATATGCACTTCAAATTAAGCACCCACATCTTTCACAGCACCTAACACTGACCACCAGCATTCCTGAGGATTTTTACCCATTGCAGCAGCAAAATACCTCCCTCCTGTAATATCTTTCAAAACAGTACCTAATCTATGAGAAAGTAGGTATGTTTCCCTCTCTTATTTTTTTCCTCTGGCTTTTTGGCCAAGCTGTGTGTAAAACCAGTGCCAAAAGTACCATTACTTAAATACCATAAACAAGCAACAATGCAGTATGTTAAGGATAGTTAGCTATTTAAAAAAAACATGTTTGCTGTCAATTGGCTTGCAGTAGCTTCGCTGCCAATTGGCATATTTTCTGGTTACCTAAATACAGAAGTCAGCTGGGTGGCATGTTCTCCTCCTGACCCTGCTTGGCAGCCTTCTACCACGTTCTGTACAATGTCTGTAGATATTTTTTTAACTGTAAAAGAAAAATCACAAGATTCACACTGAGCTCTTGAACTGACCATCTGGAGAATGTCTTTCATGAAGACTAAAATTTTTAAATGAGAAAAAAAGGTTTCATCTTACTTTGATGCAAGTGAAATTACTGTGAAAGCAGTTAGATTGGCTATAAAGAACAGAATGAGTCACAGATTTATGCAAAAGGCTTACTTTCACCATCATTATCCTTTAAACGTGCAGATTTTTAAGTACACAATGGTCTTTTTAAGTAAAAGTAAAGAGATACACACTTACTGGAAATAGAGATTTTATTTAAATGTCAGTTCTGTTTATATTCTTTAATCATTCCTATTTATTTCAAAGAAAGACAGTCATAGCATTATATCCTGCCCTAAGTTACGTAGATCTAGTGCTGTCAATGGTGAATATGGTTCTGAAATCCACCCTAACTTGTTTTTTAAGGGTAACAAATAAGCAAACAACCCTTCACTATTTTCTTAATAACTGTTTTCAAATAAATACTCAAGTTGCAAGATACAGCTCTTCCTTTATAAAGGTGGAACTGGGCTACAAGGACTTTTCTAGAAGGGTGTGGCAGAGCCCTGTCCAGACAGGCAGTGAGCTGGTGGCTGCAGGAGCACAAGACTTCCAGCCCATTCTAATCCCCAGGCCATTGCAAGGTGGGTGCTCTCAGCTTCCAGCAGGAATGGCCATAACGGCAAAAGAGGGAAGAAAGTTGTGTGATGATTCAGCTAATTTGCTAAGCACATCTTGTCCTTGAAACTGTTATAGACCAGAATCAAAAAGTACTTTATTAGAGAAAATTCCCAGGAGAAGTCAGAAGTGAATCCCAATTTTGCTTAATGCCTCTACTAGCAGCTTATGCACATTCATTATATAATGATAGGGTGAACAGAGTGCTTCATTTTTTAAGAAGCTAAAAATAAAGAAGTTCTTGCTATGAAACAAAGAATGCTAAAAGAAGAAAGAAGCCCCAAAGATGCCTTCAGAGAGGAACATGCTACTTTTAATCCACTTATAATACCTCTACAGGGAGAACACACGCCAGTCTTACTTGGTATCAAAGTTTTAGGTGGAAGAAAACTTCCACAGTTGCCAAATCTAAAGGCAATTAGATAGGAAGGGTAGGGAGAAAGGAAATGGTCTTCAGATTCCTGAGAAGTTGATTGGTTCATTAGAGAGCAAAAAGAGAGAAGTCCCAGACCAGTTAATGAAAAAAAAGAAAAAAAACCCAAAAAATTTGTCCAGTTTAGCTGGCCAGATGATCTTATTCACCTCATCTGAGAGTTTTAAATACTGGGATGAAAGATGCTCAGCAGTAAAAACATCCTACAAGTGTGGAGAAATGTACTTAAAGCAAACAAACAGCTCACCTTGTAGCTCATTAACCAATACCATGCATTTCAACACAGATGGGAGAACTAATTCAATGTCACATAGTTCAATGCTCTGGGTTCTCTGAAGTACTTCAAGAAGGAAAGCAAGAACGGAGGCCAAGCGAGGAGGTGGAGCACTGCCTTTGAACTGCATGTAGTTTTCACTGAGAAGACAAAGCAAAACAGAACAAAGTCTATAATTTCGGGGTTTTTCCATTCAGTGCAGGCACCATATACCTTAAAATAACTGTAATATTTCAGCAGGAGGCCTATTACATAGATTTCTATCTTTATCTAGGCTCAAATAATGGATTCTATTTGTCTTAGTCTTAGCAACGACTCCCAATTTGTCAGAGGACAGTGATGCCTTCTGACTTTTCTGTTGAGAGGGAAGTGAGAAATAAGAGCTATCATAACTACAGTTAAAAAGCCAAGTGTGACTATAAAAGTTAAAATACAAAGGCAGCATCAGAATTGAATAAACGAAGGTTATGAGAGATTCTAAGATCCTAAACCAACATCCATAATGCAGCTATTATTCAATTCAACTATGTTATTGAGCTTTTGTGCTTTTGTAAACTCACAGTTCAACTTGTGGTAACAGCTCTGCTGTTATACTGGTACTGTTATTTTATTTTTGACAACAATATGTTGTAATGGGACAGCCAATGACTGCTTTTGCTCTGACAGAATTAACACAATCATCTCCAGTATAAAATCTGGCACGAAGATAAAAGGTCGATCTGCAATAGCAGCAAATTTTAACATCACACACAGGGAGTGTTCCAATTCAAACACCTTGATTTGTTATTTTTCCACAAAAGAATACAAGAATACAAACTAGTGTTGGTTTGACACCGATTCACGAAATCTGAAGACAGTAAGTTTAAATTGAAACATTCCAGACAGAAGAGTGCAGGTGAAAAGAACACAGTATTTGTTCATTAGTCAGCAAGAACACTCCAAGAACCTTCAGAAAAAGCTTTTTAGATATTTAATATCAGTTACTGTTATCTACTCAATCCATACATGTTTACTGAACAATGCATCAGTTAAAAAACCAGCATCCTTATTAAAACTCAGTAAGGGGTGCTCCTACACCTTTCAAATGGAATCTGACTTTCAGAGCTCTGGATACTTTGTTGGACAGATAAAGAGCACTCAAGCTACATGTGTGACTAGGCAAACGAAAGCTGTAACACTTTACTTCTATATTTCTTACATTATGTGGTCTTACTTTAATATTAGCAACTCCAAAATCTTCTATCCCATTAATTACTCTGAAAATCTCCCACAATTTTTCTGGGGTGCCCTTCCACTAAAAGTGGGCTGCTACATTTATTTTAGCTCTCTGACATAAGACAGTCCTGATGGTGGTGTTCCATTTCCTCTGTGTGGCAGCAATATACCGACTGGTTACCATATGGCAAAGCGGCCAGCAAACTCTACCTATTTGTTTACAGACCCAGTGACTGCCTCCTGACCACCCAACAGTTTGCAGATCAGTGTTGCTCACTTCTTCCACATTCTTCCCTGATCCCTAAGGAATGTTTCACGTCTTCAAAATCACCAAGTGCCATTACAGCTTTGGAACTTTCTTTCCACTATCAATCTCAGTGTTCACACATGCATGCACACATTCAAAAATAACTTAATTAAGGTGACAAAGTTTGAGTATACATAAGTTAAAAACATGTCAGAACTACGATTGTGAAATCTTAATTCACTCCTCTAATATGTGATAATACAGACTTTACTTACAGGATTGCCTATTACATTTACTCAAGATCAACTCTGAAATTATTTTTTTAATCAATATGTATACACACTCTTTAACAAATAAAAATCCAATTACCTTGGATATAAGCAATCACCTTGCATTCGATGGGGTTTAATTTCTTTCCCAACATGGACAAAAAGTATGAATTGTTCACTGTTCTGCAGCATATAAAACAAAGCTTCAACCTTTCAGCAGCAGGGATGCAAACTTATAGCTGCTGTTGACGTTGTGTGAGTAGTGACGGCACAGCGAACAAGTACTGTCTCCCTGCCTCTATGTCTTCCTCTTCCCACAGCCCCGGTTTTCCATTTGCCCTGGGGAGCTGGCACACCTTTGTATACCCGGACGCACACAGAGCAATGAGGCCCCCCCGGCACAGCTATAAGCACTACACCTCTGTGACCCTAAACACAGCCTGAGACACAAACGTATGACCATGTATATTGGAATGTCATTCTTCTAGAAAATCACTTGCTTTTCATGTGACCTCATCCAGTAGTTTTTCTTATGGCCTAGACCCTTTATCCTTAATTACTGTCTCACAGGTCTTTCCAGTTTTACTCTCCTGATGTATACACACTGTCCTTCCTTAGCAACCTGCCCAGCAGCTCACAGGCTCCTCCTACAGCCACACCATCAGTTAACTGTGAAGAAAACAGAGGCATTCCCTCTCTAATTAGCTATTTGTGAAATCTGAATAAGTGATGTTTTTTCACTTCACTAGTCCTTACTTTATGACATGCAAAGTGGTCTTCCGTAGGCGGAGCATCTGTGGGGCTGTAATGGAACTGCATAAAGCCGTCAGCATAGGATGCTGCCCAGTACCAGGCACAGTCGGAGAAGAAGGGAGGAATCGTCCAAAATAGTGTCGAATAATGCTCCCAAGGAGTTGATTTAAGTAGGCACCCTGTGTTTGAGACTGACAGCATATGAAGGACAGGCCCTGTAGAAGAAAATTATAGAAAGTAAGAAATGGAATAAAATTTTAACAATACGTTTGAATAAATCTTTAGCAGCTGTAGGCTAAATACTCATAAAACTGCTGCACATAGAGTAACTACTGCCTGTCAAATAAGCATCAGTAATTTGCTGTAGATATGACGGCCTGCAAATGAAGACAGAGGCAAGGCTTGCAAAAGAGAGACAAATCTTTTACTAGACTAATTAATATACTGGAAGATAAACTTTGGGACATGCAAGCTCCCTTTCAAATTCAAAATAAAACTTCGGCATTTCAGACCTTAGAAAGTTTCTGTGCCCAAAAGCTCCTTATTTCTTTTTCAACCCTGTATGTGGTCTAATGAAGGTAAGATTTAAGAAGGGAGAGAAAGAATAAATACCTCACCTGTTTGTAAAGGACAGTGTGAAATTCTTGTATGAATGATATAGCAGAAAAATGAACACTTAGAATTGAGCTCCAACAACAAGAAATTTGCTCATAGTCTGAAAAAATTAGGGTAAATAAGGCACATTTATATGGGATTTAGAAAGGGTATTAAACTCTGTTTAAGATAAGGCTAAAACTGCTGTTATTCATCCAATATAAGCTGTATTGATCCAGAGAAAAATCTATAATGAAAGTACTTGCCCAGAAAGTGCTTATCTGAACACTACGTGAAGTTACACAACATGTACATGGTCCATCCCTGAAAAAAAGAGTAGTACTTTTACTGGTACGGGCTGCCGTAAGAGGAAGTTAAGATTTTGTTCCCTTCCCCCTGATTCCTGAGAGAAAGAAGAACAAATCACTAAGAAAAAAATAAATTCCCCTGATCTCCCATCTCAAGGGTCACAGTCAGCAGCACAAACAGAAGCCTCTTGAGAATAGTTTTGTCCAACAAAAATAATGGTGTAAAACAAGGTCAAACACAACAGTACTTCAAACTTCTGTTAGACTCCAGTTTTGGTAGGAGTATCTGCCTGAATATTTATGGTGCTGAGGTAAATTAATACCCCCTAATACAGGAATGAACAGTTCAAGTCAAACTGCTTTTGTTCCCAGCTACTGACAAAGAGTATTTCTGTTGCTTTTTGAATAGGAGTCCCTCCTCAAAAACATTTTCATCTATACCTGTCTGCGTGAATGTGACAGAATGAGTGTTTCAGGAAAAAGCAGGCTGAGACGTAGCTGAGGGTCTTGAAATGGGGAGTTCCCACAGTAAACAAATACAGGAAACATGAGATTTCAAGAAATGAGGCGCTTCACTACCTGCCTGAAGAGTTGCTGTAGGTGGCTCTCTTGAACGCAGATTTGTTGCATTAAGGGTTTAACTTCACATACTTCTAGGGCTTCTTGGTAATTTTAGCAAGTCTCAGTGATAAAAAAACACTTCCTCAACCGAAGCTTTGATTAAAAGTTCAGGTTCTCTCCTCCTTTTCCGTATATAGCGCAAAATTTTATAGGAAAAAGCAGCTGCTGCTATATCAGAATTCTTAAAAACAAGAAGTCTGCTACTTCTTGGCAAGTAGCAGACCCAGAGAGACTGCTACAGATGACAGACTATTTAGTGTGTAAGCTTGAGTGTTTGATGTTTTCAATACAATACTGCAGCAGGCATAAAGAAGAGTTGCCTGTGTTTCTGTAGTACAGCTCATACAGAAGGACAGAATGTATTCCATAATCCAAATATCGGAACTGGCACTCTTAAGACTCCAGACTTTTAACACTAAAAATCCCCAAACATCTGTGACAAAGTGTACTAACTTATCTGATAAAAGGGGCACAAAGAATATCACGATCTTACAGAGGATACCTGCAGGAATACATGAAGAACACAGCACTGTGAAAAACTAACATTAGTTACTAAAATGAGACTTCTTCAAATTGAAGATCAACAAATGCTACACAGTATCAAGAAAAGTAGAAATTGGCTGTTATTAACTAGTAAGAGTTTTTAAGAAATGACCCTAGAGATATTTAATAGGAGCAATAAAAAGAAAAGAATATCAGAGTTTAGATATCTGAAAGAATGCTGACTAATTTTGCAGACCTAGTAATTTCATTTGAAAATGAATCAACAAACCTAGCCTGATCCTTCATAAAAGGATTTTCGTTTTCTGAGTTGAAGTAAATTGATTCTGGAAACTGCATCCCAAAAAATTAGAAAAGAACTTGGATTTCTCTTTTGGACACAAAGGCCCGCTGAATTCAGCTCAATACTGTGTTCTTTATTTTGGACTCCTCCTTTTCCATACAAAGTGCAGAGAGCAACAGACCTGCACAAAGTCTGACAACACCATATCCCAAGTGGCACAAGGGATAAATTACCAACACTGCACAACAGCTGCAAATCTCCAGGTACAATGGCAAAACAACAAGGTAATCAGGCAGAAATTTCTTCTTTTAAATCCCACCAGTAATTAACCAGTAATACCGTTCATATGAGAGAAAAAAGAAACGCATCCTACTGGACTGCAGTTCTGGACCAGGGATTTGAAATCAATCTCATCAGACCCCGAGGACAATCCCTACAAAGCAGAAGGACCCTAAAGGATTGATAAAGCCGCTTCCTTTTTCTTAACTATGTTCTTTAGCCATCTTTTGAGGTTAAAAAAAAACCAAAGACATTTTAAGAGGAGCAGAGAGGCATGACATCATCTGCTCCTCATTTTAGCAGAAAGGCAACCGATTCTTGTGCGTGTTCACTGCAGGAACCTTTTGTGGCCAGAGCTGCCTCTTCTGATTTATCTATGTATCTGTAAATCACCTGTGGAGAGCAAAGAACCGATTAGTATGGATTACTGGAACTATTCATTGCAGAAATGCCAAGCCACCTAATGATGACTTATAATATAAGTCCTGCTGTTGGAATAAATCTGCTGTTCACCAATTAATGTTGCACGATTCCTATTAAATACATACTATAATTCACAAAATGTATTAATAAGCTTGCTCAAATATCGGACCACAGATGTGGCTCATGGGAGGGCTTTTAAGGTCTGATCTCTGACAAATGCTGAGCCTGCACAGACCCATTAAAATCACTGGAAAATGTATGTGCCAAGCACTATTTAGAATGAAGCTCTTTTACCACTCTCTGTATTTACACAGAAATTAACAATCTTTTGTTGGACAGGATTCACACTGATAAATCAAGCAGGGTATCTTACCTTTCCTATTATTATGTATAAAATGCTTATTCCATGGATCCACACTGTATTCTGCAAGATATATCTAAACTAATATTTCTTCTCCAAAACAAGTTCCATACACCACTTCAGTTCTTTACCATATTACCGGTAATGTGTATTAAAATTCCTTCAAATCATTCTCCAAGAAATCTACCAAGACCCATTTCAATCTGAAACCTCCTATGACAGGCTTCAGCAATCCACTATCACACAAATCAACTGAACTGCTTTTTACAGTAGTGAAATACCTAGGGTTAAATTTCACATGCATCACAATCTCGTAATTAGGAACTGTCCCATAAAATTGTAAAATGGCTGTTCATTCATGTTCTTCATGCTTTACTTTCCAAAGTCAGTTGTTCAAACAACTCTGAGGGCAATTTTTACATTATATCTCAATAAAATCTTTCTTAGGTCATCAAATATTATCAAAACAGATGATGCACAGTGATAGAAATAGTATCCAGACAGTAACCCTTAGGCAAGAAAAAAAACAAACCCAACTGGTTTAAAAGCTGCTAGAACTAAGCTATTTTGACAAGGCAGCATCAGTGACTGAGTTTGAAAAAAACCTTCTAGGTAACCTCCATGTACAGCGGAGAACAGACCAGCTGCCCGATAGCTATCAAAAGGCACAACTGTACAGCCCAAATTTCTATATAAAGACAAACCTAATAAGTTGATACAGACAGTCTGAAGCAAGGAGAGAGAAATGCCATGTCCAGTCCTAATTTGTGCATTTGACAATTATGTGTGCCGTTATGTGTAAAACTAAAAGAAGCCTTTAATTTTGACCTACTAAAAATAAATCTGTATGTTTGGGGTAATGAACGACAATGAGTTACAGTCATCAGGTTTGATGAATTGTAAGGTAGTAATAAACTATGGTGTGGGAAGAAAAAGAGCTTCGTATGTTGTCCTAAAAAATGCAAAAATCCAGGAATTCTATAGGATTTCATAAGATTGCTGCGTTAATGGATGTATGAAATTAATTACCCACTACCAAGACTGATTTCAAATCCCTTTAAAACCTGGATCAAACAAACCACATTAAGAGTAGTTGTTAAATGCTTTGGAAAGAGGGACTTTTTGGCAAATCATTGCTCACAAAACTAAGAAGTCTTCTGAGATCTGAAGGTTTTTTTGACAAAGGAGGAGGAGCCCATACTAAGGAGTTGAAGGAAAAGAAAAAGACATGGAGCCTGGAACATTTCAATAAACAAACAAACAAACAAACAAACATGCATACACATATATATTTAAAAGACTGCTAAGTAGAAATTCTACTCAAGAGCTTTTATACTTTGACTGTGAATAAAGAATTTGCCCATGTAAGATATTTTACATGGTCTCAAAACTCCTGTTTCTTTGTTTTCACATAACTGCCACAGGATTAGATTGTAAGCTAGAGTATTAAGACGGACAGATCTATAGAATAATGTTAGTCTAACATTAGGTTGAATTAAGGCTCCTGCACTAAAACCACCAGTGCTATGCCCCCATGAATGAGCAGCAGGCACAGGGCAGCCACCCAAGGAGGGTCTGATCACACATTTCACCTGCAGTTTAACTCAGTCAAGGTAAGGTTATTCCCCAAGAATTGTTTCTCCATCTTTCCTCCCACCACATTTACATGCTTTTTCTCCCACATAGATTGTTCTATCACTTTTTTTGACATGTCCATTAGCATTTTTGGGTTTTGTTTGTTTGTTTTGTGGGGCTAGTTACTCTTTGATTCAGCTCACAAACTGATATTCACAGAATCATTAAAGCAAATTAAATGGGAATGCACATGGTGGTGAAAGGGAATGAATTTAGCCTTAAGCCAATTGTAAAACAATAACCTGAGATGTCAGAGAGTGCCTAGAATCCATTCAATCTCAAAGGATCTCAGAGGAGTTATATTTTGTTTTTAAATTGAAAATATTTTCATTTTCAGTTGATTATAAATCAGAATTTTTACACTTTTCAAATAAAAGGAAAAGAAGTATTTTTGAATGAGTGAAGCATTTTGAAGCACTTAAAAATGCTGGAACTTTGTAAATACAAACACTTAATAAAATGCAGAAGTCCCACACTGAAACAGGAAAAATAAGTCAAGAATTCTCCTCTTTGTCTTCTCTTACCAAAAGTTTTTGTCAAATTCAAGAATTACTTGTTTTCTAGAAGCAGCATTTGTCTAAAATAAACTATCTAGTCAAGTAAGATCATCAAGCACAGCCAGAAAGTGTGTGGACTACGCAGCAGACTGCTGAAGAATACAAAAGTGAGGTCACAAGTCAGAAACTGGCAAAGAAAACAGGAAACAAGGGTCCACAACACTTGGACTTCAAAACCAACTCAAGTGGTTTCATCTTAAGACTACATCCGTCTGTGCAGACTCCAGAGAAACTGGCTCTCTGACTAAAATACCAAATTAGCAAACAGACACTCACACTCTGTGGCAATATCATTGTCCAGATGGTCCTACATGTATATAGCTTCTGAAAATACCTACAGAGCAGCAAAGCAAGTCATATTCTGCACATCATTATATAATCATATTCACTTCCACATGACATGTCATCGATCACAAGGCAACTACTTTCAAAAGGAATAAATCTGAGGGATGTTTCCAATATCACCACTGCATTCTTTCACAATACAACTTTACAAAGAAGTCTGTTAAGACTGCAATCAAAATGAAGACTAAGAGGGAAGGGAAAATGGTAAGCAAAAAAGACCCAAGGATCTACAAGGAAAACATGTCAATTTATTTATTTTAAAAATACGCTGTTTTCTCTTCCTCACCAGCAGGAATTAGTATCTTTCTACAGCATCAACAAGCCTTGCATGGTTTCAAGAGTGATAGGGAAGCTGAGGGAAGAACAGGAGGAATAATGGGCAAGAAGGCTTTAGCCATGTAAGAGTAAGCAGCAGAAACTTGATTCAGTAAAACATATTCTCAAGCCATTAAGATAAACCAGTACCATAATACACAGAGGATTTTCTTTTGTTCCTAAGACCAACAAAAAAAAGAGTATCTCATCTCTAATTATGTACAGTTAGCCAAGTCAAGGATGATTTAAAACATTTGTTTGCTCTGTCATCTAAACAAGCGTCTCACTACATATTTTTATTACTTGATCCGCTGTTTCAGAAATCTGTCACATCAGAGACCAGTGTAACCAGTAGGTTGGCTAAAAGCTTTCCACAGCCAGTGATGAGACTAGAAGCTCTGGAGTGTACCACAGCATAGCTGCATGCCACGAGAGGAAAGCCAAGGGGGTGGTAATTTTCCTTCCACTTCTCTAAGAAGAAAAAACTCCTCTTGCTGCTTTTTTAAATTCAGTCAACGCTTGTTTTGATTAGGGCAAAGGAAAACATCCTCTGCAATATGAATCTTTTCCTGAAGATATGTTTGTCTGCTGATAATAGAGTTCAGATATTTACCTGAAGATAAAGAGGCAGGCTTTCCTGAATGGCAGACAGCAAAGCCACAGGCAGCTCTTTGTCCTGCTGGAGCACAGAGTGTGGCAGCAATAAGCAATCCACAATGCGAAACAAGAGTTGCTGTGCCTTGGAAGTAGCCAGTATTGGTGCCCAGAACTTTACCAGACATCCTGTTTGGGGAAAAAAAAAAAAAAAAAGAAAAAAAAGAAAGCCCAAAGCAATTTACAGTTAAGAAAAAAAATAAGAAAGCCCATAGAGACACTTATGTTAAATTAGATAATCTGAGAATAGCAACAGCAACTGAAATGTGTCTCTCCCATGTGCTCATTCCATGTCATCCCTTTAAGAAAACCAAAACAACTCCAAAAGTCCATTTAGAGTTCATCCAAAAAAAGTGCTAAATTGACTCAATACATTACAATTAGAAGTTTTTAAGCCAGTGAAACTGCTTTAGGAAAAGAACAGCAATGCTAAAGAAAGGACGGTCTCTTACATCCCTGCAGAAAACAACTAAACTTGATCCATAACACCACTACAATCAGCACATATGCATGTAGACATTTACCTTGCTGTGTGCATTCATCCCGTTTTAGAGAGGTATGCTGCCTTTGCCTTCCCTTCACATTTATCTACCACCACTGTGGCCACATCAGCAACTACTCACATGGGAATTGAATGTTAGGAACACATTAAATATCCTCCAAATTGTATTTAATTTTAGCAGATTAAAAAGAATAAGGGGCAGCCAACTCCATTAAACCAGCATGGTCTCACCAGATCTTTGTGGGCTCTCAGTTAACTAACTGTGAGCCTCAGAGAACATCTTTTTTGTTTTCAACACATTAATGTATCACTTGCACAGCTCTGAGCCAGTTTTAAGATCTTAAAAAAAAAAAAGAAAAAAAAAAAGTAAAAAGGTGTTGATGTGTAAATACCCTAACTTTGAGAAACATCTTTATTGCAGGTGAGGTGTCATTTTTCTTGAGAAAATAACTATACTCCAGAGTGTTGATACTCAAAACACATACTAAATAAAACATGATTTCTACGTAGGGGTTCCAGACATTCTTAACTTTACATTTAATTAGAGGCAAGAAAAAGTTTCCTGGGTTGAAAATAGGGGAATATCCCAAGAAAACATGTTTAAGACTTGGCAAATAATGAAAAATCAAAAGTAGGCTGTTACAAGATATTATTAATCTATAAAAGTCATTCATTACCATCTCTAAAAACAACACAAAACAACATTAATCTTGTGGAGTGAAAGAAAACACAATGATCAATCATAGAGAAAAAGAACGATCACCTAACAATACTTCTAATAATGTTGTCTAAGCTTCCTGCTTTGAAAGAAACATGGTCATTCCAGCTAAAGTACTCCTTCTATTATCGCTCCTGTGATGTATGGGACAGTACAAGACACAATCTGACCACAGACGGGAGGTGTTTAGATTTGTTAAGTTTCTTCTTTGTCCTTATAATTTAACAAGACCACAGAACGTGAAGCAGTGATTGAAATACACTTAAATATTTTTTCTTTTAAACCCTTTCTATGTTTTCTTAACTAAAAAGAAAAGGACAATTTCTTGCACACAACAACATGACTGAAGATTAATCGCTTCCTACTGCAAAGAACAGAGAGGACAATACCAATCTAAAAAGGAAAATACCAATCTAAAATTACTTTGCAAGGCTCCAACCCACTACTGGATATCTGAAAACATTGAATTTGATATATGTCTTATGTATCAAAATATGCCAATCTTGCAATAGAAAAGTAAAGTATTTTACAAAACCCTAATTCCACTACATTTGATGCACCTTTTGATCTTGGTCATGCTTTCGCTGTGCTCCTTATAATCATGATTTACACTGGATGTGCATGCAAATTATTACCTCTGTCTTTGAGATACACAAGGTTTACTCCATATTTAAAGGTAAGTGGGTCAGACTGGCACAATTCACTGATAATACACAGCACTCTCCTTTTTCCATTCCATCAGTGGTTCCACGCTTAATGCACAAATGCTAGAACTGAGTTTTAGTAAAGTACAGAGTGTATGTAAGAGAAGCAGTTCCAAAAGAAAGCAAATTACATTCCTAAACCAACTTGGCCACTAACATAACTTCAGTAAATACGATGCAGCCCGTCATAATACTGCTTATCATAGAAGCACAGAATACCCTGAGTTGGAAGGGACCCGTAAGGATCATCAAAGTCCAACTCCTCGCCCTGCACAGGACTACCACAAGAATCACATCATGTACCTAAGAGCACTGTCCAAATGCTCCTTGACCTCTGTCAGCTTGGTGCAGTGACCACTTCCCTGGGGAGCCTGTTTCAGCGCCCAACCACCCTCTGGGTGAAGGATCTTTTCCTAATATCTAACTTAAACTCCCTGAAAAAGCAGTTTTAAACTCCAACGTACCCCTTCACATTGGCCCTAACCAAATCTACCTACAGTTTGCTGAATTCTATGACTCTTTGGCTGCACTTCCATTTCTACACTACACAAAGATTGAAAAATTCATTTAAGTAAGTGGTTCTCTGGTGAGTGATTTCACTGGTGAGCCAGGCTATTCCCCATAGCTTGGATACCTAACAGCAAATGCATGTTGCCTCAATCCACATGGCTCAAAACTTGGAATTCTTTAAGAAGGGTGTACATCTGCTTTTATGCTCTACAGAAAAAATTCAGAGCTCATCACTTTCATTTAAAATATGAGTGGGAAGAGGAAGGAGACAACAAAAGACGTCATATGAAAAGGTCCCATGACCATCTATGGGAAGAGCAGATCCACTGTGGACACAAATTGCTGTAACTTCAGTAACTGCTATGACTTATAACAATTGTCACTACAGCTAAATAGTCAAAAACTGACTCTTGTCACTCTTTCTGAGTTTGTTTATGTTAAACATTTAGTTTTCAGTAGTGAAAGACACAAAACATCTTATTCTTGAAAATACTGATTTGCAGGGGTAATAAAGAACCCTAGAAACAAAACCACAAGGAGGTTGGACATCAGGATCAAAGAAAATCTGCGGAAAAAATTAAATATCTAAGTGTAACATCTTGGTGAGTTTCTTTTTTAAACCATTAAATACTATAGAGGAAATATATATATATATGGATAGTATAGAGGAAAAAAGTATTAAAAATTTAGTTTATTGATGCTTTAAAACCATTTCCTAAAAAAAAAAAAAAAAAATTTACCTATGATCCAATATGTAAGCTGCAGACCTTCTGGAGGTCCTTTTGCCTTCAGATAAGGTTTTACATACTTTAATACATCACCTAAATACTCCAGAGTCTTTGCTACCATGGCAGATTTCTCAGGGAGTGTCTGAAGGCCACTGTAAGTTCTACCAACAGCCTGAGAAAACAAAAAGATTGAAAGAAATATAAATAAACTTACTAAGTATCTCACGAGATTTTTGTGAGTAATTTTTTTTTCAACCCTCCAGTCTGATACATGTTCCTTTTCACTAAAATTGTCCTATGAAACTAACACAGGGATAGATGTACAGTACCTTAATGAACTGGACAAGAGCATATTTTGGGTCTTGCTTGAAAACTGATTCTTCAACATGAGCCTTTGAAAGAATGTTTTCTACTTCTGAGAGTTTAAAAATCAGTCTTGTCATTTCAGTCAGCTGCTCCATATAGGCTTTCCCTGGTTATTACAAGAGAGCACAGCAGTAAATACAGTATACAGTTATGCTTTTAGATTTACTTTAATCCTAAAATGATAAAGTGAAACATTATTTTAAAATGTCTAAAACACAAGGATTCTGCAACCAATTGTATCTCTCTAGACAAAGCCCATATGTCCAAAATAGTTATTTTTCTAATACAGTTATAAGAGAATGAAGAGTATTAAGTATGGATAATCAAGTCTTTCATGGTACCGATGGGTGTTTTTTTCTTCAAAATCTACAAAACATGTATGAGAAATAGTCACTAGAAGATGTGTTTTAAAGATAATTATAACTGCGGTGTTTTTAGAAGAAGTGATGAAGTATTTCTCTAAGAAAGCAAAATATCCAACACAGAAAAGGGCAGAATTAATGACAACCAGGTTTTTTTTTTCCTTTTCCTTTCTTTTAGGCCATTCACAGCATGATTTCTAACTATTTACTTCAGATTCACTTTTTTTAGAGCAGTTTCTCCATGGGGGAAAAATAGCTTGTCTCCTTGGGAGCAAGTTTTTATTCTTTGCTTCCAAGGAAACAAGCTCTTTTATCTTTGTTTGTGATAAATTTGTCATATGCAGAGCAGGCAAACTATCAAAAAATAGCACAAGCAGTGTAAAGAAACACATTTTGTAATTAGGTAAAAGTAAAGGAATACAAACAAAAATACATTTTGTAATTAGCTGGAAATGTTTGCCAGCTTTGCAATATAGAATCGTTACTGCAAACATTAGGGAAATGTGAACACTTACCAACTGTTCGCTCAGCATCTGTCTTGGCCAGAACACCACTTGGTTGATCTATGAACATTTGCAGAATGCATCGAAACCAAGAACGTACTGTCAGAGCTTCATAGGATGTATATCCCATACTAGAAAAAGCTTCACACAGTGAACTGCATAGGTAGAAGAGGAAGAAAAAGGTAGGGTGATCCAATAAAAGTAGGCAGAAAGGGTAGCAGAGCGTCTCATTTGGCTGTAGACATACAGAAACAGTGCACAGAAACAATTAATGTAACAGAAAGGTCAACTGGCATTGCTTTTGCATACTCTACAGACTTTGCTCACAATATCCTGATGCCTAAAGAGAGAGAACATGATAAATTTGGTAATGCCACCCATGGTAATGTAAAGGCATATATACACGTGTATATGTGTTTGGGCTACATAAAACAGGGTGGAGGGAAATTCACACAGTGAGAAATGCCTTACTCTAACAACGGGTAATTTGATAGTATTATCTAAACTGACAGCGTACAATGCTGGAAATAGTTTATCTGAAGCAGCCTGGAACTCCATATGGACACTACTTAAGCTACTCCAGCCTTTCTTAAAAAGCTAGCCCAGGTGTCCCACAGTACTCTGAAGTCTGCTTCACCCTAACTACAGTAAAGATGGAGAAGGTCTGCTTTAGCAAATCAAGGTATGTTATGTTCAAAGCACATGAAATATAAAAAGGCACCTTGGAGACGAGAAAAGAAACCCCTAGACTTGGCAGTACATTACAGACGTATGCATTTATGCACGTATACACACACAAGTATAAATATCACACAAACTTGCTGTATATACTTTCAATCAAACCCTCGCTACTGTTCTACCATTCAAGCGTCAGACCAAAGTCACTCAGTGCACAATCCCTCTACTCTACTGTTGCATAATTATAAACTTTTACTTGCCTTACTACAATTAGTAGCTGCTACAGTCACTTTTTCCCAAGCATATCAGCCTCGCATCATTAATTCTTCAGAAACTCCTTGCTAAAAAACAGCAGGTCTGTTCTGCATTCAGTTTCCACTTCCTATCAGATGAGCTCCATGTGTGCTTCAGGTCAGTGAAATTTCTTGAAAGTAGTTACACCTTTTACTTGAGACATTTCCTCCCTGGTCAGTCATAGGCACTTCAACTTTAATGAAAAATGCTCGTACTCTTTTCTTGATATATGTATGTGTAAATTTACTTATTTTCTACTGATTTTTACTCATGCTTGCAACAGAAAGTCAACATTTCCAGATGGAAACCAAACTGGATTCTGCGTCTCACTAAACAACATTAATAAAGTTGTTGATTTTTTTTTCTGCTTCATTTACTTAAAACCAGTGACAACTGTATATTTTGTCTGAAGATCCCCGATGATGTACTACTGACAAAGTAAGTAAGGAGACCAAATGCAAGGAAATAAAATTAAAAAAATGAACATTGTATTCGAGCACCAAAAGAGAAAAACCAGGACTTAACTATGGACTTAACGCTCTTTGCAGTAATGTGTAAACAATTTCAGTCTCATGTAATCTTCATGTACACAGCCAGTCTACTTGGCCACAAAAGCTCACAAAACCACTTTCTGTTGTAGTCTCACTCTTTTTTTCTTGCTTGCTGGTAGGTGGGCCATTTTGGCATCTTCCTAAAACTGGAGAAGAATGTGCTCCTAATCCTTAGAAAAGAAAGAACATTAACTACCTGCTAGAAGCATGGCAAGTGGTCCTTTTAAAACAGTGATCTTACTCACATGCTCGAAGTTAGTTTAGATAGATTATAATACTATCACGCACAACACAACGTGGTTGTGCTGAGAAACTTTTAAGGCACTACTGTGAAAGAAATGCCAAAGCTTGTGCGTATGTTGCCAGAGCTCGCAGGGTATGTAACAAGTATTGGCAAGAAAAGAATCCTTTTGCATTTTAACTGAAAATGTTTGACGTGAAAATTATCAGAGTGCAGTAAACATGAAGTCTTAAGATCCCAGCACTTAAATACTTTGGTAACTTTGGTTCTACAAGTGCCTAAGGTAAATAAGTACATGAATTATGCTACAAAAAATTGCTTTCAAGATGACAGTGTTTAGAGTATGATATCTCTATATTCTACCAAAAATGTCTTACCTTAGGTACTACTCATTGCTCTTTCACCAGGAATCTCAGCACCCTACAGCTCTGTAAGTAAGGTGGGGACATACCTTTGCCTATTCTCAGATACTTAAGTTTTTAACTAGTTGGCTTGAGGAAACTGATAAGGGAAACAATTCTCCTTGAACCCGGGCAATGGAAAACCCAGCAGTTTAAGGGTAAAATTATCTGCCTCTGCATGAGTGCATTCTGCCCCTTCCTTCCAGATACAGGAAGGAGATTCAGGAAAGCAGAGTGAGAACACATAAGAGAGAACCAGAAAGAGTGAGAGCATACACACAAATAAGCAAAAGACAAATGTCCATTATCAACTAATTATGGAGCCATGCTTTCTCCTGCTAATTCTCTCAGTATAGATCCACAAACCTGACACTGTCAGTTAGTTCACAGCACAATCTGCCAGAGGAGGTTAAGTCCCTCTCATTCCTTTCTAAGGCAGTATTTGGAAACAAAGCTTTGAATTCCATCAGAGTGCAAGACCCACTCAACATGGGTTTTCCAAATTGCTGCACAAGTGCCCTAACCTCTCAGATAATGTACATCAGATAACTGCATTTTGAGAAGAAATTTTGGCAGCAGGGCTGTGTGAGAAACTTGATATGTGTGCGTGCTCTGCACTTGCTAATGCAGTCGTGCTTCCAAACACTTGGAAAAAGGAATGTTTTGGCCATGGTTCCATATACCATAAACATTACCTCAGCTAGTATAAAAATGTATCTGTGTATACATTTTTAACAATATGTCAGGTGTTTAATGAATACTGCCAAGGAATACTTAAGTAATTGCTTTCAATCACTTACTTGAATGTTTACTAGGGGAACTGTAAATTAACCTTAAGAACCAAAATGATATCAAAATTTCAGTTTAGGCATCAAAATGTTTTTCTTGATCTCGTCTGAAGAAAAGAAGATTCAAATTATAAAATTCAAATTATAAAAGGGAATTTATATGCCTGTTATTGCATTCAGCACGTGCTAGGTATCTGCAACCTTGAATGAAACTCACCCTATAAAGATCATAAAAGAGAAATATGGCAAATCAGAGGACTGAACACTCCTCTCCCAAGTTCCAAACTGACACATAAGGAACTAAATGCAACTTTTTTTAACACCTCCCTGCAAGAAGGCCACAGCTTCATCTTTGTCAATCACACTTAAATAATCTTTATCATATCCTGACTTACAGTTATGCTCTTTAGTACACTATGTACCCTAAAAATGTGCAACATTTTTCACTTTCAAATACAGTCCGACAGAAATATTCCCTCTTTCTCTCTCATTTCTCACCTCCCCTGCTTCCAAAACCTGATTCAGAAGCGGGCAAGGCAGGGAAAAAGGCACGCCACGAAAACCACCACCCTCCATCTATCTTAGGTCCACAGAGGCTTACTTAGAGAAAATAAAATTTCTCATATACATAAAAATCTGCCTAGATTGTCCTGGTGCTTGAGAAACTGCAAAGAACCTGGACCACCTTACTGAAACATTACCATTTGAAGCAACATTTTGCACATGTCTAATGAAGGATGAAAATGTACTGGAAGAACAAGTAGTCACAATTTTTCACCTGTTTTGAATTAGATGACTTAGGTATCTTGACACCAGCTGAGGCCACACCATGTCATCCCATCCAAACAGCTGCATCATTGACAGAACAGGCTGTGGCTGGAGATCTGATAGGGCTTTGCTGGGTATATCCAAAGCTAAGAGAGTAAAACCTGTTTTCAAAGGGAGAAAAAACATATTAATACTTTCTCAGTACATCCCTGTTCCACTAAAAAGCACTGAAAATAAATTGCAATTAATAGTGTGCAGCCTGGGCAACTGTTCTAACAGAGAGCGCACCCACATTAAAAATGTCTCTATCCCAAGCAGTTTCTAAGTCATCAAGACACACTGGCTGCAAAGGAGGGAAAATGGATCCAAACATATGCAATTTTAAATAGATTCACAAACCCACATATTATAAACCCTGAAGGCACAACCTGCTTTTTTGTCTTGACCTCCCTTTCTTATCTTCATCCACTACATCTTCCCTTGTACAAATAAGTATTACTGTGCTTTACAGGGTTGAGTTTTATTTATTTGTTTTGTTGTTTTTGCACATTTCTCAGAGTGAAGAACTGTATCTGTAAAGAATTATCTCAGTAAAAGCTGGTACCTTTGTATTTTTAGAATAGACTTTCATGTATCAAAATTTACCATACAAATAAAGCACTGTAGACAACTTTACTCTTGGAAAGCATCTTCATGGAACAGTTGCAGATCTAGAAACTGGGGCAGTACTTTGTGCATAATTTTGTTAATGAAGCATAACCTTTTGCTGTTTCTATTATGCCTACTGTACAATCTATATCTAACACTATCAGAATAAAAAATACAGTGCATTCTTTATAATGCAAATGACAAGTATATTAAAACTCAGAAAGAAAACGTAATCTGAAATGCTGAGTGGTTATTAGGCTATAGGAAACGAAAGGCATCAAATAAGTCAGGAAAACTGAATTTAGAGGCCAAAGAAAAAGGGGCTCACTAGTTCCCAAATTCTCCAATTCAAGTTAAATATACATTAATATTAAAATAATTAAAAACCTTCATGCATTGAAAAGACGAATTAGATGGAAAAGGCTGGTTTTCAGAAACGACAATGAAATTATTTTAGTTAATGGTATAGGGGCAGACTACCTTAAGCCATGAAGGGGTTCACATATCCTTATGTGCCTTGGAAAAAACAAAGTCATACAGAGTCCCCACTCTGCCTTAGGCAAGGAAGCATTTTGTGGCAGCCTTTTTCCAGATTTCCTGCAGCATCAGCCATAACATAGTTTGGGGAGAAATGGGAGACAGAAACGGTAATGTGAGTCCCAGGCTATTTGCCTGGCAGGGGGAGCAGGAGAGCTGTGAGAGCTGCTCTCTCCTCTGGGCTGCAAAAACCTCTAAGGTAAGAAGCTCATACAGTGTGGGAAAGGTTTGCCTTCCTCTGTAGTGCTACCTAACACATCTCTATAAAGCAGGTCACAACTGCACTCCCCTGCTTCTCAGAGGAGTTTATAATAGGTTGCTGCTCTTGCTATTTCACTGTGCTAATATAAAATAAAAAAAGATACGGCACTGTAGGAAATGAATGAAGTTTTGACATTAACAACCTCTTCCTTTGATTTGTATTGCTGTTTCTCACATACGCTTCAGCGGTGTGAGACCACTACTGTTGCACACTGCCTCTTTCATTAATGTTACCTCCTAACTACCACAGAGCTGCTTCAAATGAAGCATCTTGTAGCTTTTCTATTACCAACTCAGTACCCCTGAGCTTGTAACTTTATCTAATTCATATCATGATGGGAAAAAATATTTTATATTTCACTCCTCTGAATTTTAGTTAAATGGATACAAGATGTTATTGTAACTACAGAATACAATGCTAGCTACTGATGTTAAAGATCAAAGTGGGATATCTTTTCTATTCACTGCCAAGCTGGCTTGTTGCATGTGGAGTTCACACATATATGGAATGATGTACTTCAAGATTAAACACCTCCAGTGTAAGGCACAATAAATAATTAAAATTAATTATGAAATATTTTTATGACTATGACCATAACGGTTTGGCAAAAAACAACAGTTATATAAGCAACATTTTAAAAACTGTCTTCAAATGAAAAATATTATTTTTAAATATTTACTTTGTATTCCAACCATAATGAATAGTTCAACACAAAATTATAATAAACTTCTACAAAAGAGTGTAAATATAGTGAAAAACATTATTCTTATTTATATTGTATAACATTTGCTATGTTGATTATAATCTGTGACTAGCAGTGAAAAAGAAGTCAGGCCTGTATAGCTTCAAACCCCTTTGGTGTTCTCAATCTGTTTGTATCCTATTAAGGAATTCAACACTATAATATTTCTTTGTGTCAAAATATTTAGCATAGAACTTGCCTTTTGCATTTATGCATAGTTAAGTATCTCAAAATACAAAATCCTTGAAAAGTTTGTGACCCAGAAAATAGCACCAGATCCAGTAAGTCGCAGGGGTGGGGGGGCAGTGCTAACCTGCAGCTGTATCAGCAAGCTGAGGGGAAGGCGGCATCTGTGACATTCTCTGGCTCTTCAAGTAGGGAAAGAAATTTCTCCAGAGAGCACCGGCGACAGCAAGGTGGTGCTCTTTAGCCACTAATGGAAGCTGTGCGTCTGGGGCTGTACTCCCCAGCTGAAGTCCCTGGCTTACACGTTCGTGCACACTCCTAGGGAGAAACAAAAACAATGTTTACATTCAATAAATGAAAAATTCACTTTTTTTAAAATGCATTTACAACTACTTCAAACTGTAGAGCCTGCGAACTGAAGGATCATTTTGTGCAATTAAAACCTTTATGCAAAGACATTATGCATACCAGTTATTTGATGGATGAATGATGGCATATTAAGCACCATAAAGTTAATGTTAATTACTAATGTCAACCATTAATTATATGCTTTTTAATATGTCAGATCAAAATGAGAAATTGGCAGCTTTAAAATGAATATCTGCATTTCGCAACTGCTAGCATGACAAGCAAGTCTGCTTCCAATCCAAAGCCAGGTGCTTCTTTAAAATTTTTGTCACTAGAATTTTTAGGATAGGGTTGTGTACAGCAAATAATGGCAAATGATTTTGATGAATTGTAAAGCTTCCTTCCGAAATCTACTTCTCATTAGTAAAACCTCAATAGGTACGAGTTTAGATAAAAGATTCATTTTATCCTGATGCGCTGCAGACAATTAGGTTTGACAGCAATGCCCACAGCTTTGTTAGTACAGTAAAGACAAAAGTTACCACTACACATAACTCCCATCTCTTCCGCAGACAATGTGGCATGAATTCAATAAGGCACTCAATTTTCTTTGATTCTTCTAGTACCATTCCTGCTACTTAATCTAATTTGGAAGTTGTGACTTTCTAGAGGTTTAATAGAGATATGTCTGCAGGGAATCAATGTTCTCAGAGAAATGGGAGGGGGGGGCATTAATAAATTTGTCTGGTAGAGCAGGATAGGAGGCATTACAGTACCGGGCTGATCAACTAAATAACATGCTTATTAAAAACAATCTGTAGGAACGCACTATCATTCCTGTTCCTATTTATCTTCTGGTCAACTCAATTGAGATTGTGCATTAAAGCACAGGCAGCATTATTACATTTGCTTTATTAAATTCTATAAACAGCACTGTAAAGTCAGAGTCAAGATATTTATAAGATAACAGTAAACAGCAGAGGCATTGAGACTTGCCTTAACACTAACATTTGTAGATTATAATATTTTTTCTTAACTGCCATTCCCACAATACCAACTGTTTCACAAAAATCTTCCCCTAGATCTTTATTCTATGCTCACCCTAATTTGAAATAAACCAAAACAAAAACAGAAAAAACTCCAGCTCCTAGTTCCCTTCTGGGAACATGGGAAAATTATGAAAGAATTACACAACTCACAGCACTCATTAGGACATCTGAAATGGAATAATTTTAAATAAAGAGTAGGCTGGCTGCAAGGCCTTCCCATACCAGGGTTGATATTAGAAGTGCATCTCATTATATCAAATTAGTATCCAAAAATTCTGCGAAACACATAATTTAAAACGTAAAACATACCGGCTGCCAAAGGTAACGATACCTTACGCCTGCCTGCAGGCATTCATTAGTTTCAACAGGACAGACAGAGAATTGAGTATCAGCTACTTTTTGAACGGCTACATTTAGCAGACAAGGAAAGGTATGCAACATTTGAAGGACTCAAGTATTTCTTTGAGAGACGGCATGAATCAAAACACAGGAACAGAAGCCAGGAATTCTAAACCCAACATTTATTCCCACTGTGGCTTCACATAAATCATACAGCCTTTGTTAGCCTCAGTTTCCCAGCCATGATATTTGGATAGTAAGACAGCTTACCCTTTAAGGATGCTGTAAAAACAATCAGTGCTTAGAAACTGAGGATTATATTCAGTATGTCAGGTGGTATTCCTATTTACAAGGCATATTCTCCAAGTCAACATGAATTGAAATAGAAGCAAGATTAGCATAAAAAGCCAAGCAACACTTCTTTGGGAGCATCCCCTTATTAAAAAAAAAGAAAGGACAAAGAAAAGGGTGAAGATATAGTGAAGTCTAGAGGATAAACAATGAAAAAGTAAAAGCAAGGCTAAAAAACAAAAAAAAATAATTATTTTTGCCTGTTACAAAAAAAGTTTAACAGTACAAACAAAGAGCTTTTCTGTTTTATTTTGTTAAGAAAGGAATGTATGATGCCTCATAATGCAGAGAATAAAACTTCTGGGACCAAATTCTGCCCTACTGACATCCAGACTATGCTGTAAAATCGCACAAAGACCTTTTTCTCTCCTCTAAATTGCCTCTCCAAAGACGGGTGCCTTGCATCTCCTTTAGCCATCTATGCAAAGTAGAAGGGTGTACAGACTTCCAAAGTAAGGTAATATATCTCTGTGTCAGTGGAAGGGCAACACGTACAGATCAGTATTTTATGTTTATTCATAGTAACCTACACAAATGCTTGCAATAAGGTAAATGCTTAGAATCGATGAGGCATCAATATATGCTGCAGCTGAAGTAGCCAGCTACTTCTACCAACAAGCACATTTTTTAACTCTATAAAAATATGAATAAATGCAATTTTACTTTTTATTCAGGCTTCTATATTTTTCTAACACTAGATAAGCATACCATCAAACATCACTCCATTTTCTAGAACTTTATCCATTTAGCTTTCCATTGCGTTAAGGGCTCTGGAACCACCAGTTGCCTCATTACAATGGTAATGTGCTGTGGTTTTTACCTGTTTTAAATCATTAATTTCCTACTTCTGTAAAAAGAGGTGTGGGGGTTTTTTCCCTCATTTTGCCATCAGATCAAATACACTCTGGGTTTATTAAAGAGGGGAATGTTTGTGCCACCTCAGTGAGGGCTGTGCTGGATGTATAGGTACAGTAGTAGCATATGGGATTATTTTCTACATCCTACACCTGGGTAAGGAATTGCAGTCATTTATTTCTCTGGATGTAGATATTGTAATCATAAAACATGACCTTGCAAGCCTGCATTACTAAAATGGAGCCAAACTTTAGGTCTAGCCAGAAGACTAAAATACAAAATTCAGCAGCCTGCCTAGATGATGGAAACTTTCAAATCACTACTAGTCCCTAATCTGCATTGCACACATACTGACATCCATACTTAATGCAATGTCATTTAATTTGATCTACATGGATTCAGAACTTCCCATCATGATAGAAGACCTCTGTCCTACCAGCATTGCCAAGAGCTACCATCATTAGGGACTCTCACAGGCTAAAAATACAGATCCTGGTTTCTTCCCAGCTCCTCAGCATCCAGGCCAAGCCAGGCCATCCACAGCATCTACAAAAGTCAGCTGCTTAGTACAGCCAAGATTAAGCTCGTGAAAGTCTTTTTAAAGGACCTGAATGACCTTTTGATGTTGAAACAAATAAATATTTAAAAAACAACACCTGAAACACTCTTGGATAAAACTAGGAAACTGGGAAGAGATATATGAGTATTTCTAAAATGATAAATGGTTTTGATGCTTAGAATTTCAACTACAGACACCAGTTACTTCAAGAAAAACTCAGGCAAAGTGAAACGAAGTAAAGCACCATCACACCCAGATTTAAAGAGAGGTAACAGATGCTTTGTGCCCTGTCCAGATAAATGGAACTGGAAAAATACTTAAATTTGGAGATTTCTCTTCCAAACATTCTCCCTCTTTTTACATCACTGAGATTATCAACATAGTTCATAGAATCATAGAACGGTTTAGATTGGAAGGGATATTAAAGATCATGTAGTTCCAGCACCCCTGCCATGGGCAGCGACACCTTCCACTAGATCAGGTTGCCCAAAGCCCCGTCCAACCTGACCTTGAGCACTTCCAGGGACGGGGCATCCACAACTTCTCTGGGCAACCTGGTGCAGTGCTTTACCACCCTCGCATATCTAACCTAAATTGCCTCTCAGTTAATATCATTACTCCTTGTCCTATCACAAGGGGTCCCTCTCTGGCTTTCTCTGTAGGCCCCCTTCAGATACTGGAAGGCTGCTATGAGGTCTCTTTGCCAGGCTGAACAGCCCCAAATTTCACAGCCTGTCTTTGTAGGGGAAGGCACTCCAGTCCTCTTATAAACTTCACGGCCCTCCTCTAGACTTACTCCAACAGGTCGTATCTTTCCTTTGCTCAGGTCTCCAGCACCCTCCACGTGGGCACAATCACCTCCCCCGACCTGCTGGCCATGCTTCTTTTTGATGCAGCCCAGGATACGGCTGGCTTTCTGGGCAGTTTCTCATTTTGATGTTTTGGCAACAAATGCACTGTGCATTGGTCCTGTTTTAATGTAACCACAGACATAGTAAGAGGAATAGAAGTGACTGAGGAGAGTGGAAGCTTCTTCAGCTCTGGGGTAGCTATGAAGATTTCAGCATACAGAACCAAAAAGATATGGAGATTAGCTGATGCAGAAAACAATAAAGTGAGAATTTTGATGTCATAAGACCGAAAAACTTCACATTCTCTCAACAAACCCTGGACATGGGTGATGCAATGTGTGCAACAAAGCTATCAGCTGAAAATCTTCCAAAAATAAAAAGTTGCATTAATATAATGAAAACTATGTGTTTTGCTGCTGAAAAGATAAGCAACAAGTTACACAATAAGCATGGCATTAAAATAATATCCAAAATAGAAGTGATATGTCATACAGAAATGTGTTTTTCCTTCCCTCCCCACTTCTTATTTGCCAATACAAAGAAATTATATAGCACTGTTGTATGACAGAAGACTGGGCTTTCCTGTAGAAATCTATCTAGTCATGTTTTCTGTGCTTGTATAAATCTTACTGCAATGAGATTTAAACTCAAAATTTGTGCTACTGCTACAGGTGCAAAACTCAGATCTCTGCTAGACGGCAGTACACTCAGCTTTCAGTGACCCAACAACATTTAGCACACCATTTCAGAATTTAGCTTAAAATTACTCATCCAATTTCACTTCCTTCAAATGCCATAAACCATCAATATTTTTTTAATACCTCTACTGATTTCTTCCTGTCATTCTACCAGAGCCATTTCTTATGGTGACCAGAACTGGAAGCAAGATTTCAGCAGAAGCCACACACATTTCCAGCAACTAGTCCTATCCAAGACAAGCTTAAAAAGATCCCTGTGTGCCCTCCATATGCCTTTGAAAACAATCCAGTAAGAGTATTCAACTAGTTGACTATTATGCCATTTAATTACATGCTAGTTATAGAAAATTGCAACTATTGCACTTATTCATTGATCCCTATGGATACCAACTTTCATGTTGACAAACTCACTGTTCAACTTCTACCCAGTAATTTGTTCATAGGCATTTTTTTACCTACGCTTCGAATATGCAGTTGACACTAAATACATGTAACATTTCTGAAATCAAAACCATTTATACTACCACAAAATATAATACAAAGTGTGAAGAAAAACACACTTTAGAGTGAGTTCAGTGCTTTTATACATCATTTAAAAAAACATTAATAAAGGACAGCTAGTTTCAGTATGGAGCGTAATACTGCTGTTCACAAATGCAAAATCAAAGTGGTTGCATCATAGGCTCAGGTCTGCTTTCAGTGGAGTATCACAGCACTATGCCAAGGAAGAAACTGCACGATCCTGCCTCTCTTATACATGCAGATTCATGCAAAAGAAATGCATCTGGATTCACAGAAGCGGCACACTAGACGCACAGTGCTTCCACAACGGCCCAAGAAGAAAGTGCCCCAGCCTAACCATGCTTAGAGACTGGTGGCAAGTCATAGATGTGGGTTTTAGGCATTTCATAGCAAAGGCTTTTGGCTTCCTGATCATTGGTGAATGATTGTGACCACTTGACCTAATGTATGAAAAGGTGAAGCTCCTTTGCCTTGGCCACAGTTATAAATGCAGGAGTGCTGGGTGGCAGAGCTCTGCACTGAACTCTTGGTTATCAGCGTGTTTAGTCAGGGCACTGACAGCACGCTTACAAGAATTTTAAGTGCTAAAACATCTGCTATATGGCCTCCAAGTGCTTAAGCTGGATGCTAAACAGCGAAGGCCTGTGAAAACAGGCTTAATGCCTCTGAGCACACACATTCTGGTACCTAGGGAACTTCAGTGCTTAAAACTGAGTCACCCATACACTTTCAGACACTTTCACATTTCGCCTGTTTCAGTGAAACGTGCATGAAGGAAGGTGACTAAATTCTACCCAAGTTTTATTCAAACACCCAAGCCCTCTTTTAAATCTGTTTCTAAGCTTTTGGGATGCAATTTCTTTTTTATATCCCTTTATATAGCAGCCAGTATATTGAGACTGGTACAACTGCAGTAGGAACCAGACCGAAGAAGCAATCCACCTCAAATCAGAATCTCTCAATCTATATTGCTCCCAGATCTGCAATATACATACAAAGTATCTATAAAGTTTCTTCATATTTGAGCAACAGCCTTTTCACTCTTTGATAATTCAAAAAACCCTAAAAAGAGCAAAGAATTTTCACCCACCTTTGTGGAATTAAAAATAAGATTTCTAAAAGCTAAGCAAGATGAGAAATTCAAGAAAAAAAATAAATTTTCCCATACATCAAAAGAAACATTTGAAAAAAGATCTCACCATTTATAATGTGTCAGCACCGCATAAGCCTTAATAACAGCATCACCACTAGAGAGCTGTACTGCTGACTGTACAAGCAGAACTGGAAAAATCATGATGCCGTATTATCAAACATTAACATGCCCCTGTCAGCTCAGTATTTAGTAAAGGATGTTTCAGTGTTCTTTCTTCATTTTAATTTGCTTCAATAAACCACGTGTTTAAACATTTACTGAAAAAAAAGGATGACCGAATAATATGCCTGGTTATGAACAATGACTGGTGCGATGAGGTAGGGGAGGCTAACAAGGAAAAAGGGATGCTTCTCAGAACTCTAACATGCAGGATTTTTATCAAATGCTTAAATTCAACCACGGTGCTTATGTCCTCTACAGCATAGACTTGTACAACATCATAAATATCAGTGTCACGATATACCTTAATTAGACACAACAATATGAAGCATACACAAAGTGACAGTCTCAGATGTTGGATGAGATCCAAAGGGATACAAGGATGTAATGGTTAAAAAGTAGGGCACAAACAGATCTCAATCTCCCGAATAATAATTCTCAAACTGCTCACTTAGTCAGATCACCCTCTTTTGACCAGGAGGTACCTACACAAGAGCCTTGAGCTTTGTACCTAACTCATAATTTCTGTCACTGGGGCCCAGAAATATGATCATGACTAACACATGCCCAAAAAATGCATATGGTGCAGCAGTAGCCACATTCATTTTCAAAAACAGAATACACTTTTTTTTTTTTTTTAAATGTAACAACCAATGAATCACAGCCTCAGGGGGGAGGGCACATGAGTCCAGTTTTGATACTGTTTTTGGGCTCAGGCTCTGCTCTTGATTGTGAGTGTTACATTAAGTCAGTTACTGGGTAAAAGTGTGAAATCGCAGAACAAGGAATGGAGCCCATGACACTCTTCTCTCCCATATTACATTCGAACCACTAGGTAACAGATATTTAATCATTCTGACTGTAGTCTGTGATTTAAATGACAAACAAACAACAAAACAAAACAAAAGAAACCCAAGTGCACCTCTCCAGTCATAGGACTCTACAAGTGGTTGCAAGCACACAGATTTCTGTTCTTCATGACACTGAATCAGATGTCTCTGGGCCCACCAGACACACACAGGATTCAATCCTTCACATTTTATGTAGGCTAGCAGGAGACAAAATCCCACAGAGGAGGCAAGAACAGTTTGTTGTACAAGACTGCACGTGTCAAACGAGTTGCTGGTCAGCTGGACCTGTTATTAGGATATCAGACCACTTTATCTTGGAAGACCCCCAACACCATTTGAAAGCAGGAGCCTTTCAAGTACTGGTAACCTCCTAGCTCATCTGAACAGAGCTGTCAGACAGACAGGTGCCTGGCAGTAAAAGGTCAAAAGAGGCCTCTAGGACTAAGGTGCTTCAGATCATAATTTCAAGGACTTGTTTATAAATGTGTGTGTAGATACCCATATAGATAGAAGGAGAGATATCTGTAAGAGATTCATGCAGACATTAGGGCAGTATTCCTCTCTTACAAGGATAGGCTGGGAGAGCTGGGCCTATTCAGTCTCAAGAAAAGATGACTGAGTGGCGACTTCATCAATGTCTATAAGTATCAGAAGGGTGACTATCAAGAGGATGGATCCAGGCTCTTCTCAGTGATGCCAAGCAGTAAGACAAGAGCCAATGGGCACTGATGCACAGGAAGCTCCACCTAAACATGTGGAAGAACTTTACAGTGCAACTGATGGCACAGTGGAACAGATCACCCAGAGAGGTTGTGGAGTCTCCCTCACTAGAGATAGTCAAGAACCATCTGGACACAATTCTGTGCAACATGCTCTAGGATGAGCCTGCTTGAGCAGAGAGGTTGGGCCAGACGACCCATTGTGGTCCCTTCCAACCTTACCCACTTTGTGATTTCAATTACAATAGCTTGTCTGTTAAACCTTAGCTATCCATTGCTAAAAGATACTCTACCGTCATCCACCCAAAAATCCTACTCATACAGTTTGGTTTGGGTTTTTTTTTTCCACATGCACATCAGGAACACATCACCCCCAAACATCCTAAAACATATTTTGCATTATGTTCCCTTAATTGAAAAAACGCCTTTTAACAAAATAAAAAAGGCTACAAATCCTTTCAATTTACCACACATCAATCGCTGCCTGAGTAGAAGCACATCACATACTCCTTACTATTGAAGATACAGTAGGTTTAAACAGGGCCATTCCAGTTCTTCCATTGATGGTATAAATCTTCAAATCTCAGTGGAAGAGCCTAGTATATTCCTATTGTTAGTGAATCATTGACAGAACAGACTCAACAGTTAAGAAGCTTCTAATGTGACAATTTATATAAGCAGAGTAATTAAAGTATATTAGAAATCCAGATAATCTCTCCCAATCAAACCAATGAAGGGCAGCCCATGGGCATTCAAATTACACATTGCAATTTAGCTCAGGGTCACCTTCCCAAGTTAAATAACAGAAAATGCACTAAACTAAATGATCTTTATTTGTAACTAAACCTATTCAGGAAATTATGTAAAGCTCTTTGAAGATATAAACACTTTAAGAACAGCCAACTGCTTTAAACAACTACCTTTCTCCTTCTAGTGATTTGAAGACTAAGGCCAAGTTCATTTCCCAGACATTACTCGATATATTCACTAAAATGTAGGGAAGACACGGGAAAATGTGTCAGAACCTTTCAAATGCTGTAACGCAAGTACTGCAGCAATATTTTCTCACATTACCAGAGACTGTTAGAACTGATGATGCAAGATGTCTGTAATTAAATAATTACACTATCAATAGATATGGAATCTGGTACTTGCGATTTTTTTAAGATTCTCATACGAAAAATTTTTTTACTATTTCCATTTGAAGTTTTTTGTTTCAAAACCCCTACATCATGTATCTTCTACAAGTCAGTCTATCAAATGCACAATTAAAAGCATTTGATTACATTACATTTTGACATAAAATTAAAAGTAAATCAAGACTAACACTCTGTTATAGTTTTCCAAGTTTAAGGATATACTAAAAATAAACAACCTCCACCCCCAAAACATAACCATTGCAACTGATACCATAATAAGCAATAATGCCAGACATACGCTATTTAAACTTTAAGTCAAAGTTCCTAAATATTTTAAATTTTTTTTTTTCATACAAGGAATGCTGTAAAACACAGCTCGGCCGCTTCTTCTTCAGAGAAATGCAATTCAGGAAATGGGGCTCCTTGTCTGAAACTAATACAGAGGAACTTACTAGATTTATGTTCTTCACTAATTCTTTAGATTCAAACGTAACAGAGTAAACTGTATGTACCACAGAAAAAGAGAAATGAAAGTCTCAGGCTTTTAAAGACAGAAATCTTTTCCACAGCAATATGGAAACAATAATGCATTATGATATATCATCACCAAAGTTATCTGTCATTGCTTAAACAATTTTTCCAATCTAGGAATCACTAAAACTGGCAAAAGTAAGCATAATCCACTTCAAAGTTTTCAAACTAAACATTCAGAGTAAGGGATGTTAGTTTGTCAAGCTGCAGCATTTCTGAACACAGCCAACCCTTGAAATTTTAAATATATTGATACTTTGGGAATTCACCTTCTGGACTTTCAGAAGGAAGCAGCACATAGGTGAGACAAAGAAGACCCAAAATCTAGGAGTAATTCATACATGCTCCTTTACCTTCTTTTCTACCAGATGGCAGAAGCTGCACCAAGATCAAAGCGGTAATAGCCTAAATATTCCCTCCCTTCACTGGAGTGCAATAAAAGTTCTCAGGATATTGCCTATACACTTGGCAAAGACAAGAGAATTAAAAAAAAGGGTATTTTAAAACTCACGAAATTGCAGGAAGAAATGTGGATATTCTTCAAAAACGAAAGCGGACACACAGCAACTGCTGTAGAATTTAACTAAGAAAAAAATAAAACCCACAAATGAAGTGGCCTCCAAGCACAGCCAGTTCTCCCTCCTCTGTTATACCACTTCTTTCATCACATTCTTCCTGCAGTGATCACTACTCCAGGCACTATATGGCAGAAGAGAGACCTAGAATGTGCTATGATCAGCCTGTCCTGTCCTTCTGACTCTTAGCTGAATGAGGATTCTGCAAGACTTGCAATGATCCAGGACAAAGAGATGCTGTAATCATGAGATGCAAGTGAATACTGTCACATAAACACTTGCAAGAACTTTTCACTGGTTGCTTGATTAAAGTCTTAAATATATGGAAAACAGGTCAGCAGTCTACCTGAAACAATTCCTACTACATTACAAGAAACAGCAAGTATTTGGAAAAGAATTAGCATATAACAGAATCATGGACAAAGGAAAGGAAATCAAGCTTGAAATTCTCTTCTACTGGCTGGAGTCCCTTTACTTTAAAGAAACGCAAAACAAGTACCACCAAAATTGTGATTCTACAATGTGAATTGCTGAAGATGGAGCAGTAAGTTCCAATCATTTTTTCTGTGCATTTAACTTCAGATTTTAGAGGAAAACTGTTCATTACCAGGTCTGCATTAGTAACAGACAGAAAATGTCAACATATCTTCCATTGCAATTGATTCATAGATAATACTGTACCTTCATTTGCGGATGAGGAACACTAGGAAATGTTTTTCCTAATTACTCCAAAACGTTATTGTGTGTTTCTTTTAGAACACGAATATTTTCAAAAAAGCATTCACTATTTATAGACAATCAAACAGCGTATAGCCCCTTAGTTAACCACTTAATTCATTCATCAGTAAATCGTTATACCCATTTTTGAATGATTAAGCTTATGAGTATTCTCTGTATATGCCCAGGTGAAGTAGTATCCAAAGCAACAGTTGCAAGACCATGTGAATAAATAAATAAACAGAAACATCTGCACCTCGCAGGGCTCATCTCCTGGTATCAAAGATTCTAATCTTCACTGGGATGGAAAGTGTTAATGCTGTGAATAAAAGGTTTTCAACCGCAGCTGAATCATGTGAAGATTATCAATACAGCAGCAATGTACAAAGGGGCTCCAGCAAGGTTACAGAGTTTAATATAATCCTCTCTATAGCTAAGCACAGTAATAGAGAACCCTGTGTTCACTGTGACAGCATGTTGTATGCACTCAGTAATACTTTTAAAATACACAGGGAGAACAAGAAATCCCCAACATCTTTACTATTCTCAAAGACAAAGTAAAGATATTAACAGGAACAGACACACAATCCTAAAATACAAAGGTACAGAAACGCCAAACATTCAAAGCTGCAGAATATTACTTAGCAGTTTCTCGTTAACCCTTCTCAGTGGGTTTAACTGCATCACTGAAAAGACAAGTTGTTATGACCGTAATTTAAATGCAAGCAACAAAGCTCCAGCTTGCTTCGTCAAGGTCTGCTGGGGGGGGAACATTACAGCTGCCTCAGCCACCCTAGCAAATTTGTGTTAGAGAGCTGTTTTATTTTCCTAATCATATTTAGCAAAGATAAGGTTGCAAGAGCAGCAAAGACAACACAACGTGCGTTAATTCAATGCAACTTGTTCACATTTCAGTTTGTGGAATACTGTTGGGAAAAACAGACAGCTGATTTGAGCCCAACTGCAATTTTCCTTTATTACCTTCACTGGTATTCAGCCAAGTTAGCTTCTCCCCTGTACTACACAGACATATGCTAAGATTGCAGCTTCCTTTGTGTCTGTAATGCAAAATACAAACTGGAAGACATAACACACAAAGTGACCCTTTGCTGTCCCAAAATCTCAAGTTCCCCGGAGAGTGAGTCCAGGTACTCATTCCAGCAGCAGGGCTTAGCCATACACACAGATCTCAGCCAAGCAGTCTCTGCTAAATTCTGCTCTGTTCAAGGCACTGGGAGTCATCTTGTTGCTTTGAACAGGTCCCTGCTCCATTCTTTCAAAGAAACAATACAGAAAATGTAAACAGTTAAAAAGACATTTACCTTCCCTAAGCAGACTTTCAGTATAGGTCATATTCAGAATTTTTTAATTCTCTGAAAGAACAAATAGAGAAAAATAAAGAAAAAAAAATTGAACAGGCTGTATTGAAATTGATACTATCCTAAGCTGTTGAAGTCCCCTTTTTTAGTTCACATGCATGCAAAAATCCTCAACTAAAGCAAATTTAATATTTATAAATCACTGCCATTTCACAGAACATAAAATAGCTGCGTTTCAATTCTTAAAAGCCTTATTTTGAATAGAAATATTTGTAGCTGGCATTACAAGTAGTTTTGATCAAATTAAGAAAAAATTCCCCCAAAAATTCCCTGTCCCACATGTAAAACGTCAGAACATTGAATGTGCCTCAGTCTCTGTTGCACTGCAGGCATGTCACCTCACATAATTAGTTTAACACACTCATATACCACTGATGGGAAGGAGGAGTCACTGGAAGTTCTGTGATCAGCCCTGACCATGAGACACATCAGCCCTTCGTTTTGTGGGTTTTGTAATTTGTTTGTTTTAATCTTTATATAAAAATCTTTACATAAAAGATTTCTTAAAGAAATACTGAGAAGTTGTAATTACACTTCTGTAATTTTAAGTTAAAGGGATGTAATTTCTTTTTTTTTTTTTTAATAGGAAACTTAATTTGGTTTCCAAACAATTTCATATTTGAAAGAACAGGGAGTCCAGATCACTTCAGATTATCTTTATTCAAGCCCAGAACTTATTAGAAACATAAATGCTAATATCTGCCACATAGGGAACAGACAGTGTTAGCTGTTACGTATTTAGATGAAAACAGCACGTCTCTGCTGGTACACAAGATCAGTTTTAACAACCTTCCACGACTCTTGCTTCTTGCCATCAGAGCAGGACAGTTACAATCAGAGATTTAAGGTGTCACAGCAAATAGGTTTAGCACCATTTGCCCCCTCTTAAAGACTATCTTTCTTCAAAATGTTCAAAGGAAAGATCCACTCAACCCCATCTGAGACCATCTGAGACAATCTTTGCTTACGAAGTTCTAAAAAGACGCCCCACATCAAGCAACATCCCAGTACTATAAGGAACAGTCCTGCCTTGAATACGTACTTGTTGAGTACAAGACCCGTGTTCTCCATTTTTGCTGAGAAATCAGAGAATCACATAATAGTTGAAGTTGGAAGCAACCTTTGGAGACCATCTGATCCAATCCCCTGCTCAGGTAGGGCCACCTAAAGCTGATTGCCCAGGACCATGTCCAGATGGTTTTTGAACAAGTCCAAGTATGGAGACTCCACAATATCACCAGACAACCTGTACCAATGCTCAGTCACCCTCACAGAAAAAAAAAAACCCTAAACAACAAAATAAAAACAAACTAACTAAAAAAAAAAACATACACACACCCCCAACCCCCAAAAAATAATAGTGTTTGCTGATGTTCAGAGGGACCCTCTTGTGTCCACTGCCTCTGGTCCTGCCATTGGGCATCACTGACAAAAGCCTGGCTCTGTCCTCATTGCACCCTCCCCCTTCAGATAGTTTTATACATTGAGAAGATCCCCCTGAGCCTTCTCCATTCCAGGCTGAACAGTCCCAGCTCTTTCAGCCTTTCCTCACAGAACAGACACTCCAGTCCCAAAATCATCTTTGTATCCCTGCACTGGACTCTTTCCAACATGTCTGTATCTCTTCTGGACTGGGTAGCCCAGAACTGGACACAGCACTCCAGCTGTGGGCTGTGGCCTCACCACTGATAAGCAGAGGGGAAGGATCCCCTCCTTCTACCAGCTGGTAATGTTTTGCCTACTACAGCCCAGGATGCCACCAGGATTCTTTGTGGCAAGGGCACATTTCTGGCTGAAATCCCTCATGAAGTTATACAGAAATCTTACATATCATTATAAAATGGATCATACACAAATATAATTTATAGCGACAACCAGAATGCCAGTTCATCTGACAAACTGAAATAAAGAAGAAATTGTGAAGTGAAAAACAAGTCATATTACTAATATACAGATAAACTGCAGACTGCAAATAGGTATCTTTCAGAAAACTCTTCTGTTCAAGTAGAAATCTATCATCTTGTAGACATGCTGTGTTAAACATGATTTCTTTTTTTTTTTTTTTTATTTGTTTGCTTTTGGGGGAGGCATTGTTTGTTCTGTTTTGTGCACTTTTAATAAAAAGTTACAGTCATAGAAAATAACCTAAATGAAAGGAACTTCTAGAGGTCACCTGGTCCAACCCCTGGCTCAAAGCAATGCTAATTTTCAGTAACACGAAGGAGAAAAATTTTACAACCTATCTTAGAAATTTGTTCCAATGTTGTGAAAATTTCATTCTTATATCTAATAAAAACTTCCTTCCTCCCAGTCTCAGTCCACTAATTTCTACTACTATGCACCTTTGTGATGAGTCTGATTCCACCTTATCTATACCCTCCCCATAAGACTGCTTTACAAATAAAAATGCCTTCCACCCACCACCTCCCATCCAAACCCTCTTTTCCTAAGAATGAAAACCTCAGTTTTCTCTGTCTCCCCTCACAGGGCATTTGCTCCTGACCCCTAATCATCCTTCTAGTCCTCTGCTGAACTTAAATCAGTATTTCAATGTTTCTCTTTTACTGGGAACCCAATATGCTGCTTACTTATACAACATAATTTACTTGAGAAATATCCTTGTAGATCACCAGGAGAGTAATGAAATGTAGCTGTCTACAGCTACACAATAGCCCAGACTTAGATATAACAAATTTTCTGAATTTTTACCAATTCCTTACTGTCTTCTGTTCACACACACACAAAAAAAAATCATGAGAAACAATAATCATGTGGTGTGACTGGAATGCCAAGCAATGGTTCTTAAAGGCCAGCACTGAAATCCATTTTTAGATATAATAATTTCCAAAATCCAGCCTTTAGCTTTTCTGTGGGTCTCTGAGATCAGGATAATAGCTTTTGACAGAGAATTATAATGATGGTTCATCTCTTCTGTAAGCTATCGTTTACACTTTTTAAAAAGTCATTTTTCACACAGTACAGGTAGTTAAAATAAAAACTGAAGCTTAACTAAAGCTTCAGGTTGACTTTAAGCTTATGACTTGTTACAATTCAGATCCCAGTATTTAAATGGGTTCCCAGTGTGACAGACTCCCCACACTGGGGAACAGACACCCATACACTGTACTATCATTAATCTCTCTTTAAGCTCACAGTGTTTCATTCAAATATATCAAAAGTATACAGGTATTTTGGAAGAGCTTAAAATTTGAGAAATGTGACTGCAAGTTTGTGGCCATGTAAACATCATTAAAATTCTTCTTAGCTATGCTAAAAAAAAAAAATCCAAAAAAATCATCAAAGTTTGGCAAATTGCATCAAACAAATTCACGTCTCAAGTGTCTTCCATTATCTAGTACTACTTTAGACATGGAGCTTCTCTCATTCATTATGTTCTCATCCTCAACTAGGCTCAAGTATCAAGCTGGTACTTGACAAACTGGTAAAACAGCCATTCTGGCTGCAAAAATTCAAATGCTGAGTTGGTGCCATCTCAGTTAAAATTTTCTGATGGGATCAGGAGATGTGAAATGGACTTTGAGGAAAACTATATGAAGTCCTGAGGAGAAGAAAAGTAACAGTATCAAAATATTAAACCCTAAATACTGAAAACAAAAACTTGAAGTGCTACTACCCACAGTTATCTCTTCAGAGATTCTAAATATAATTTCCAGTAACACACCTGCCCTACTATTACACCTGTTACACTCTTATTATCATGCCATTCCTATTTCTCAGGTAGGAAGCCTGAGAAAATACTTCAAAAATGCTCTTTACTTAAACCAAGACTGTAACAGAGAGAGGAACTGTCAGATAAAGTGTGGGGTTTTTTAAATGAAACTGTCTTGCTCCAGCTTCTCTAGCTGTCTTTGCAGAAAATCAAAATCTATATGCATATGGATATACTCTCTAGCAACCTGCTGGGAGTCATATACTGCTAGTGGTTTGGGAAAATCTTTCCCTCCAAGAGAAAAAAGAGATTTTGGAAGGCAGGCAAACTTGTACTCAAGATAATGAACTAACTTGTTTCCAAATTCCAAACCAAAGCATTTTATTTCCTTTCTGAAAAATCAATTTTGTTCTTCATGAAGCATTTGGTGTGTGAAAGGATGCTTTTCATATAATATATCTTTTCAGTGGAGGAGATTACTTTGGGTACAAAACATTCCCCACTAACACTGTTCCCAACATTGGGCAATACAGACAGTAGACTAATTTTCAGCCATACAGGAAGAATGTCAGGTGTGCTAAAAACTTATATCATCACCCTTCCTGAAACACAGTAGAAATCACTGTTAGAACTGATAGTTTATTAGATTAAAGGCACCATCAAGCAATGTCAGTTCTGCTTGGTAGTGTTAACAGGAAAATGTTTTACAAGTTCTACTACTGGGCATCCATTTAACTCCCAGCACCAGTTATGCTGTTAAACCATGCACATAATTTACTTGGCGAACTGTGTGTGTGGGAAGCATTACCCAGGCAAAACTTCTCACAGTCGGACCAAATGCTTGGATTTGCACCGTTCAGGTGATTGAACAAAGACACTTTAAGCAATCACCAAGAATAATTTTTGTCTCCAAACATGCTGAACTGTAATACTACATGAGAACAACTTACTGCTTTAAAACCAGATTTGATAACATACAAATAAATGGATAATTATTACATTTTAAACTTGTACACTTCTTATCCATTAGGCTTAAGTATTAGTAAGATTCACATTTATCTTACACATCATTTTCAGCAATTTCCCCACAGAACACTCATAATACCTCCATGGTACCCACTGTAATCTCTTTGCTTACACAGCTTAAAATAGACATTTATTCCAACTAGATGAAGTAAACAGAAAACAGTACTTCATAATTCCTCAAAATTAGTAATCTTTCTTTTAGATAGTAACCAACAGTCTTCAAGACAATTTCCAGTTTAAGTCTGCCACAGTTGATGACAGATATGTATTCCAACAAATTTTCTTCCTGCATCGTGGCAAAACTAATTTAATTACTCCCAATAGTATGCAGAGTGTACAAATACATGTATTTAATAATAATCCCAACAATGCAGTTTTGATAACATACTGCGTTTCTTTTCAGTGCAAACGTATTGCTACTACTCTGCAAGGCTTCCTAGAGTTTAATCTATTATTTCTTTATACTATAAAAATATTTGATTTATAACCACCTGACCCACGCCTGTAATGTCTTCCAAGAAAGATTCACCTCAGACAGTCACATGCTCAATAAAATAGGGTTGTATCCAATATTCCATTGTATCTTATATCAAAACAGAAAGGGATGATGATTAAAAACTTGCAGCACATAATTTTTAAAAGATTCTGCTTTGATGGGCCTGTTTGTTACTTTTCTTAATTTCTTAAGATGCACTTGCCTGGTTTGTAATATTTGGGCTTTTTTCATTGAGAAAGTAGCTGATAAAGGAATTTTCTGCTGTTTTTACATAGAAACCACTATAATGAAAAGGCAGTATGTGCCTTGGGACACCTACCAGCTCCTACTACTCTGTCTATGTTCAGCACATCATGTTCTTGCCATGCAGCATCACCTACCACAGATGACAAATAACCGGTTAAAGTTTTCTATGCAGCTGCTGAAAGAGTTTAAAGACCTTTCAATACACACAGGGTTAATTGTTTTTCCTATTTTGCTCTTCAAAACCCTAAACTAGAAAATCCCTGGAGTGAAAAGTCAGAGAAAGACTACCATCCCTTCTAGGGTTAAAAGATGCTTTTGTAAGATTTTTAGGTCAGATTAACCTTTTGCTCGCAATAGGGCTGGTTATTGGTTTTATTTTTTACTGTCTTTAACACAGGTAAAAAAATCAATATGAAGCGAGACAAAGGGCTCTGGAGGCCCTGGCTGCACCAGCTTTTGGTTTGGCTCATACACAATCCTACAACATGCTGAGGCTGGGAAGGATTAGCCTGCTTGTGTTGAGTAAACCGATGATACTCAATAAACAGTTTCTGTTGTAAACCCCTTAGGACGTGCAAAGCCACACTAGTTGGCATTAGACCAGATAAGCTGCCGAACCAGCTGTAATCTCATTTAGACCTGAGCTGATCCTCCTGTCCTTTCATTCCACAGGATCAAAGCAAACCACTGAGGAGGCAGCTGTATTATAGCAGCAGTGCTTGCTGGATGCGGCAAACATTTCATAAATTCCTCTCCTTGAAGCAAGCCTGCACATAATCTACCCAGAGCCAGTTCAATCAATGGATTTCTGAATTCATTAGTCTTATTATTACAGGATAACTGTTTTCTCCACATAGTGTGGTAGTTGTTGCAAGCCAACTTTGCAAAACAGCTCTTATTGCTGACCATTTCTTTCTGGTAATGTGCCTTTGCATTTCTGCAGTGCCACATGAAAATGATTTAAATCACTTCAACGCAGTATTTTTTTTAAAGACTAGAAATAAAACCAATTCACGAATATTCAAGTAGGAAGCCCTGAAATATAGTACATTCTTCCAAGTATAATTACCGGCTACCTGTTTGCACGCTTCCATGCATCAGTAATAATGACCAATGTTTTCTGAGCTCAATGACAGCAAATGATAACAGCAAAAGCAGACATTATATCATTGTAGCAGCATAAATATAGACAAAAATTACAGATGTGAAAGGAGTAATTTTAAGAAAAAGATTTCTATTTGCCTTTTACTCCTTGGTTCTCTGGAATTAAAAAGAAGAAATATTTTCACTGTTAAAGAAATGAATAGCACAACTTAGGAAAGCCAGAAAACCACAAAAGCAACAAGTCTTTTTAAACTAAGCAAAAATGAAAACCAAAACACTGGATCAAGTAAGACTTTAGGGTGCAATATTCGATTTCTGTACCACATAGAGAGTGTTCACTGTGCAATTATAGACAAAAAAATGTGCTTAGTATAACCTTAGAGCTTTAGAACAACAGAATGTATAATTCCGAAAATGCATCAATTGACCCATTTCCCACCAGTGAAATCTGCAACATAACACATATTCACAGATAAAAAAAATAAAATCATATTTGTAAATTACACTGGAATAGGGGAAACATTAATAAAAATACTTTTCAGTACCTTTATTTGCTAATTGTATTAATCATTAATGTAAAGGCCTAAGTCTTCTGATACAGCTGCATTAGAAAAAAAAAAAAGATCTAATAAGAATTACGCAGTATAACAGCAATTTTTTTGGGGGGTCACGTACAAGTAACATTAGTTCAAGGATCTCTCCTTCAAGAATGAATAGTAGCCAGAGAACTAAGTTTGGTCTCAAACACAGGGAAGGCAAGGTAACCCTTGCAATTAAGGTTAAAATAGCAGTGTCTGTGACTTAATGTTATTTGCAGCCAGCATAAACATACAACACATTCATGCACGCAAACTGGTAAGTCAGGAAGGTCCCTTTCAGAGAACTGCTCTGAATTTACAGAGCACAAGAGAAAGTTCTGTATCATCTTTGCACACACACCCTAACCTACACAGGTCTACTCAACTTCTGTATCTGGCTGCTCATGCTTTTTAATAAGAGTATAAAAAAACCTGTCCATATAATAAAAAACTACAATGAAGTATAATAAAATCAGACGTTTAACACATGTAAATGATTTTTTAACAGATTACAGACATGAGATGTTTCGTATGAAATTTTTTTTAAGCACTAAAGCACAGATGTGCTAGAGCATGTCATAGGCAGCTGGCAAAGATGAACAAAAGGTATTTGCACCTGTCAACTACAGATGTGTAAAAAACTCACCACACATCTCTTCCTCAATCACTTAGAAGCCATCTGATGTGTTAGTTAATGATTCCCCTCTCTCCACTTCATTCTTCAGACATAAAGGGGTCCCATTTAACATAATCACTTAATAACAGCAAAGTGATGGGTATCAGAACCCTAATTCTTCTAATATTTGCAAAATCCAGCTCTTTGTAATAATAATAACACCATGATAGCAAACTGTAAAACTGTGTAATTATACTTTAATTGTATTGTGAGGCATGCATTAATCACAAAGTTTAAGTACCAAGGATGGAATTATAATAATTCTGTAAAACAAATTTAAGCTAGCTAAGTAGGTCAGAACCACTAGCATGCAACAGGAGACCTCTGGGAATTTATCAGTTAATGGCTATTTATGTGCAAATGAGTGCCCTCCAACCCTCCCAAATCCTGTGTAGCTGAAGGGTATTTCTGTTAACCAGGAGCATGCTTAACTGCTGAGGAATAAATTAAACCATTTATTGGAATGATTTTAATTCTTCTCTCCCCCCACCCACTCTTACTACTCCCTCCACCCTCACTAGCAGCAAAATTTACAGTATTAATTTACATGGAGATAGGATTGCTGAAGAGTTTTCTCTGTTTCAAGGAAGAGGGGGAAAAAAAAAGAGAACAGGAAAAAAAAAAAAACAAGAGTGAGAGAGAAAAAACTTTCAGTTAGAGACAGTAGCGATGCTACACTTAATCTTCAAGTCTTCCAGAGGGCAGTTGGAGCTATTAGAAATTCCAGAGATTCAGTACCACAGCAGTACAGTGGAAACCCTTTCAGAATGAACTCCAGTGAAATGAAATTCTGGTTTACAACCTCACAGAATCATAGAATCGTTTAGGTTGAAAAAGACCTTTAAGATCATCGAATCCAATCATTAACCCTGCATTGCCAACCCCACCACTACATCATGTCCCCAATTGCCACATTCATGTTTTTTAAATACCTCCAGGGATGGTGACTCCACCATTTCCCTGGGCAGCCTGTTCCAATGCTTGACAACACTTTCCTTGAAGAAATTTTTCTTAATATCCAATCAAAACCTTCCCTGGTACAACTTGATATCATTTCCTCTTGTCTCACATTCTAAACTTGAAGACAATGAAGCTCAAGGGGGACTGTATCCACTCTATTTTCTGTCATAACATTCAGACTGTACATCTCTCAAAGGTTTTCCTTCAAAAAAGAAAACAATAAAAATTTCTTTGCTGCAGGAAAAAAACCTTCAATTTTTGAGTTTGACTTGGAAAAAGCTAGTCATTTTTCATGTCTCAGAAAAAGAGATACCTTTACAAAATACTCAGAATCAAGATGTATTGAATTTTCACTGTGATGTTAAATGGGGATGATTTACAGACAATATAAATGATTTCTCAACACTTATAATCATAGCAGTAATTCAGTACATCAAGATAATGTAACCATAACCTCAAGATTCACTTTTAGGCTTATAATTTAATATGCTCGGGGTTTCTTTAAGTGCATGCACACATATTCTTGCAAAGCCTAGGGTCCCAGAGCAATAAAACAGTAAAAATTTGATTATCCTAACATCAATTAACCACAGCTCCCTGTTACCCTAAACAGGGTCACATGTCCCCAATGCCTAATAATTACATTGTAAAATCCCTTGATTGCTTGAATATATTCATTCTCCCTATGATGTTTGGATAATCATGGTTGTGTTACAGTTAATTATTATTTAAGAGATGATCACAGTGCATTACTGTCTGATGTCATCTTTGCACCTAATACAAAATTCTATATAAATGTAACACTCTGAACAAATACATGCAACAGCTTTTCCTCACCAAATCAAGCTGTTGTAGAATACCCTTGAATATACAGGTGTGGCGTGAATTGAAGGAATTCCCCAGGAACAAATCTTTAGCAGCTTTAAGATATTTTAGCAAGATACCTGGAACACATATTGAAATATTTTCAAACGCACACCCATCAATAGCTAATCAATATATTCCCATCCAGGAAAACAAAAGAACGCCAATGAAAATGTTCGCTTTTCATTCTGGTGGTCGACTTTTCCGTACGGAAAACAAGACTGCGAAAAAAGCAGTGGAAGGAAACCTCATTGTCCTGGCAGGCACATCTGTACTTGCCTGTTCTTCGCTTCTCCTGCCCCTCAATAAAAGATGACACATGCCCGGCTGCAGCGAGCGCTCCTGCTGCGTGCATAATGGCTGCCGTGGCTGCCTGTGCAGCCCCCGCATTACCATGGAGGGAACCAGCAGCTTTCTGCCTCTTAACGTGGATCCGCAAGCACGCACACTGTACCAAACGCTTCGTACAACCCCTCGATAACAGCCAGAAATTAATAAACGGACAGAACCATCTGACCAAAGAAGTTCCCTCATGTAATTTCAGAAAGCATTAGCACAGCTCTATTATCAGAGCCTGCGACAGGCGCACGGTTACCTCTCAGCTCCCTACAGTGAGGGGCTGCAGCCTTGTTTAGGACTGTACCTTATAGCCATTGGCAAGGACTCTTGTATGGCCCTAAGGCTTTAATTAACCCTGATTAGAGATAGACAGGGCCTTCTGGTTGTGAAAAAAGAGAACAGACAATATTTTCATCTTACCAGACAACTAAGTAAACTACAAACTGCTTTTACCTTTCTCTACTTGCTCCTCCCAGTAAAAATGTCAGGAAGCGACCCCCATTAGACCCTGAGATGATGCAGATGTACACATTGCAGAGTATGCTCTGCTCTTTCCAGTTTATTTTTGGGGAGGATATGGTGGCCTACTATTTCAGACTCATTTGTCATTAGACACATTTTCACCATCCTTGTTTTAGTATGTCTGTAAAGAGAACTGGAGTATTTAGCCACTGGCAAATAGTGACACTTAGACTCACTCCAAGCCAAATAACACATGACAATGTACGCCTACGATGCCCATTATCAATTAGGTTTCCTTAGAAAATGTCTAGAAAAGCATTTTTAAAGTAATTTCCTAGAAGATTTCAAGACTCAAACACATTACCACTGAAAACTCATCACCCTGTTCAGCAGGGCCACTGTTCTCTGCATACAGCAGAACTCATCTTCACTTTCCCACTCCAGAAATTCCATGAACAAGTAGGAGAAAGAAGCACTACACAGGTTCAATTCCTACCCCCTCAATAGAGCAGGGAAATGAAAAAGAGTACACATACTACAAGTCAAAATGAATGACAGGTTTCCAAAGTTAAATGTTATGGCAGATTACAGCTTCTGATACTATTTTTCTTTACCTTCCAATTTCACTGTGCTTTCGTTCTGTTTAGAATGCATCCGTACTATTTGACCACCAGCTGCATTGAGCACTTCTTAATATCAAACCACAGAAACACAAGTGAAGGACTTGGTAGCACATCAACAATGATTCGGAGAGTTCACCTGACCAGTCAGGTAAGCTCACATAAAATATTTTTTGGGAAATTTTTGTTTAATTCATTGTCTAAAAAAAAAAAAAAAAAAAAAAAAAAATTAAATTCCACAAGTCTCTCTTGAAGCCTGCAAGTGTGTTACATTTTCAGCCTACTGTAAGTAACCACACTAAACTTCTGCCCCAAATTAATCCAATTCCATCTTCACTGGCAGGAAGAACAACAGAAAACCCGCAACATCCTTTTATATACAGGGTAACTTCTAGCACGTCTCTCCTCAACTTTTCCTAGCTGAAATCAGTTCCATCAAACTTACGCAAACTTCCTAATCTCATCATTCACTTCTGTGACTCTTTCCAATTTTCAATGTATTCATAAATGTTTTGTAAACTGACATGTCCAGAAGTGCATACGGAATACTCCAGGACAGAATAAGCAGCTCCTCTTACCTGCAGGAGTTTTATTAACACAACCCACAGTGATGTTCAAGTCATATTAGGTCCTGCTTCCTAATGTTGTACAGGCTGTGTACATGAGAAAGTCATTGTTAAAAGTCAGTCATCAGATGCAGCCAAATTTCAGATTTGCTTGCAGCCACTATGGTTTTACAAACTCACATAAATAATTTCTGTCAAAATACAGAAATAATTCTCAATTCTGGTTTTGTTTTCCATACAAGCATAGAGAAATATCCTCTTATTTTTGGACATGCAAACTCAGAGAAACTCTGTAACTCATTTTCATCTACTACAACTACTTGTGCTAAACTGTTCCTCATTTTCAGTGACTTGAAGTGATGCCATTAAACACCAGTAATACTAAGATAATACAAGTGAAGCATTACACTACTGATATTTTCTATGAAAATTTTCTTTCTCATTCCCATAGACTCACACCATCTTATAGAAAAATTGTTTGTACTTTTCAGGCTGCTGTTTTATTTTCTCTTTTTTTCTTTGTTTTGTTTTTGTTTGTTTTCTTTGTTTGGAGTGGGGTGGTTTTTTGTTGTTGTTTTTTTGTTTGTTTGGTGTGGTTTTTTTTGTTATGATACCCAAAAACAAGTACAGTAGAAGTTGGTTTATATCTAAGAAGAAATTTTATCATAGGCAAAAATATCCCAGGGGAAGAAGAATCAAATCATATATACCCAGAAAACAGAAAACCGTAAGAGAGTAAACAGAAAACACATAATGTATTTAGATTCATCCCTTCTCTTCACTTAATCATTGTTTTCAAGAGAGCACAACAAATTGTTTTTGGTGATGAGGTAGTCCCAGAAGTTAGTAGTAAGAGAAGCTGACACCAGTAAATTACAGCTGTCAGTAACAGAATCAGAAACAAACGTGGAAAAAAATTAAGCAACTGGCTATTCATCACTGTAGCTACTAGTTTTCAAAACATGAGTGATGGTGGGGGGAAACAAAACCCAAAAGCTTGTTCTACTGAACCGCTGAACCTTTCAGAACTGCATAGAGTACTACAGTCTGTGTTGTGTCCAGCACCTGGCAGGTGCTTTGCTTGCTTTTCATTTTCCTCCATTAAGACAAGTATATTCATGTGTTCAGTTAGCACAAGGATTCTCCTTGGAGTTGGTTCAGATTTTTTTTCTTCTCTTTAAAGGTCAACTTTCTTTAAAACATATAGGTACAAATTAATTCTCCTCTCCAGAGACCAACTCCTTTCACAGGGGCTAGCAATAGAGACAGGAGTACAAAGGGAAATATTCTGGGTGAAGCAGGGACAGATGTCTAGTTCAGTGCACAGAACTGACTTGTCCAACCATTCTTGACACAGCCAAGACAGTGGCTTGCTCTTGGCCCGGAATGTACACTTGCTATTTTATCAGTCAGGTTTCCAATTCTGTGCTAAGGGACCAGAAAGACATGGGCACAGGTGGGCAGGGGCACAGACTGCACTCTGGTGCCACAGAGGCTGAGCAGCGGTCCGGAGCCAGCTCACCATCCGCTTTCTCCATCCTTCTGCACAGACTGTCAGTAGGAGGCAGCATTGACTCTGACAGCAGCAGCTCCACACCACCAAGTAGTTGGGAGCTGGCTTTATTCTTCTGTCATTATATAAGCAAGATGACACTGTTCTCTAATCCAGCCAAAGCTGATAAGTACCATCAACCTGTCACTTCCTACATTTCAAATTCTAACACTGCAGCATCAAAGAGTTTTTACATTTCGATTTCTTTTGCTGGCAGCGGTCGGTAGCCTCTCATTCTCCCACGGTGTTCTAATGCAGCATTTGCACACCGGGGTTACTCCCAGCCTGAATAGCAGGTCATCCCCTACTCACTGAGCTCATCTGTGGCCCATGTGCTAGGCAATTTAGATCCAATCAGCCCTTATTTAGCTCAAGAGTAATGAGCAGCATAGTGACACAGACTTAAGCCTGACCCTCAGGACACTGCTCATCAAGCAGTAAAACTGTGACAAAATCATTCATCTTCCACCCGCTGGCAAGAAATAATACTCGCACTCACTGTATTACTTTTTCAAGACACAGAAAAAAAAAAGGTCCTGAATTTTCATGATGTGAGACATTAATTTGCAGAAAGCTGAATTCCCTTAAACCCCCCTGTTGCTATGAGCTCACCAGGGGGAAATAGGCCTTAGGAGACTGAAATGGAATAAAGAAAATTGCTTCAGCTTTCTGTTCATTTTAAATAAGCCTTAAATCTGACAAGAGATATCCTAAAGAGAGAAGAAATATATATCTTGTAAGGTAACGAAGAAACAATCAAAATTAAGAGATTAGAAGGCTACTTGCATATAATGGTTTTATTGGCAAAAATATTTCTTTTGTTTAACATCCACAAAAAAACCCACCTCCATATGAAAAAAGCCATTCTCTCACCTCATGTGAAGAATAGAAGGAAAACTGAGAGGAAAGTTAATTTGGGGAAAATAGTTTCAGAAGTGAGACACTTCCATCAGAAAACAAATCTGTACTTTATGTCCTTCAAGGAGCACATATTTCTCTAAACAACTGCAGGGTCCCAAGCAGCAGGTTCTCAGTACACCTGGATATGATTTCACTCTTTTTTTCATGGATTTACTCTTTCACAACAGTAAGTCTTGTACTGCTGTCAGGTAGGCTACAGAAATCTTCTGTGGATTATTTTTTGGTACATAAAATGAGTACAATGGATGAAACACAGAAAAGTGTTTCCATCTGTACCACAGGCGACAAAACTCAGTATCTGCATGACTGATGTCTGAACACTAGATTGGAGTTTCTTTAGCTTTTTTTTTAGTGTCTACCAAGACAGACTTTTTTCAGGCATCAACAATTCGAAGGTTTTTTTGACAGCTTGTGTTGTTTCAGTTTGTTCTTAAAGTGATTCTAGTAGAATAGAATATTCTAGAATAGAATATTGCAGCTGGAAGGGACCTATAACAATCATCTAGTCCAACTGCCTAAGCAATTCAGAGCTGATCAAGAGCTAAAGCAAATGCCATTATTAAGGGCATTGTCCAATTGTCTCTTAAACACTGACAGGCTTAGGGCATTGGCCACATCTCTAGGAAGTTTGTTGCACTGCTTGACCACCCAAGCAGTGAAGCAATGCTTCCTAATGTCCAGCTTAGACCTTCCGTGGTTCAGCTTTGAACCACTCCCACATGTCCTATTACTGCAACCCACGGAAACGAGCCTAGCACCTCCTTCTCCATTTCCCCTCTTCGGTAAGCTGTAGAGAGCAATGGAGTCATCATCCCTCAGCCTCCTCTTCTCCAAACCAGACAATCCAAAGTCCTCAGACGCTCCTCGTAGGACATGCCTTTCCAGCCCTGTTCCCAGCTTTGTTACCTCCTTCAGAGGCTCTCTATTACATCTTAAACATCGATATGAAACTGATTTTAATCAATTATTCAGCTTTAACGTGACTACCTACATATTCAAGGAAATGGACAGAGAGAAGTGGAAGTAAATATTCTTGCAAATCTGAACCAATGTTGTACATACACAGGAACTTTCTGTAAGCAAAGTATCAGGTACGTGGCTGCAGTGCACACTCTATCTCATTTCGCTACTTTGCACAGTAATATTCTCAGAGAAAACAATCCAAACACACATTAGTTTTATCTAGTCATCTTTGAAGATCAGAATACAAGGGACAAAGGAGTAAAATGTTATTTAAAAACCTCAGTAAAAACCTGGGGAAAAAAAAAATCTCAAGTCCCACATAAAGTAGGCAGAAAAGAAAATTCAGTTTTAATTATAAGAGCCACACCTTAAGGCAGTAACTGTAGCTAAGAACACACACAGCATTCCCTCAGAAGACAGCAACAGATTATGTTTAATGATTTAGACACAATAAACCTCTCAAAATGCTGCTATATTCTACAGCAGTGCTTGCTTCCCATGCATTAAAGCATTTAGAGACTAGTTGTTTATTGCAGTCATTCAAACATCAGTTTTATTTATGGAATACCTGCATTTCAAAAAAAACCCCACTAAAAATACTTTAAGCCATAGGTCAAGGTAGCACAGCAAGGCACGCTCACTGCTCAAGCATAAGATATATGTTGTGAAGTGAAAAATGAAGGATTTATTTCATGTTTTTCACAGAGGTAAACAAAATTCATAGCAACTTTTAATGACTTCCTAATGGTCATTCATTAAGCCTAGGAGATCTTAGAGCCAAACTAACATCATCTGACTCTCAGTTCAGTGGCTTAGTCACAGAATTGCCTTCTGTGCTTATCAGGACATCACAGCTGGTAGCTCTAAATATCCTCACAGGATGGGATGGGTTAGAGAAGACTCATGCACTTCCAAACTCTTCTGAATATAGTTTTCAGAAGCTCAACATCAGAAAAAAGATTTTGCAAAGACTAACACTAAAACCCCTGAGGGGCAAGAAAAGAAGGAGGGAGGACCTTTCTATTCTCCTCCTGAGCTTATCTGCTGACTTACACGGTAACAGAGAGGGGGAGAGAGGCTTCTGTTGGCCTCAAAAAAGCTTCCCACAGGCTATTTTGATGGCAAGTACAACGCAAAAAAATTACAAATGACTGTGCATTTCCATAGCAAAGATATACTGGATAATCCATTCCTATCGTGATTTCTCTTACAACCTCAAGGCTAAACACACTCTACAGATGGAAACATCCAGTTCTGCTGTTATCCATGGCCCAATTATTAATTCAACTTCCAACTAGAGACAGGTTTACCTGCTCTTACGTATTCCTGTAAGAGCTTATGAAATTAACACAGCAATATTTTTTTAAAAATGGCAAAAAAGTACAAATTATCATAAACACACAAGAACTGTGTTCAAAATAAAATTACTGCTTATTACGGTATTAAAGTTTGTGGTACTTCTCATTTCTGCTATGAGAATTAGTAGCAGGTCTCCCTGAAACTAGGCAAAGATGTTTGGAGCACAGCAGTGATTTTACACCTGGGCATGTTTTATAGTCCTGTAACATTCTGCTAACACACCACAAAACCTAAATGCCAGGGTGACGAGATTAAGAGAATGCTCATGTCAGAGCAATACCCAATTGCAATAAAAGACATCTTAGCATGTTTCAAACACTTCTTTTAAGAGTAACATATTGAAGTGCCAGAACCTACAGCAGATTTCTCCAAGTCTTGTGTCCATTTTTACAGCAAGTTCTGCCAAATCCATTTAATGCCATATTTTTATTAACCTAGGGTTTCTTTTGTGCCATCAGACATGCAGATGACAGGTAGCGCAAGAGATCTGGAACAAATGAAAGCACACATGGGAAAACATCCTGCATTTACTTTTCAGTTAAAAAAAAAAAAAAAAGCAGGATTCTAAACACTGCTTAAAAACAGGGAAAAAAAAAATAAAAGAAAAACTTATGTCCAGGCTAGAAGCTGAATCCTTCAAGCAAACATAGGAAGCAAGCACTTCACATTTTTATTTTTGTGAGTTTCCTGATTGTTACTGTTTATTATACATGTTTTAAAAAGGAGACTGTATTAAAATACAACCTTACAGTTCATACTGAATCTCACTATGAAGATCAAATACTTGCAAGTGCCAGCAAGTAGCACCTTGATTCCACTTATCCAGTTACTGAATATCAAAAACTGATAAAAATTAATTCTTCTGCCAAGTCATGGTTCTATTTAAATATATAGACACCAAAATAATCATAATGGTAACAATCAACAAAAAAAGCAGATTAAGAAAGCTTATTTAAAACATTCTAAGCATAGGTAAATACAACAATCAAAAGCTACTAGCACTTTCCTAGCAGACAAGTAAAATACAAAAAAAATCTGGAAAGGGTTATTTCAAAACACAGTAGTGTAACAATGGTGAAGATGGAGATCTCCTTTCAGATGCCTTTTAAGAGAAAGAAAGAAAGAAAACAAGTGCACTTTCAAACCCTTGTATGCCAAGTTTTAGCCCAGAGCAAGTTTTCACTGCTGTGTTACAAACCCTTGAAAATAAAGGTTTATAATGGAAATGCTGACAGACCCTTAACTATAGCAGCATGAATAGCTATAATTAAAGAAGAGCTTTTGGCTACACTTCAATCTGAAAATGAAAGACTGGAATTCTTACAGTATCCTCAAAGAAAAGCAACTGGGAAACCTGGAGTGAGATTCCAGCAATCCAACAAGATATGTTAAAAGGGGATTGCTAAAACTATTTGCTGTTTTAAGCTTTAAATACTGAGGCATTTAGTTAATGTAACCAAGTCAGTATTTTCATAATGCTACTTAATCAGCAATAAAGAATGCTCCTGTGAGCCATCATCTGGGGTTAGCAGAAAGTGGCACATGAAGTTATTATTTCCTAACAGCCTAGAGGGAGCTGCTTCTCTCTTTAATCAGTAATCTCACTTCCTTCCTACCTGTAAATTCTCTGTCATACAATTATAAAATTATTAGACTGCAGTGTACAGAGAAATTACATTTATGAGAGTCCTAGTAGCTTATATCAGCCTGGATTTTAAAAACAGGCACTGAACTATTTGATCCTTTTCTCAGTCTGTAGACAGACCAGGCCTAATCAGTCTGGTCAAGCCAATAATAATTGAACATATGGTTAGAACAAAGTCATCCACATCCTTTGAACCAAGAAAGTGACGTTAGTATTGTTTTACTTGTATGGCAACAGAGGACTATTTTCAGTGAGCCTGTCCAAGTGGGAGAGAGAATCAGTAATATTTTCATGTTCCATACAACCTGAAGATCAAACTGTTTTAGCACAGAATATGCCAAGTTCCTCCAAAGATCCTCAAATCCAACTCCCGGCCCTGCACAGGACCATTCCCAAGAGTCACACTATATGCCCAAGAGGACTGGCCAAACTCAGACAGGCTTGGTGCTGTGACCACTTCCCTGGAGAGCCTGTTCCAGTGCCCAGCCACTCTGAGTGAAGAACCTTTTTCTAATTCCTAGCACAACTTAAGGCCATTCCCTCAGGTCCTGTCACTGGTCACCACAGAGAAGAGATCAGTGCCTGCCCCTCCTCTTCCCCTCACAAGGAAGTTGTAATTGCAATGAGGTCTCCCGTCAGTCTCCTCTTCTCCAGGCTGAACAGACCAAATGACCTCAGATACTCCTCATACAGCTTCCCCTCGAGGCCCTTCACCATCTTCCTTGCATCACTGGATGCTCTCTAATAGCGTCGTATCTTTCTTATATTGCAGTGCCCAAACTGCACACCATATTCAAGGTGAAGTTGCACCAGCGCAGAGTAGAGCTAAATGTTAAGGAATTCAGTTTCTCTGCAGATGGGATAAATAGGCTGGTAAACAAATGTACAAATACAGAAGCTCCAATAAAGAACTGTTAAAAGCAAGACTCTAACAATCTCTCTCATATTGATTACTATTTAAGCATATTGATAATTAAAATCTTTCAGCAGAACTGGTTTTTGTAAGAAAAGGTACGGATACTCTCCTGTACCTTGTCTGTGGTGAGCTGAGAAGTCTGGAATGAACTTCTTTGCCCTCCTCTCTATGCTACAAGAGGGCCACATAACCCCCAGTCCTGGAAAGCTTTTGAAACAAAGCCAAGTTATGAAATAGGCAACTTTTTCACCAGTCTCAAATTTCTCCCTATTTCATCTTTAAAAACAACAAAACAAATGCTGTGCATTAGCTAATGGAGAAAATGTCAAAGTATTTTTGAAGTCTCCAATTTATTCCAGGAAATACATTCAGTGGAACTGAAATAATAAATAATAAATCAACTAAACTTAGTTTTGTGCTTCATCTTTTTTCAAAAGACTGCCTGAAAAACAGTTGTCTTTGGATCTATAAGCTATTGACAGCTGCAGTCAAACTACTAGACAATAACAAAGGACCTAGTTAAAGAGAGATCTTGCATATGTGCCTCAGTATTCCTATTATGTACTCTTCCACAGCTCTTTACACATATTTCAGTCTTGCACATTTCAAGTAATGGCAGATCAATAGCTGCCTCTTAATATCTTATAAAAAAAAAAGGCAGTTTGGGCTTCAAACTGGAGGACTGCTTCTCAAAGGCATCAGTAGGCAAAAAATAAGCTTATTGAAGGGCACTGTGGATGTTGAAAAATGAACTAGTACATCAAAGCAAAACTGCTTGAAGTGGTAAAATATGACTTCCTTCTTTCCTATTGAACCCCAGACAAGTATTTAAATCTCCATAACTGTGGTATTTGAATGCAACCTTGGTGAAACAGAAAAAAACAGAATGAAGAGTATGAAAAACGGAATACATTCAGTCAAGAAACTAAACCAAAAAAACAACCCCCCCCACTTCAGTAATTTAGTACAGAAAATAATTTTGAAGCTCCCTGTCCCAAAGGAAAAATGATACTGTCTGAAATAGTAGCAACTGGATGACTTTCTAAAGAGCCACTAATTCATAACAAAATCTCAGGATGTCAAACCTAATCTCCTGAAACAGTAAGGAAACATTTCTGAATTTCGAAATGCAATGAAATATTGGTGGATTTTGAAATTTAACGTATCATTCACAGCCCTCCAGAGATTTCTCTTTCCTTTTACTCTATTTCAGTAAAAAATGAATATGAACTACAATTTAACCCTAAAAACTAAAACAATATGACAGTCTACATGCACAATTTAACTAAATAACTTACCGAAGTCTGGCTAGTACAACCTGAAGAAAATTCAGGACCATACTCAGCTCAGCTCCTCGACAAGCAGGCAGCAGCATAGTAAAGCCATCATTTAGCAACTTTTCCTCAGAAAGGCTCAAGTAGCAGCTAGTCTCAAACACTTCCTGGACACCATCAATGTAGGTCGAAAGTAGAGTCCAGAGATTGTGTCTCTGTGTGTAGTCATTTTTGTTTACTAAAAACTCCTTTGCCTTCTCACGGAAAGCACTTGAGATTTTCTCAGCTAGGACGCTAATGTCCATGTTCTTCTCAACATAAATCAGAAGGAAAGCAAAATGACCTCTCCAGATGAGAGCTCTCTGAGACACAGTGATGGAGGACGGAGCCAGGAAATCCAAGAGATCTAACACTCGACTCACTATATCTTCTGTCTCCGCAACAATTGCTAGCATGAGGAACAGGTTAAAAAAGTTCTGCAGCCCCACTTCTGTCAGCTCCTGCATTCTTCTCCGATGGAACTTGGAATAAATTCTACATTAAAAAAAGCAAACAAACAAAAACCAGGAACAAGTAAGTTTCTTAACTTTTCTATCTGCTTGAGAGATTAAAATTGTATTTTCATGCTTTTAGTTTACACTTATCCTCTTCCAACAATGCTTAAATTTTAAACACCCTTTTTTCTCTCTCCTATTCTCTTGGCTACTGCAATAAATGTGCTCCTTCATGTTCTGCTCCTATTTTAAGCTGCATGGTGTTTCCAATATGAGGTGCAGCCTAACCCTTCTCCCCTATCCAACCTTTAGTACACAGTTGAGCACGATGTACATGTCTAGACTTTCTCTACTTGTGATGGGTGTCCTCCATGCCATGCCTTCAAATCAATCAAGTTTAGCCCATGAGGGCCGCTAGGAAAGAAAGCTGCCAAGTGGCAGCTCTTTGCAACTTCTTCCCTAGAAACTCCCTCATTTCCATGTGGAAATCAGCTACTGGTTTCTGTTACGGTATACTGCCACAGCTGCTGTGATCAAAGTCTCACCTACCAAACCATCACTGCAGTAAAAGGGAGAGGAAGATTTCTAAAAGAAAATTCTTTTCTCCACAGTGCTTTGCCAAAGTCTGTATCAACCTGTATTGCACACCCACGGAATGAACTGTGAACTACAAATTTGGAAGAAAAAAGGAAAGCTGAGGCATTTGGAAGAGAAACCTCTCTCCAGCAGGAAGATGGTAAACTTTACCTGTGTTGCTTATGGGACAGTGCTCACGTCATAAGCAGCTGATGGTGACAAGCACTGCTACTTTGCAACTTTAAAGTGGTTGACAAAACCACAAAGCTTTTACAAAGACATCTTTTCTGTGACCTTTGCTTGGATCTGGAGTTTTAAATAAATGTCACCATTCCTACAACAGAGGAGTAAGATGAAAATGGCTTGCTTTACTTTTCGATTTGTAGGTTTAAAACCTATCTTCACCTTTAATTTAAAGTAAGTTCCACATACCGTAGTTAAACAGTCATAAATGCTGTTTTCCTACTCTGTCACCTGGAAAAATAGTTGGAAATGGTGCTGAAGTTATCAAATCTAGCCACCAAAAATTACAGCAAATCCAATTAATGTTGTTTAGTAGTAAATTACTACTGACAGGCATTTACGTTTTTCATGCATCAATTAATGCGTGGTTAGCCGCTGAAAACAGAGTTCATTCCAAAATCGTAGCTGTAGGCTGTTAAATTTTGCTACTTGTGTAATTGATTTTTTCAAGGTAGAAATTATGAATACTGGTTGAGCAGACTGATGCACTGAGTGTTGTGTATTATTATTCCCCCTCTTAAATTAGGGAAAGCAACAAGCTATAATAGCACAAAAATATAAGTATAATTTGCTTTCAGTAAAAACAGAGCAGGCTAATTAAAATCACAAAATAAAGCAAGACACTGATATGAAATCCAACATATTTGTTTCTATGTAGTAGTAGTGATTTTAAAGCCCAAACTTTATTCTAACAACTTGTGAAGTGTACATAGACACTATATTTTTGACAGGTATACTTTTCTGATAGCCAAGATAACCCTGCTTTCTTGGAAAAAACACCACGTAACTTGGTGAGGTGCGCGTACACATGGGCAGTTTCTTATGTATTTGTTACTCGCATACACAAAGATCTAGTATTTACTAAAATTGCAATTAATTTTATTAATACTTAGCAAGATTTTTAAAAAAAAATCAAAAATGTAAACCAAAACTAATTCTAAGTCTTCTACAGCTAACTAAAAAATTTAAAAAGTTAGCACTCGTTAGATTAGAACAATCTCAAATAAGAGTATCACAGATTCAGTATGCATACAAAACATCAAGAGTTTGATTTAGAGCATATATATTTTGTGGTATTTTTATATAACGACTGACTGTACTTCTTAATTAGTATGTTTCAAAATTAAGCGAAAAATTAAAACCCTCACCAAAAATATTGTGAGAAATTTTGGAAATCATTAAAAAGAAACTAAATAAAAATGAAATTGCAGGCCTACCAAGTCTCAGTCTGCATGTTCTTGGACAACACATGGGTTATATGCAGTTCAAACACAATTTCTGTGCTTCTATTACATTACCTGTCTGGCAACTGGGTTGTACCATTGCATAGGTTGCCAATGTACCAAACTCCTGGCCAGCAGGATGAGGTAAATCATCACAGGCTATGGATGCCAAGGTGATTCTTGGACCCTGTTACAGCCTCAGCTGGCAACAGAAACTTCAGGGAACAGCTTTCTTTAAATTATTAATCATCCTGGATCCCTCATCCCCCTTCCCTCCTCATGGGCACAGTACCCACCCGCCTTGCATGTGGCTGGAAGGGCCCCTGATACCCTACACTTCTTACAACAGGAGAGAAACTAAATAGTGGCCATACCGTCCTTTAATTTGTTTCCAAGGATGCATGCCACTGTTTTCTTCTTTCATCATCCGTGCTAAAATGCAGAGAAAAATGAAGTAACTGTTGCTGGACTTGTACAGAGAAGGGATCTGTTGTTCGCAGCAGCAACGTTTCACCAACTCAAGCATTGACAAAGAAGTCTTACTGACATTTGCCAGATCCTTCAGACCAAGCCAAGGAACAGTAAAGCCACTGTTCTAAAAGAATAAATGAAAACAGAAAGATTATAAATAATAGTAAATGCTAATATTCCAAATGCAATAAGATGCAACCCTTCACACAAACAAAAGGCTATATTCCTACCACAACTAAAAAATAAAAATTTATTGTAACTATGTACAAAGTGTTTTTACAAGATCTTAAAATCAGTAGTCCTGATGAAAAGTAAGAGTAAAATATAACTTATTCTATTGACACATAATGTAATGGACCAAAGCATAAATTTAAACATGATTTCATTAAATGAACAGCAAGTTTAGGGATACTGCCGTTGACTAGGTAGTTTTACAAAAGTATTTGCAATCAAGCTTGGCTACAGGAAAATCACAATTCATCAGTAAAATTCAAGGACTTCCCACATGCAATTCTGTATTTTCATATATTCATCTACTTACCAGATTCTTGCTGTAATAATCCCAGAGTATGGTGACAATAGATAGGTTCAAATCCCAGGAACTACACAAAGTCAAACAGCACTGAAGATGCATTCTTAAGTGTTCCTCTAACACACCAGTCTTGAAAAGGAAGTAAGAAATTAATTTTAGGAGGAAAGCGTTACCTTATCTACAGATAAACCCAATACTAACAGGCTATTCAAAGTAATTTCCTAATACTAAAATTATTTTTAATTATATACTGTCGAGTAAATGCATCTGCTAATACAAGTAACAAACTAGAAGATAAAAGCTGACAATTGTATCCTGTAATCCAGCCAATGTAATAGTGCGTCACAGAATCATTTAGGTTGAAAAAGACTTCTCAGATAACGAAGTCCAACCTCTGACTGACCACCACCATGTCAACTAAATCACAGCACTAAGAGCCACATCCAGTTGTTTCCTGAACATACGTCCCAAGGAAAGCTCATTTATCACTGACACAAAGGGAAGGTGCAACAATCTAAGAACTCATGTCTCTCTTTATAATATTCCAAAGCAGAAGGTCTGAACCATGTTCCTTCTCAAACCTCTGCAACATGTCTATATTGCTGACATTCCAGAAAACTCTAAATCAAGGGCACATAAGCCTCTGAACACTGAGGAAACAAAAAGTACAAAAGACTTCCCACACAACATTTTTTGTGTTCCAAATTTTGGATTCAAAAGGAAGAAGGTTTCTATGAAAGAAAACGGGAAATACCAAACAATTTGAACACAGTGAAGCATTCGGCTTGTAATTGTGGGATATTGAGAGTAAAATTCTTCTCATCTAGCTTTTGACAACAACAAAACTGGAATTGCATCAGAGGTAGGATACTAGGAGCTTCATACTCCAACTGAAACCGTGTGTTTAATCTGTCTTATTTTTTGGACATCTACTTTAATAAGGGCTCCATTGTGTCCATTGACTATAAAAGTGGTTTAGTGGACAACTTGTGTGTAGTTGTCTAAAGGATAGACTTCTGCACATGTAAGTTTAACACATCTCTGGCATAGTAGTAACTTGTTCTGTGACAAGAGAAACTCTGACCTACTTCTAGCTTTCAAATATATCTAGATACCATACAGGCCTCGAATTTGTAATAGTATAAGATAAGCTAAAGAAGAATAAAAGGAATAAGAAACATAAAAAAGTATACAGGATTAATTTTATGACTCAAAATCATAGCCCCAGGAAGGGGAATGAAGACAACTATGCCTCAGATAAATACTGGGAAGTTCTCTCTTTCAATTTCAATTACAGTGTTAGGTCCTGAATTATATCCCAAGCTCACCCAACTCAGAAAACTCTTAAATAAATCACTTATGCCAGCTGATGGGAAAAGATAACATTGGGTTGTGTTGAGTATTGTTGGACGGTTTTTGTGTTGGTTCTTTTTAAGGGGTTGCTTGGTTATTTTTGTTGCTGTTTGAAAAAGTCCTTCAATAAATACCTGTTACTGGAAGAGTGGGACTTTTTACAGGGGCTTGTAGTGACAGGACAAGGGGGAATGGCTTTAAACTGGAAGAGGGTAGAGTTAGATTAGATATTAGGAAAAAATTCTTTACTGTGAGGGTGGTGAGACACTGGAAACTGTTGCCCAGAAAAGCTATGGATGACCCATCCATGGAAGTGTTCAAGGCCAGGTTGGATGGAGCTTTGAGCAACCTGGTCTAGTGGAAGCTGTCTCTGCCCATGGCAGAGGGGCTGGAACTAGATGATCTTTAAGGTTCTTTCCAAACCAAACCATCCTATGATTCTGTGACTTCTGGTCTTACCCACAATACTTCTTATGGTTTACTATGTCTTAGAGCTGCTTTTATTCCTGTTTTCAATGCCACACATGAGTCTCACTCACTAACTTATCTCTACCTGTCTACACATTCATGTGGAAAACCTCAATTGCTACCAATCACCTACAATAACTTCTAACCATGCCTGCCTTCTCTTCTCATTAACATCTGGCTTCTAAAGTGGTACATTTGTAAAACAACCTGCAAATTGAAAAGGCATTCTCAGTTGTCATAGAAAATTATATATTCAAGACATTATGGATAATATATAAAATCCACTGAAATAGAAAAGTGACTCTCCAGTAGACTCATTAAAAATATACAGAACAATAATTCAAATACAATAAAAATGCCTACAAATTAAAGGATACTCAAGTACTTTTTTCAGATATGACATAACTATTAAATCAGTAAACTTCCTGAAAATCACCATCTTGCACAAAAAAACAAGGGACAGAACAGCTGCTGGTTTTTAATTAATAAAAGTAGGAGCTTTGATATAAAACAAAAAACTGCAGCTAAGCATATCTATTTCTGTAGAGGGATCTACCCAGTTACAAAAGATGCAAAAAACCCCCCAACACCAAAACTCTCCCTTTAGTCTTAAAGCTATTATCTTGTCTCTATGATTATGTTTAGGATCTAATCAACAAGCAGTGACTGTTTCAGTTAAATTAATTCAACAATAAACATGGCAGTGTGAGCAGGTTCAATTTGAACCATCATTTACCTGTCCAACAATAGTTTTAGAACAGTTTCTAAAACCAAGATCGTACTGAAAGCTTTATATCAAATTTAATATTGAAAAAGTTCTCCAGACTTCACATATCCCAGGGATTAATGGATTCTCTCACTGCTCTTTTGCTTAAAATGGTCTCTTGCACTGCTGGAAATACTACCAGAACTCTTGAGGTATTCAGCTTTTAATTTATCGCAGAAGGGAAGAACACCAGATTCTATCAAAATGATAGTACTATCTAAACACAACATTTTTCTCTTATGACCTCCTACTGTAGTAACAAAATTGGTTTTCTAGAAATCCAACAAATACTCCTCTATCTTTCTTAAAGTAGAATTAAACAAAAAATACAGTGGAAGTACAACAAAATTGAGGCAGAAGTGAAACAACATGAAGCACTTATTTTCTAATATGAGAAGTCTAATAAGAGACTGCTATTAGTACTTAGAACCAAAAAGCTTTTGATTCTCACAATAAAACTTCATAAACAAATCCATCTTATACTGACATTCCATAAATTTAGTCAGTTTGATGTTGCCTCCTAGACAAATACAGCTACATTAACATTCCTACTACAACAATTTTCACTTTGTAGTACAAACAGAACTGTAAACCAGCCCAGTAAGAGAATTCCAAATTACAACAGGAGGAAACACCTCATCTAACTTGTCTCCCTAAAAATGCCCATTTCTTGTGATACAGACGGGAAATTTTTCACAAGAGCAGTTGTCTTCAACTCTTACCCATTACGAATTAAAAAAGAGAACAATTTCTGACTAAAGAATTTACTTATTGGTCAACTGTTTGAAGACAGAAGAATATCTCCAAGGAAGCAGCACACTACACTTGCCCACATATCCGTGATTCCTCGTATCTTCTCCCAAATAGAGTATTTTTATTTCCCATTCCAATTGATCCCCTAAGCTGAACTGGACCTTCACATCTTTTCCTTTCTCATCAGCAAGCTGAGTGTAACCTCATAAAGGAGTTTCTATCTGGTGACAGGGCATTCCAGCACCCCTCTACCACCTACACCTGTACGTGCACACCTTCAGGAGGTCTTTATCATACCCAAAATCCAGCATATCCTGGATGAAGGTGGCTCAGGCTCTCTCCTGTCTGCATGTGACCACTAACTCAATAGTATTACTGAAACTACCAAAACATTGAAGGTTTAACACTGGTTAGCCATTTCTGCGTCCCAACACTAGTAGGAGATTATCAATTTACATTACAAATATATGTTCAACGCCTCTTTCAGATGCTTTGGAACACATAAAACTATGCATACTTGATGTCATCTTTGTTTTCCCCCCCCCTTTCTTTGTAAATTCCCATTCTTCTTCTGAATATGTATAGTCTACAAGCTTTTGAAGATAGGGAGCAACAAGCACAAGTGGATTATGAGGTTCATGGACATAGTACTAAACATGATTAATTTTTAAGCTCCCATACACTTAAAAATGAAGTTGCTAACCACCAATTCCTGCTCTCTCTAGCAAATGAGTGACTCAGGACTGTTATTTCTTCTAATTTATACTGCACAGCTATTGCTGTGTATCTGCAGTACAGGTAACAGAGAGTATACACTGAAAAGGATGGCTCAGATAGGATTAACTAACACACTCAAGCCAACTGTTAACAGGCAGTACCATCAATTTTGTCCTGCTGTTCACTCAAAGTGCACTATTCTCCCTTTTGCTTTTTCCTGCTTCTCCATGTTCCGTTTCATTACTGACTTCTTGATATCTCATTGTGCTTCTCATTCCTACGTTTTCTGGACTAAAAAAATACTCAAGAGATGTAAAAGGCTAAGATAAAACGTAGGAGTGGCCACTTGAAGCTGACAGATCAACAGAGGAGACGGATGTGTATGCTGGTAAAAGAAAATCTCCTTCCTAGACACTGTCAAGAAGGCTGCTGTGCAGGGATAGGGAGCAGGATGCATTTCTTCATAAAGTGCTACATTCACTCGTGCAAGCATATATAGGAGCTAATGTGCCCCAAGGAGCACATCCCACAGGCAGCTAATTCCATAATGCAAGAAAAAGATAATGAACAAATGAAAAAAAAGGAAATAAACTAGGTGGCTCCTTCAATGGCTGGTAATAGTTCCAGCCATGTCCTTGGCAAATGAAGGTTTGTTTCAATTCCAACAGTGGTTGCCTTTGGAAATTAAAACACACCTTTGCTTTTGAACTTGTCTACCTAGCTGCCTTCCTAAACTGTCTACAGTCCAATAATTGTTTAACAGAAGCACCAAAACCTGTGCAATTCAGGTATATTCAACCTCAAAGTCATCTTTATTCAAAATAATAAACATTCACAAGCGAAGAGGAATATTTTGAAATAAAAATGTTAACTACAAATGTCCTGTTTCTCAGGTTGCTGATGTGCAGAAGATGCAACATAGGAAGGTGACTAATAAGCTACTCAGTTTTTATGCATCTTATCTAACTTAAATCTCTCCAGTTTCTCTCACAGAACAGTAAGCATCCAATAAGTAATGTCATTACTGTGGTTTTAATGTATATGCACAGTTTGTATTTTCAGTTATGTACTGTATAATCATTCAGAAAGAGTTAATCTTTTAAAAGCTGAAAGAAGACATAACCAAGTGTAAAAGTATAGAGTATTAAAAAGCTGAAAAATCATGCAATCATTTCAACTACACTAACAACCACAAATATTTTCTTGTAAAAACTATAGTTGAAACAGGTATTGTTCCATATTCCAGCTTCAACTACAGTTGTTGCTACTACACAAGCAAGGTAGTAAAAATAATTAAAAAAACCAAAAGAACTGATTCCTCTTTTGCTTTCAATATCAGAACTTTGTGGGAATTTTTCTTAATTTCATGAGACCAAATAAAAAAAAATAAACATGTTTATTCTTGTCTTAAACATACACAAATAAAGAAATTATTTTCATAGATGTTGTTGATACAACATTTGCCATTTGTAACATGCAACTTCAGAACAAATTTACAGAAGTGTAATGTAACATATTTTAAAACATGATGAACAGCATATTTAAAAGAATTTTAAAAGGAGGTCAATTTTGACCTCTGGGCCATGAAGCATTGCATTAACAGTTCTGCAGAAAGGAAAATGATAAGGTATGAAATGAGTGCTCAGAAACTAGAACCTTATCAGTAAGAGTTTGATTCAAGCCTGTAAGACAAATTGCTCAGCAAGGCAAGTCACCTTCCTGCTGTGATGAGGATATAGCTGAATTTTCAATGCAACTGACTATCTCCTTCATCATGTCTCCTCAACTTGATATCCTTACATTCAGTATCACGTTTACATTTTCTAAGATTCCAGTTCTTATTCTGAATACATCTTGTCTGAGTAGGCATATACCTATCCTTCCAGGATAATTATCTTTTTTTTGTTACCTGACAATTTAGCATCAAGCACAACCACTTTAAAGTAAGTGTAACTGCTAACAAGGAAGGGACTGTATACTGTCATAGTTCTGCTACATCAAGGATGTTCATTTACCAGTGATAAAAACACTAGAATTCCAAAAATACACTTGTTAGTTAGACTTTGTTTCATGCACTGTCTTTTCCTGAAACCATTCCTGACACTTTCCTTGGTCATTATTCCTTCCTTTTCACACTTACTTGAGCATCAGTGGATTTTTTAAGGAGTTCTTCCACAAATTTCCAATTGGATTCCTTCTGTTTCTGAAAAAACAATTGAAATAGCATTTGTATCCCTTAAAGGAAGCATTATGTAATAATGTGAAAATAAGCATTAATAAGCATTATTAAATATTTCCAGAAATATTTAATTTCATGTCAGCATGTTGTAGTCATCACTGAAAACAGCTTTTTTGTTATATGAATGTAACTGATATCTGTCCTAAAAATTAGCCCTCAAAAAAACAAATAAAAAGAGCCAAAAATAAAGAGTATGCTATTTGAGCCACTTTAAGCAGCTCATTTGCAATCCCAACCTTCACCTTTAATAGAGAAGCAAAACATTCAGGCATTTTTTATTAGTCCAAACATCTTCCTTTAATGTTCTGTAAAAAAAAAGATATAAGAGGCAAGAAGGAAGAAAAAGTACAATCTCACATTTGCTTGGCTTTTTCCCAATGTAAAAATCACTTCTAACTTGTTTTTTCCAGGACAAACATGAATGATTGATTTGGCCAATTCAGTAAGGAGTTGGGCAGGGTAGTACAAATATGGTCCATAATTCATATTCTTCAGCTTGGGAAGACAGATGATTATCCATTTCAATCAAACAGACCATGCTAGTGAAGTAAAAAAAATTTGCATGGCAAAGTACATTAAAAAAGAGAAAAAACCACCCCACATCTATCTATGAAAAGTGGGAAAGAAAAGGGTAGAAGGCTTTGCAACTAAGGCCATTTTCTTGAGGTGGATGGAGGGGGGAGGAAAGAAAAAAAATAAAAGCAACCAGGACGACACACTTATAACTCTAGGAAGTCCAACAATCATCTCTTATGTATATAGCTTCTGTAGATAAGATGTGTGAACATAGTACTTTCATCATTGTCCTGCCTTACTTATTCCCTCCACTATCACATCTTTTAAGCCTTGTAGATTATTCTTCAGACAGCTGTCCTTTAAATGTCAGTATAGAACTTACAAGAAAGAGCATTTTATGCTTTGGTAATTGAAATGTAACTACTTTCCAGCAGCAAACATCATTGTGCTCCATCCTCCTCTGAGTACACTAATTAATGCTGTGACTTGGTGATAGTTCCAGGCAGAACATCAGAGAGTACCAAGATAATTTTAAAGATGAACTCTTTAGAAAGATGCACTAATACTTCTGTAACACAATTTGACTACATGGTGGCTTTGCATTTTTGCTCAAAAAGAAAAAGAAGATTCTGAAAAACAGCTAATGGTAGAAAGCCTTAGTCCGTAGACTGTTTATGAAACAAATATAAATGAAAGGACATTAAAGCTGTGATTTCACAATTCAGGAACTTGAGCCGTATCAATTAAGAAGTTCCCAATGCTCCTTCCTCATCCTGCCAGTTGCTCTTTCTGCCCTCACACAGTTGTTGTGGTACTTCTCTTTGTGGGATATAGTGTGAACCAGACCAGTGAACTGACCCAGAGCTTCAGAAGACAGAGAAAGAATGAAAAAGGGAGGAGGGCCTGATCTAGGTTATAGAATAGGGACACAAATAATTGTGCCAGAACAGCAAAGGGCACACCATGCCTAGGGCGGTGAAATGGGTTGACCTTGGCTGGATGCCAGGTGCCCACCCAGCTGCTCTGTCACACCCTTCCCAGCCAGACAGGGGGGAGAGTAAGATGGAAAACAACCCATGGGTTGGGATAAGGCAGTTTAGCAAAGCAGAAG
>JAWMRA010000113.1:75987525-76053264 GCA_035584735.1 Pseudotriccus pelzelni | reverse complement strand
TCAGTTTGGGTCAGCTGGCCCACTTGTGTCCCCTCCCAGCATCTTGGCCTCTGAGGGCTGAGGAAGGAATGTTCCAGCGCTGGTGCTGTGCTCAGCAATAGCCAAACCACCGGTGCGTTATCAACACCCTTCTGGCCACCAATGCAAAGCACAGCACTGTGAGGGCTACTGTGGGGAAATGAACCCCAGCTCAGCCAGACCCAATACAGGCAGTGAGCAGGACTTAAGCTGTTACTGATTCCAAAGGTTTTGCATCCTGTCAGGAGAGGCCATTACATTAAAAAAGAGCCAAGGAGTAAACGGAGCACTTCAATAATGAATATAACCCAGGATTCTCAAACAGTTCTGTCTAGTATTTACATCCGATTTTTGACTGCTACCTTTTAGAACCCAGTGTTATGTAACTACCTACACACTGGCATGGTCCTACTGCAGATTCCAAGTAAAACAAGTCACCTGCTAAAAGGCCAGATTTATCAGTGATGAGTAGATATTAGAGTTATGCTAAATGTCTATGTACCATAGTCCAAGGACACATGTTTTATACCACAGGTTTTTACTGCCAAAGTTCCAGCTCACCTGCAGTATCCAGATCACTTTACAAGATCTCAGAGTAATCTGGCCAATCTCCTGACACCAACTGGAATTGATTACAGGAGTGCACTCAGATTCAGCCCAAACTCAGGAAGGAACCTAGCAACCACCTGCTGCAATCTTTTTTACCTGCAATTGTCTCTCTATTTTAACAGACTTGTTTCATTCAAATCCCAAAAGATTTACATCCTAACAGTATTCCCTACTGCACTGGCAATATGGCACAACAACTGTTTACAATCCGTTCTTGTCAGAAAAAAAGTAGAACCTACATCTCCTACTCCAAACCCAGAGGCTTAAAACATTCTCCCTCCAGTCTCAGAAAGTATTAAAAGTCAACAGAAGCTAGAGACCTTAGGGTGCATCAAAGTGCTGCTAAAACCAAAAACTTGAGCTGAGACCCCCAGGGTATGCAGGAAGAAACTTCTGAAAGCATTACCTAAGCTGACTACCTGGAAAAGCCATATTAGGCTTCTCAGCTGGAAGTTCCATGTTTGCTTATCTTGCCACTTAGTCATTTCAGATTATTCTATTCAAAGGCAAGAATTCTTAGCTCCAAGTAACTCTGCCTATATTACCCTAGCCCACAGGATATTGAAATTGACCCCTGCAATGTTCAGAAGCAGCAATTTTTTCTCATCAGGTCCCATTTGGGTTTAAAAATGTACAAATCCTGCTTTTCAGAAGAGTGAAGTGGGACCTGAATGGGGGGATATGGAAAGAGACACGTACTGTACATCCCTCAGAACAGAGTCTCCAAGAAATCTGGCCAAAATTTTCTAGTAGAAGAAAGTGGTTTCATGTGTTTGAAATATACATTCAATATACATTGCAGAATCATTGCATATTTGAAATTGCGTTATATGAGCTAAAGGGGAAAAAATAAAAAGAAGCAAGTCTGAAACCTACTTAGAATTTTAAAAGCTTTCATAACAACCTCAAGGCCATGCAGACCACATTAAAAAATTGAAAATCTTCCACAGATGACATAGCCTTAGAGGCAATTTTTGCTACAGAGCACAGGAATAACCATCATTATGACACATCACCCTCCCACCTCTGATCACAGTTAATTAAAAGAAAGCATGTGTCATGAAGCTATCACATCAGATGTTTAATCAACAAAACAGGACTACATTGAGCCCTGATGTAATTCCATTGACTTCACAAATTTATATCACTATTTTACCTTACAATGTTCAAAGAATACTTGAGGTTGCAATTCAGAGACCTAAAGAAATGGTTACCATTAACTATCTATAATAGATTACATTATTGTGGTGAGTGAAAATGCACTGATGTTACTGAGATATTTTTTGTACAAGAAGAGGGATCCCTGGGCAAACTCGCAGCCACACTCAGAAATGCAAAGCTGGAAACATCAAGAGGAGTGTGCACAGGATGGTGTCATGATGTACAAATCAAGACTTGGAAATTCTCTTCTCCAAGGTGCGCTCTAAGGAAAAAAATATTATTGAATCTTATGCAAGTCACTTCCTGACACTGTGTCTCAGATTCCTACTTTAAAATAAAAACAACAGGAATCCTTTTCTCCATTCTACATCCTGTTTGGTTTATGTAAATAATACAGTGCCTGGAGCAAAAAAAAAAAAAAAAAAATCTCTCATAAGGCTAAATATATAATCTATCAGTATGAGACACAGGAAAAAAATCCAATGATCAAAGTAAACAGTATCACTGCATTTGGATTAAGGCATTAAATATAAAAAAACAACAATATAAGTGCCTGTTTCACACTGATTTCTGTATTCAGCCTGGGAATAACCTTTTCTCTCTAAGTTCCTTAATAAGCAGGGAATGTAGTAATGCTATCTTCCAATGCTCCTGAAACACACTATGGACTGTGGTCCTCTCCCATCCACACAGTAGCAGGGCGAAAGCAGGGCTTGAGACAACCTTCAGTGTAAGAATCAGACCTGGTTTGCAACCTCACACTGTATGAATTTGTAAGAAGTTGCTACATTTTCCCACATGATCCTAAAGAAACTGTCAACTGGGAAGCAGTAGAAGCATAAGCATCCCAGGTGTGTCAAGTCCTCTAGTGACCAGAAATGGGCATGAGTTTTTCAACTAAGTATTCAAGCACTCAAGTACCACTCCTCCCTTATTTTTATAGCTTCCTCTAGAGTCAATAAAGAAAAACTGGCAGCTTTCATACCTCTAAAAATGGATTAATTGCCTCAGTAAGTGCCTACTTCCTTCCCAATTAATGATTAGAAACTTAAAACTAGGCACGATGAATCTCAAAGAGGCTGAAAGAGGAGTCAGGGTTTACATGACCTCCAAACTGCAAAAAAATGCAGTGAGGTCCATGAAGGAATTTGATGCACCAGTACCAAGTATGAACTTGTATACATCTTGCAGGTGTAGGAATGGGATGTGCAGGTCTCATCTAGGCCCCTTACAGAATGCACAGTAATGTCAAATCCCTCACAATGAGGCTCACGCACAAGAACTGATTAATAGAGGATTACCCTGCTCTAGCCAGTAGGAAAATCTTACTCGCAACTTACTGCCAGAATTTCCTAAACTGAAGCTTGAATTCAGTTCAATTATTAGAATTCAATAATTGAAAGGGTTTAGTGTCAATTATTAGACAGTGTCTACTGGTAGCACACCAACATAAAAATCGAGCTGTAAACACATATATATATATATGCATCTATGAAAAGATAAAATTAGAGAAAACTGAGAAGTTATATTCACATCCTAACAGAAATTTTAATGGTACAGAAAATACAGGGTAAAATACACCTACGAGTCCCTGGATGAAACGCTGGCAGCTCCACAATGATTCCCCATACAACAATAAGCACCTGCTAAGAGGGGTGGAAAGGAAGATGGAGTAAAGACATCACAGCCAGGCTCTGTGGAAATGCTTCCAGGAAGGGGAACTAGATAGTACTTTGCAGCTGATAAACCGCATAGCACCTGTCAACCCAGGGAGATAGGAGATATCCTGCTGCTGAACCAACAACTGTGGCAAAATCTCTCTCCTCAGACGAATTTGATTAATTAAAGCCTAACTGTAATATTAATGCACATTTCCATCCCAAAGTTAACCTGCCTCCAAGGACCATGCACTCTGTATTTTTTTGACTGTATCAAAAGTTAAGCAGGGAATTTTACTCCAAGAAGTAACAAAGGTATTTATGACTAAACTCACTCAAGCTCCATGTAAACATAAAGAAATAGTATAGAAGTAAGTCAAGAATGGGGAAAAAGTTAGGGAAGGCTCCATCATAACTGCTGGGATCAGTCAAGAGGCTGAACCCATCTTCTCTCCCCATAGGGATGCCTATGGGGTATGAGCTACTCTGTGCGCACTAGAAACTTTTATCGGGACCAGAGCTTGTCTGAGTATTGCTTTGAATATGTTTTTGCAGTCAGATACTATCACTGGCAATCTTTGAACCTTAACCTGTCACAATTTTCTATTAATAAGTGTGTTTTTCCATAAACTGTTATTGTGAGTCCTTCATGGGTCTTGGCAGCCGCTGGCAGTGGGTAACACACTTGAATAAAGTGGAAGATCCGCTGAGGCGTCATAAAGTGGAAGGACCTGTTGGTGTATTTCCCTGAATAAGTCAGGAGAATCGCCCTCCAATCCAGCAGGACTGTTTGGTGAAGGCATCCCATAACAGCATGCTGACACACTGATCAGGCACAAGGGTCTCAGCTTTCTGGGGCACCAACAGACAAATCAAACACTAAGGGTCAAGGAAATCTTCCCGTTTCACATAACAGCATCTTAACGTGCCATTGCTGTGATGCAAAGGCAATGCAATGGGACAGACTAAAATTTATCCAGAGCAGGGCTATCACTTTAAAGAAAAAAGGGGCATTAATAATTACGCAGTCAATGTTTGAGATTTATATTTCATGCAGTACAAACTAATGTGTTCAGTTCCTAAAACACCAAACCCAGTCAAGCATTTATGCTGCAGGCAGACAGTTTTAAAACATATGCTACATCATTAGGTATATGTGTCACTAAGTAGTTTGGATATTCAAGTTTTCTTAATACAGTAACCTACTGAATATCTGGTACATAATGTGAACATGTCAGAGTTTCCTAGAATGTTTACTGACTTTTACAAAGCACATCTTAACACCATCAACCTTAAAGGATTTCTTTCAAGAAGTACAAATATTCCTGTATTACAGCATTGTTTTCTATCCAATAAAAATAACCAAAGAGATCAAAATCAACTATAATAACTCTCTGGTATTTAGAAAAAAGTATACTCACCTTTTCATCTGGATTTCCATTACGGTCAAACTGGTAGAGTGATGCCAGATGACTAACAATCCACCAGCTAAAGCTCAATGGGTCTTTACATTGAACTGCTTCAAAATCGGACATCCTTTCTGAACTACTTGGCCTTTCAAAGATATTCTTTAGGGTTTTGTTCACCAACCTCCAGAAACACTGTAAAAATACAACAGTTAATTTGAACTCTGTTCAATAAAAGCCTGTGTTTAATAATTTTCTCTAAAATACTGTCCTACTGATGAATTTGCTTTTACAGAGAACAAGTCATTTAAAGAAAATAACAAAAACCAGTGGTCAGTATTACTACAGAAAACCTAGAGGTACTTTTAGAAAGTCTCCTCTCAAATGTCAGTAGAAAGCAATGCAAAAAGACAAGCTTGGGTCATGAGGAAGAACACAGTGCTATACTTCACAGGCAAAATTACAGGCTGATGGATTGATGATGTGCAGACAGGACAGTGCACCAACACCCACAAGAGAGAGATTAGAGCTCTTTAATGTGGACTTTTAGAACATATTTTTGAAAAACTTCTAGTGCCAGAGTAACCTAACTTAGAGGAATATATTAGACAGTAGTGAATCAGTCTGAAAGACAGCAAACTGAGGTTCCAACTCCCTGTTTTGTTCCAGTCTGCTCCAGCACTGACAAACTGATTAACTCTTTTTGGCTCAGACTCCTGTCTATATCACAATATCACTTCTTCTGACAGCCTGTGCCTATATTCCCTAGTTTTATAGAAGCTCTCTGGGACTTCTTTGCACCTGTATTTCACCCACCTTAGTTGGGTCCTGACCCTAACTTATGCTTGCCAGTGCAAATGCTTAACAGCCCAGCTTTATATCTGTAGTCCATGACAAGTAAATAGCTATCAGCACAAACACTCCACAGTGAAGTACTTCATTCTGTACTAAGTGAACCGTGCTCATTGTGCAGATGGTCACTTTGGTTCTTATAAAGATTATTCCAGAAAACTTCCAAAGGATTTTAACACTTCTTAATATTCATTCAGAGAAACCTCAGCGCAATTCTAACCAGCAGTCAAGAAAGAAAAATTAAAACGTTAGAAAAATATTAGCAAAGGAAAAGAACAAAATAGAAAACACCATTATGCAATGTATAAAACCATATGTCCCCCCTAATCCATACTTGGAATACTGCATGCAATTCTGGTACTCTGTCATTCAAAATAAGATGTAGTGTAGAAAAAGGTTCAGAGAAGGGCAACAAATATGACCTGGTAAAGAATGGCACCTGAAAAAAGAATTACTGAATACAGTAAGGCTCTTCAGCCTAGAGGGCAGAAGGTAGGAGATACAAGAAAAAAAGCAAACTGAAGAAGCATATAAAGTTGTATTAATATAAATGAGAACAGGTAATGATTTGATGATTTGCTCTTCCAATAGAAGTATAAGGTGGCATCTAAAAAAGTCAGCAACTACAAGATTCAAAAACAAAACCCAGATCATTCTTGTATAGATGAGTATCAAAGAGAGAAACATGGGCAAGATGGATCATTGTACTGACTGTACCCACATGGAGATGAATCATTGCATGACATATCACGCAAATTGCAAATTTTTTTTTTTTTTCAAAAATTACTAAAGATGGCTTATTTCTTTTGTTCTTATATATAACTGCTTTCTTCAGCACAAGGAGCACTCCCTATCAGTGGCCTAGGTCATAACAAGCAGAACACTGCAAACATAGAGTCAGGACCTCACGCACATTCAAGGCAGTGCCCTGAAGCATCACAGTTAGCAAGCAGTCCTCCTAAAGCAAATATGAAGTTCAGTTCTACCATCAGATCTGTGGGCTAGTGCATTCATGGCAACATGGAAACATCTGGTGACTGTATTGCATCTACAACATGCAAGCATATATAACAGTATTCTTCCATTACCTCTGTATGAGACCCTTTATTTCTGTGGTCCAGCAGTTGAATAAGTAGAATCCACAGTTCTTTAATGCAGGTACAGGGGTAATGGTGACTAGTAAGAGCCTCAGAAGGCCGCACCTGAAAGAATACAGAACAAAATTATTCAGAGAAGTGTTATTTTTGAAGTTGCATTACCAGTATTTCCTCTTGTCTTGGCTGTGTAATTTGAGGTTTTGGTTTCTTTTTTTACAGTTAAATAATACAGTTACAAGTACACATTTAAAGGTGCATTATTTCATTAACATCTAAAGTATTTCTATTATACAAAATCCCAATTCCACATAAGTTACAGGTTGTGATATTTCTTAGTCTCTTCTGATTCACTTTCAAACATTATTTAATTAAATAAAACCAGCATTCTAAGCCCTAAATGAAAAGGAATTACAATAAATACAGATTCATTGTCTGACAGAAAAGAAAAAAATGACTGATCAGATTTTTTTGATGTTCTCAGGAAGAAAAATATTTGAAATGATTTAATAGCTGTTGTTGTTATTTTTAACTGAAAAATCCTTAATGACTAGGCATAATGCTAGTAGAATATGTTTTTGTTGGCATGAGGATGTTAATGTTCCCACAACATTTCACAAAATCTGCTTTTCGGTAAATTTACTGCAAGGCATTCTTTTAATATGCAGAAAACAGCATATTTCAAGTCATGTACGTTATTTGATTACTATTCCATATTTAACAAAATTCACTCAGACTGATGCATTTCAAATGCAAAATAGTCTTCTTGTGATTCATCTTTCAATTTTACATTCCCTGAATTGTGAAACAAAGTAAGTAAAACAGCAAAAGGAAGTGCTAAATACATTAAAAAACACTGTATGCTTTAATGCTTTTAAGATCTACCAAAACTGTATTTGAAATAATCATAGCATAGACAAAACTTTACTTACTCTATCCTAGGGCCTATGAATCCGTCAGGTTCTGAACAGTATTTAGAGGTGGTAAAAATCGTGAGAAAACCTTTGCTTAAACAGTGTAATTCAGCACCTTTTACCTCCAGCAAGGACACAATGGCAGAAATGTAAAAAGAACCGAGGGAAGACAAAGCAGCTCATACTCACTTTATCCCTAAACAATGAGTAGTTCACATTCAAATAACCAACCTACACCCCTCTAAAACACAGAGGGGAATAGGCACCTAGAGAGATTAATTCATCTCACTTATTGCAGCAGAAAGAACTGTTGCTATCCTTCCCTGACAATGAAAAGAGCCTCAGGTGACTAGTTTAGCCAACTAACTTTTAGACATCTACATCTGATAAGATGGATCCTGAATTTTTATATCCTCATGCCCTTCCTGATCCATTCATGCACAACTATTCTCAAATCACGCTGGCACTTATAGTCATTTCTGAATTTGGAAACCTAATGGTATAAATTAAAAATTTTATCAGAATATGCAGTGCTAGTGACAGCAGGAGCTGGGTGAAAGAGCCATTACAGAAAAGGGAGTGAATGACTAAAAACCCACACTTTCGCAATGAGAACAAGCATATCACCATATTTTCAAATCTCTGTAATATTCTATTAGGATACAAACTTTTTATTTATTTATATCTATCTTTAGAATAATATGTTTACAACTACTGTTTCATACAGCTCCAAGTGAGGTTTAAATATTGAATATTTATTATAAATATGAATTATATGTATTTATAAATGTGACACATAATTTGTTTTTCTCTCTCTAAAGGATCCTGTTTATTCTATGAAATTGTCAGGGTAGACCCTGACAATCAATTTAAGAGCATCATGAGGTCAAGACTGAAATATTTTAAATAATTTTTTATTCACATTCCACATATACTGTTCAGAGTACTTCATATGCTTTTGTCTCTCCTCATGCTTTTAGTTAAAGATCTGTTAGGGGATCTCTCAACATCCTGAATTAATTTTATATCAACATTATCTTGAAAATAAACACCAATATACCCACTAAAGTCTATTGTTTCAATATTCATTATTTAAATACTAACTTCCCAAAACTGAAGTGACTCAAAAATAACTCACTACCAAAGGGCAAAACAGATCCATCAGAAAGGAGCAGTCTACGTATTACAGATGCATTATAACACTCTAAGTTTTTATAAAAGTATTAGGGATAGAAACTATTGTACAAATGAGAGTTTCATGCTTTCTACATGGACTACCAGTTGTTGCAGGAACTAGGTTTCTTCATCTAAGTGCTTGAATCTACTACTGTGCTACTCTACAAAACTTCAGGATCTCTTCTGCAGGAGATGTGCAGTATCCATTCAGGATAGAGTTTGGCCAGTAGTATCAAAGCAAGGCACCACGTGGATATTGGTTAGACTAAGGATAACCAAAATATTGTTTACTTCAGAGATACTCTGTATTTGCTCTCTCAGCATACTGACTTCAGTGCCTTGGTAAGCACGTTTAAAACCTCAAAATTGTGGTGCTGTTGGGACAATAGAGCTCTGGTGTCAGAGATGTGGCTGCTGAAAATGAAAGATATGCAAGGATATATATTTCTTTGCCAAATGTGTCTCAGAGCATACTGGGCTCAGTACATGACCCAAGCCAAGCATCTTAAAATCAGAACTGCCCAAGAAACAGATCTGAAAATATGCATCTGGAGGACTAGATTTTATGTCCCTCCTTCCAAGGATACCCACAAATGCTACAAGCTTCAGTCCTGAATGTTCTCAGCCAAAATCCTAATGACATGTTTTAGTGATGGTGTCATCTACACTAGGTATCAGTCGCATTTTCAACAATTTTGAGGGATGTTATTTCCTTTACTGGATGACAGCAATGATTGCATACTATAGGAGCCACCAGCTGAAGAGGTGTTATCCAGCTCAAGTGCAAACTTCACTCCAGAAATGAGTCTCAAATAGAACTAGTCCAAGCTGTGCCCCAAGACTAGGGAGAGTTGAAGAAAAAGCAGTGGTAAAACAATCCTCCCTCTTTGTAATGTGGCTCTGTGGAAGTACTGAATCTGTCATTTGATCATCTGACATTTCAAAGCCTATCATCAAGCACAATGTTCAGCAGATATTATTTGAATCTTCTTTTAAAAAAATTACTCATCTATTTGCCTTTTGACAGGGGAGGAGGTTGCAGTATTATCTGATGATTTTGTAGATTAAAGCTGATTTTAAAAGGTAACAGCCCTCTACAGGAAGGTAGTTTAAAAGAACAGTTATCAAATGCTAATACAGCCATTCCCCCTCACTCTCAAAAGTAATATGAAAGAAGGAGGATCCATTTTTCATGTTTTTGTACTATGAAACCAAAGTATACAGTGGTCACTGCTCAGAGTTCAGTCCTGCGTTCATGGATCACACATGCCCATCTAAAGCCGGTTTCACAATGACACAAAGAAGATTACACAGCTCTTTCTCTGGCTGCTCTGTGGAGCTATTGTGACTTTCTAGCTTTGGAGTGCTCAAAAAAAGGGAGAAAAATACTGCAGCTATGGGAGGAAAGAAAAACAAGAGAAGGACAAGTTTTCCCTTGACAAGTGTAAAAGCACTGTAACAGAAAGATGAGGTTGTGAAAATAGGCACAGGTCAACAATAAACTGTAATATAACATTTTCTAAGTGTCCAGTTAGCTTACTGCCAGGATTAGTGTTATTCTCTTTTTGTTCCTGTTGAGAGAGTTTGAAAAGACTTCTTTTTTTTTTTCATCTATCTAAACCTTTTAGACTGTGCCATGTTTGGCATTAAACCTGGAACACTGAACTTAGGAAATGTGGCACTCACTTCTGCTCTGTACACAGTGCATTTCAATATTACTCTCTCATTCAACTGCCAGATGGTCATGAATAAATATAACAAAATTTGAGCTCCTAACAAATAACACTCTTTAAAACATGGAGATACAAAGCCATAAGTAACATTTAAAACTTAGCAATAAGAAGTCAGCTATGCCTTGGTTCAATATCTAATTCATACGGTTCCCAATACAAGCACCTAACTGCCTGTGTGTTATATAAAGAAAAAGAGTTACCTTTGTGTACTTGTTGATGGACAAGCTTATTAAATCAGATATAAGATTTCCACAGTGTTTTTCAAATAAACTGATACTGGTTAAATTCTCTCCGGTCAGATTTATGAAATGGTTAGCATATACAACTTGTCCTAAAACACAAAAGAAAATTAGACCTATTTAGTTCCAGGTTTCGCTGTAGGAATGCAAGACAGAGAAGACTTTTTTTCCCTTTATATATATATACACATATATATATATATATGTATTTTTTTAAAAATTGACTTGTTGACCTGTATGTAATTTTAATTTAAAAATTAATGTGAGAGAGTTGATCCTTTCTAAATTCAAGCTAATCCCTTCATTATTGCACTGAAATCTGGTATTATTCAGGTTGACAGTAAAACAGTTTGGCACTTAACAGCCTTTTATTGGCACAGTTTTTGCAGTAGAATAAAGATTTATTTATCTTCAGGTTCCTCTTTGTCACATGCCAGTGCGCATGTTCTGGAATCATGACATGTTTTGCAGATATGCAAGTTGATGACAAACAATTCTGGAGAGGTCTAACACTTTCCTTTGGATGTGTTGATGTAAAAAGCTGGCATGATCATGTTCCAACTTGAGCATTTGTAGACATTAACACAGATAAAATGGTAAAGTTAAGAGGCTGTAAGATCTTATCCTGCAGGCTTTTCAACAATACAACTCCCCTGACATCAGTGGAGCAGATGATATGTAGAATGAGCCTGCATTTTATTCTTGGAAATGCAAGGTGAAGCCCTGAACCCACTTCCTGCCATTGGTCTCAGTAGTGTAAAGTTTCTACTCAGAATACTTTAGAGAATGAGATAAGAACCTAAGAAATTCTAAAAGGCACATAAGAATACAAGACAAGATAATATAAGCAGAGATACTACTGTCTTAACTAGTAAATTTTATTGTTAAAAAGCACGATCTTTCTCTTACAAAGATAGGTTACTGCATTATTACTCAGAACATTATCTAGAAATAACTACTGAATTCCGGACAATAAATTGCCTCCAACACGTTTGTTATCCTTTCTCCAAAATACCCTAAAAAAGCAATACAGGTTATCTTGTAACAGATCATAAAAGAAACTTAGAATTACAGACCAACCAACCAACCCACACACTATCCAGTAACACAGACATGCAGAAACAGAGACAATGTGTTAATCTGAGCAAGGCTGCATTTTGACAGCACTCAGAGCTGGCAAAAGCTAATCCAAGAGCTGAGATTCAGTATCAGTTACCTGGGCTAAACACACAGTGCATTCTTCCTAGACCTCAACATTACTTCAAGTGTTGCAATTCCTATATGGAACTTTTATTTATTATAAGAGCAGGGTTGAGGAGAGGAAGGTTTGGTTGTAGTGACACAAAGATTATAGAAGAAAATACATTTTGCTGATTTATTTTGGTAGAATGGATACGGAAAAGAGACATAAACTTCAAAAAACCAACAAAGTTCTCTTCTGTATTTTAACAATTCTTCAGCAAACTGAACTACTTTGAAGTTGGGTTTTTCAATTGCATTCTATGACCTTTTTTATATAACTTATATGAGCAGCTTACTCTTATCAATTTACTTCTTGCCCTTTTGAAACCTTTTTAAAAAAATTTTAAAAGATATTGCCTTGCCCTTTTCTTGCTGTACTTTTACAAGCTACTCTGATGCTTCTCTTTTGCCCGATATTTTCTTAGTGCTGCAGATGGATAATAATACAAATTCTGTGCTCTGAGAATTCTTGTTCTGGTCCATCCCTGGACATTTTTCCATTGTTTTCATCAAATTGCCATTCACTGCCATGCATTCTGGATATCTGCAAATGCATTTTTATTTGTGATGTCAAGAAGTGCATAGTCACCAAATACTTAGTACTTTATATCAATTGAGCACAAACTGTCATCTTGGTCAGGTTTTGACAGAACAAATTCCTAATATATTTTCATTTAATTTGAACCACATGAGTTAACTCCATTAAATACAGCTGTGCTTAAAAACTACCAAAAGTAGTCCATGATTCTGAACAAACTCGATGAGAAAAACCTAGGTAAGTCATATGTAAAGAATAAGTTCAAGGAAAAAAATCTGCGTACTTACTCATCATTTTTTCACCTAGTACATGAAGAACTTCCAGTATTAGCCAATTAATATCCAAATAGAGATGTAGTAAATGCCATGATGGGGGAAAGACCTGTGATTAGAAATACACACATTTATTTACATTTAGCAGGTTTTTTAGTGAATTCTGGATACTGTACTAAGACAGGGTGGTAAGGCTTTGGAACAAACTGCCCAGGTTAGCAGTGGAATCTTCATCCCTGGAAGTGTTCGAAAACACGTGGATACGGCATTTGGGTTCATGGTTTAGTGGAGAACACAGAGGTGCTATAGAAACAGTTGGACTTGACTTTTCCAACCTTAACAAGTCTATGATCCTTAATGACTCTAAGATGGCCTGCAGTGAACATTATGGATATCGGTGATCAAATACAATGCAATATACAAACATGCCATTCAGGTAAAGGAAAAAAAAGAAAAGAAATAAAAAACTTTCATGACAATTAATTCTGCCTATAGAGGATATTTATGAAGTCTTGATTCAAGCTTGACAAATTACAACACCCTTAGTTATCCTTTCCTGTAAAGAAAAGCATTAGGTAGCACACAAGCTTCTTAAGTGAGCTTTTAAAATAATTCCAAAATTTCAATATTCTCTTTCTTAAAGTTTACTTGAAATTTCTGTTTCTTTCATCAGCTCAACAGTGGCCCTACCGAGACGCTAAACAAACAGAAAGATTCACAATATTGCTTCTCAGTGGATCATTCGTCTCCAGATACTAGTTTATACAACCCAAGATTGAAATTCCTTTTTTCCTTCCTAAGAGATCTGAAAGCATTAACTTTCATATATATGCACAAATCCTAATGGTGTATACTTCACTAGTGTTTAATGCTGCAGTGCCTCCTTCCACATCTGCAGTTTTCTTTATATACAAGACCTTTTCTTATTCTGAGTCAGATTTCAGAGTGTATTTTTAAAGAAATGCCCCTTCTACCGGGAAGCTCAGAAACTGTAAGCATCAGTAGGGAGAAACACCAAAGCATTTTTTTAAACATGCTACGCTAATTCAAGCCTACTTATCTACCTCTAATTGGTATTATCATTTGTATAGCGTAGGAAAAATTCTATAGAACATAAAAATACATAGATAAATAAAAACAATGACAGAAAAATCCAGAACTCATTAGTTGTGTATGCCAAATACAAGATGGCAATTAATAGAGGGGGAAAAAAACCCAAAACAAATATTAACTTATATTAAACCAAAACTTAGCAAGTTGAATACATAATGTTACATAAAAAGATTAAAATTATAGAAGCCATCAACCTTTGCCTGATGTTGAATAGTAAATGCTGCCAGGACACTACTAGGGAGTTCACAAAGGTGACCAATGTGCATAGCCAAAGCATGAAGCTCTTCCACCAATACTGACGGTAACTGCGCTTCTAGCTCTTCGTACGGATGCAGCATTCCATCATTTTCCACTTTAGGGGGTTCCAGATACCTCAATATACATAAAAACACACAATCAGAATACAGGTAAGAAGCAGCTACATAAAACTTGGTACCTAAGTTAGTAAATTGTATGCAAATCTCACCTGAAGATGAAAACTTTCACATAATGCAAAAACTCAATACACTGATGCCTGATGCTCTCTGCTTCCGAATGCAAGTTTGCAGCTTGACCTGAAGTAAAAGAGATCAATAGCTTAAAGCAGATGTGACCAACCCATGGCTTGTCTAAAATTTGCATTCCCCATAGTAATTAAACCAGACTACTTGAAAGCCGCTCTCTTTTCTGAGTACAACTTGGGAGGTGGCTGGCGGCAAACACCCACTTTTAAACGTCATCTTACCAGAAGATTCATTCTTTCTCTTACCATCTCAGGCACATATTCAGGTACAGAGAGAAAAGGTGGCCCTCAGGAAAGATGACAGATGCAAGCACTCAATTCTAGAAAAAAATTAATTCAGGCCTACTGCTCTACTCCCTGACTCCCTTCCAAGACACCTTCAGTGAAGACATATAAAATAATTTTTAAGCACCTCTTGGGGGGCTTAAATAGATGGATTTATTTGGAAATACGCTTTGCAGCTTCTCTTCCTAGGAAACATCACACTGTTGCACAGTGCCTTCAGATGTGTAATACTAAGAGCTATCCATTCACAATCCTGCCTTTCACTGGCAGCTCTGTATCTTTTCAGCCAGTTTTTACAGCTATATGTCTCCTTTCCCGTGGCCTCTGAAGCTGTTGCTCTCATGGCATTACCATCCTTACCTTGCACCTGCAAGCTCAAACACCACCATTATGGCAGAGTCAGAGAATATTCAGGTTAGATTAAAAAAGGTTCTTCACCCAGAGAGTGGCTGGGCAGTGGAATCGGTTCCCCACAGAAGTGGTCACAGCACCAAGCCGGACCAAGTGTTTGTCTCATGTACACGGTGTGACTCTTGGGACTGGTCCTGTGCAAGGACTTGATCCTTATGGGTCCCTTACAGCTCAGCATATTCTTTGATTCTGTGATTCACTAGAAGACACTGCCACTGGTGTGAGAATCGATCCTTATTTATTCCCACACCTTGCCTTGTAGCTTTCAGATTTTATTAGAGAAAGATAAAACCTAGTGCATAACACAGTAAATATAGTAATTTAAATACCAAATAACTACTGCCCAAATAATATCTATATACACAAAAGCTTAGCAGCCTGTCAGCCTGCAACACATATGCCTGATTATGCACATGCTAATTATTAAGAGCATATTAGATGCAAGCATCAAATCAGGAGTTTGAGCAGAGCCAAATTAAAGTGCATCTCACTAGAGGAGCTGTATGCAAAAACTCTTGGCCATCTACTACACTGGACTGCACATCCAGGGAAAAACAGTTTTCTTTGATCCTCTCCCCACCTGACCACTAGGGAGTCTTCCCTTTCTCTCCCTTTTGTTTCGCCCCCATACCCTCCAGACAACCTGGAAGTTCTCATATGTCACTTGTTACTGACCCCACAAATAAAGCTTTGAGTATAAGCCTGTCTCAACATCTTTTGAGCAACAACACTCAGTGGGTAAAACATATCAACCGGTACAAGTACCATAGCATTTCAGTGTATAGTCTACCCACCACACATGAAAACCATAGCATCTGCCACGCTAATGAACCAGAGGTTCTAAAGGAATTATTTATAGATGTTACAGCTGCTTTGTAGCTATAACAAATACTGTAACCTAAGTTCTCAGAAGTTCTGTTTAGGCAAAATTTTATATTGCAGTATTTCACTACAAAATCTTTTGTATGCTATCATAAATCATAGAGCAATGAAATAAGTGGAACAAAATAGGAACAGTAGAGTGTTCTTAAGAACAGACCAGGCATTTTCAAAAAAAAGACAGAACAACCCAGAGCACAAGAAGAACTTTTATATGCTTCCACGTTAAACAGTTCTCAGTACAAAGTCTTCAAAGGTCATTCAGGCTGATAGGAAACTAAATTAAATGTATGATATTGATAACTATATAAACACACAGCACAACAAAGATTTACTGAGCTAAAACTCTTAACTGGGGTTTTAACCAGTGGCAATAGCACATTTATCTAAGACATCAATAATATCCAACATCACCCTGCCTGATCACTTAAAATATTTCAATCCTCATGACACCCCTTCTGCTCAAAGCCCACTTGTTTAACGGGGAAAGTAAGTCACAGCTGCATGACTTGCTCTAATTCACAAAGAAAGCCTAATGTAAAGCACAGAACTCAAGTTTTTTCATTTTACTACCTTTAACAGGATACTAAGTAGCAAATTGAGAAGATGCTTGAATTCAAGGGGAAAAAGAACTATAGAACAGTTCCTTGGTGTCCAGTTACCATATAAAAGTTCAAATGTAATTTAAAACAGGCTATTTCCATATATGTATTAAGTGTCAAGATAATTAGACTTTTAAGATACAATCAACAACAGCATATGAAAGAAGCTTGGTAATATAACAAAAATCATTTAAATGGCAGAAAATTACAATATCAAAACAAAATAATGTGTAAAAATATTCACTCATACTCATAGAACACTAGCATTTTATCTGTAATGAGAAGATACTACAGACATTTTATTTCTGAGTAATTACTGAACTTCTCAACTTGCTAAGTAATTCAGCCTTCAAACTTACAATAAGCCCAAGGCTGCAATAATCCTTCAGAAACATACTGCTTCTCATGCTTCAGTATTTAATTGAAACAAAGAATGTTGTAGTGATCCCATTTTATCGATCCTGCTGCAAAGATAAATTAAGTTTGTAAATAACTCTAAACAAATATAACTAGCTTAAATGTAAGCTAAGGGAACACTGAAAAAAAATTGCAAACCACTACCTTTGTAACTAAAACGGCTTTTGGAATTTTTGATGCAACTTTTTGTTTTTAATTAAACAAGTTACCAGTTTTGCAAAATTCTTCTTTAGAGGTGACACCTTAGGTCAAGTCACATTAATGCGACATTCCCACAAAGGTTGGTATGGATTGCCCTGTGATCTACCGTACAGGCAGATCTGGTTCCCAACTGACTGACTCCCAACATTTCCACTACCTATTTTGATACTACTGTATCCGACTTTGTTGCCTGTATTTCTGCCCTTACTTCAGTTTTATGCTGATTATATGCTGTTCTGCAGAACACTCCAAAAGCCCTTGGTCAAGAGTCAAAGCACAAGTGTGATCTGTGAGATTATACTTCTGTAATTAAAAGGTTGTCAGATACGTATCCCAATGTCAAATTAAATGTGTAAAACTTACCAAAATCAGATGAACTCATTTGTACTAGGTTTTCCAGTCTGCATATCTGTTGCCTAATTAAAGGAATGCGAAGGTTTATATAGGTAAAAGTTGTTTAACTACACCTTAGTAAGGTCTAAAATAGAACAGAGAAAGGGAAGAGGTGTTTCTTGCTTTGTAGTTCTGAAAAAGGATCAGAAATGTAACTTAGAAAAGAGTGTTAGTGGTAGGCAAGACACGTCCAAGTGTGAAGAGATGACACTGATAGAATTTTTCCTTGTTTTTATAACACTGAACACAGTAACAACCAAATATTACAACAACTGCCTAAATACTGGGGAGGGTAAAACCAACCATACACACCATAAAACCCAGAAAGCCATTCCCTGCAAGTGATCTTTCCACAAGCATAACAACTTCACATTTGACCATAGAATAAATCTGAAAGTTAGCCCTCATGGCATACACTCAGTATACACTAAATTAATTCACTTGTGAATTTACTGTGGTGACAGTAAATTCTGTCACCAGCTTTTCCCACTTAGGGTGGCCAGCTGCTGAACTCCAGCACAAGAGATAAACAGTAATAAATACAGTAGAGAAAAAGGAGAAAGTGTGTCTAGAAAAGTTAAAGCTCAGTTCAGTTTTGGAGGGGAAAGAGAACATTTTTAAAGAAGCTAATTGCCACTGCAAATGAAAATTTTAAACAAGCTGTAACGTAGGTAAATACTTGGCCACATTCTGCAACAACTGTTATTTGCAAGTGGGCTTCAAGTACAATCTCCACAGAGATAATGCAGCACCAAACTGAATATATGAAAAGCACAACTGTGTCAGACTTTTGAAAGAAAATGCTGCATAAATTGAGGAGGAGGCTCTCTGCCGCATTTCTTACGCAGCCAAAGCAACAACTTTTGAAGGATTCTAAAACAGCATACTTGGAGCCAACACAGAGCAAATGTTCTTATGGAGGAAAAAAAAAAGAAAACTAGGAAGCACCTAAAAGGTCCAAAAATCCGAGCTGCAACCTCCATATTAAAGGGCAAACATGCACTAAAATTATCTCCCTTAGCACTTTCTTTGTTGGGTAAAGTCATGTCAGCTACCCAAGATTATCTTCAGTCATTTAAACAGGTTGTGGAGTTTTCTGGTCTATTTTGAAATCAAAGTTGAATTTCTGCTTGGATTTTTCAAGTATTTCAACCATGTCAAGAGGAGAAAGTCTGAAACACAGCTATTGAGATTGAAGGTTAGAGAAGGAAAGTGACAAAAAGGAGACACACACACACACTAAAAAAAAAAAAAAAAAAAAAAAAAAGACTCCCCAGTGAATTGACAAAAGACAAAATGCAGTGGGCTGATAAAATAAAAGCCTAAACCAGGCATGAGAAGCATAACGTAAATACCATCATTTAAATAAATAATTTTAATTTCAATTTGCATTTGTACCTGAAAGATTGATCCTCATGGTTGTTAATCATTAAATAAATGTCAGAATATTTATTTGCAAATCAAATTAAACTGGTACATCTGTTTATTAATCGAAGATATATTGTTTTAATATACTCACTTAAATGGTTACATAGCTCTCATTCACTTTGACTCACAATTCTATCACATGAAAACCCATTTAATGCAATTACTGCTTTAACTTGCAGTTCTGCAATATACTATTATTATTTATTACAATATTAAAAACATTAAATTACAATCTTTAATATTATACTGAGACATGAAAAAAGACTAGGTTTCTGTAAGCATGTATTTAAACACAGATATTAACTGTACTTCATAAATTGAACTATTTACAGCCACCTTATCCTCAAGAACGATTGTAACTTGTACGTAACACATACAGTTTCTACAGTGGAAAAAAGGAGTTATTCTACTTTCAGTTGTCAACTGGTCTATAAATGAAGTTGTTCCATTTTATGACTACACAAATGAACTGAGAGAATATCTTTCCAGAGGGACTTGTCACAGCAAAAGAAAGCTTAGCAATCAAACTCTCAATAGCCGAGAGTTAACTGAAATCCATTATTCCTACCAGTTCAGTAAGTTTTAAAACATGTACAGCTTGAATAACTTAAAACTGCAAACATTATGGCTTATGTTCATCTCTATTACAATTACAGAGCAGTTTACATTACAGAAAAAAACTGGTTTAATTCAACAGACCAACTGCATTGCTGTGTCACTGCCCAGTGATTTTATGTTAATGAACAGTCAACAAATTAGTGAAAAATTTCAGCATTTAGTCTAAGTTAAAGTTAAATCTCCTTCATTATCAGTTTGTTTTCAGGTTTTTGGGGTTCTTTTGTTTATTTATTTATTTTTAATATGGTAAAGTCAAAGCTTGCATCAAACAAGCAAAACTAAATAATATTGGTTTTAATACACTTCCTGCCATCTATGCTATCATGTTTCAATAACCCAGACCCTATTAATCATGTTTCACATCATGCCCTTGGTCATACCCTAAAGGGATGGAAGAATCCATTACAATGAAAGGAATGATGGAATACATCACATATATTTGTGGAATCATACAAAAGCTTCTCTCCCATCCACTCTCTGTATGTGCTGTACATTCTGAGGATTATCAGTAGGAAAGAGGATTATCGGTGATCTGTGTATTTGCATTGACCGATTAAGCATCTACATTGAATTAGTCAAACACTGAGTAACTGTATCTGAAGAGATTGTTGAAGCTATCCTAATCCAAACAATTGAAGAAAGTGCTGCATCCAGCATTTATAGTATTTGATTTTTAACCTCCACTTTCCTTTATGCACAAAAAAGGACTAAAAATCTTCAAAAGGCAACTTCAATTATATGGGTAGCACAGTCTCATTCAAGGAAATCTTACATAGTTTATTCATATATTCTGAAGCTAAAGCCTTCTAAATTAACCCCAACACTCTCTTGTAATAACTATACTTATCAATTCTTTATCTAGTGATGTCTAAGATATGTATCGCACTACTTAGAAACTTACTATTAAGTCACATAATATTAAAAATCAGTGACACAATGTACTTCTTCCTGCAATCCCATCTGTGCCTTATCCATCACTTACTGGAACATTAAACAGACAGCATAATCTTTTTCAGATGCATTGCGTAGCCCACAGTCTTTTATGTTATTACTATCAACAAACTGAAAAGTTTGTTATATCTTTAAGGTGGGTATAATTACAGAAATGAATTAATTATAAAATAAAATGTTATCATACCTAAGTAATCCAAAGAGAAATCCACAGGATTCAACTAATGCCATTTCAGTAACCCACTGAAAGCCAAACATTTCCACTACATCTTCTTCATAGTCATTTGGAGAAGGATCTAGTCTCAGCAAAACCCTGTAAAACAGAGCCAACAATATTCATACATTCCCTAATAATAAACCTATGGAATATAATACCTACAGCTGGCTTATGTACCACCAATACTTTCTGAATATATCAGCAACGTGTATCAAAGGACAACGTGTATCAACTGTCTCAAAGGACAGTTTACATTTTGCAGCGGTATGATACGTAGTATATGACAACTCCTAGCTTCAAGAGCATGAAAACAGGATATAGTCACAAGTCACAGCATATTTTGAAAAAAATAAAAATTAACAAGCTACCACCCTGAAGCATCTTCAGCCTCACAGAGGGGCCAAGACATAACATGCATGCATCCATCCTTACAGGCAGGGCTGCTACGTAAGATAACACGCTCCACTGTAAGTATATGTCTGAAATCTGTCTCAGTGCCTAATAACTAACGCTAGAACATACATTAGTTCCTTCATATACATTTAATAATATTTATACAGAAAACTCTGATAAAAACACACTTTTAGGCAAGTGAACAGATAAGGGTCAAAATGTGACCTCATCATTACAACTTAAATAACACTAGGCCATAACTACCCTTCGCTCTGGCAAAAAAAATAATGGAGTGAAATGGTAATTCTGATGTTATTTAAAGTGTAGAAAAAGCAGATAATAATTAAACCAAAGTAATATTTTAAATTATCACAGAAAATATTTACTTGCCAAGCACGCGACTTCTGAACCTTAAATCCAGAATGCATACAAAGGTAAAGCTTTGGGAAAGATGGTCTTAAAGCTGCAAAGGACAGTGCCAGCAATCTGAGGCAGCAGGGCAGAGCAGGTTTGTTTCTATCATGTGGAAAAGAGAGAAAGGGCCAGCATTTAATAGAGCATATGACTGGGAAAAGCAGTGCTGAAGCCCCTTCAGAGATTCAAGTGATCTCAGATGCTCTCGTCCAATGGGCCAGTTTTGAAGTGTCCTAACGCGCTGGTAAACATATGCTTTGCAGTATCTTAAATCAAGTTCACAAAGCTAGGAACTGGACCTAGAATACCATTCAAAGTTGTTTATCAACACAATTGCCCTTCCTACTTTAGTTGATCTCAGGACCATAAGAGCTGAAGAACAAACTGATCTGGAAACTTGTCAGCATTCAGAGGCACCAAACATGAGTGGAGAGAACATCTTAAAGGGTTCTTATATTTGTAATTCAAAAAAAATCTCATACCTCTTAAGAGACCCATTTGCTAAATAAGACTCTGCAGAGAAGCTTCTCCCTCCATTTTGGTTGTCAAAAGCACATGAAAAACAAGGTGGCTTCTCCTTCTCCACTTCCATTGCCATCTCCAAGCTCTCAGTGAGAAATGGGGGTGTGGACAAAGCCTCAAAGTCATCCTCCATTGTTTCCACCTAACCCAGAAAATAAATAGATGTAAAAAGTGAGGACACAGATCCGACTAATTGTAACATCAAACTAAAAGCCGAGAGATAGCACCAAAAAAGGCAATCATGGTCTCATGCCCTGCCTCAAAATTCTGCTGCTTTGTGCAACTTCATCTTCCTCCATCACACTGTGTTAAAGAACTCACATCAGCAACTAAAAAAAAAAAACTCTGGACAGATTCATGTCCTTCTGGTTTAGCTATCTAAATTAACTAGCCACGAGCTTAGACTAGCAGTAGCGCAAAATGGGAGGCAGGAATACATTGCAAGGCATGGGTGAGCTACTTGTGGCAACACTTCATTTTATGACCAGAGTAGCTATGCTATGAAAATACATCATGCATTACAGGTTCCCAGTTGCCCGTAACTTTAAGGTAACATTACAGCTTAAGCTGCTTCTAAGGAAGCAGTATATACATCCCACGCAACAATTACACAACCCTGAAATGCTAAAGTTTTAAAGCTCAGAAAATTACTGTACAGCAGATTCTTACACACTTAGAAGTTCTTATTAAAAAAAAAAAAGTCTAATTACCCAGGAATCCAAAAAAAGAGAAATTAAAACAAAGGATTATCCTGTCCAAAAGAAGTTCACTGTGTAGTTAGCATTAGTGTATTCCTATTTTATACAACATATTAAAAGAGCAGAACCAGGCCACAAGTATCACAGAGTTCTACAAAAATATGCAAATAATGTAACTAAAACTCTAAATTAGGTTTTCAATTTCACTGCTGTCAGATTTTGTTACAGTTCTTGCAGAAATCAGTTTACACCACGGCTAGAGGTGGGTAGTAGGGGCTTGTCTGAAAAACAAGCTCAAGGAGAAAAAAAATAAAAATAAAAAAAGAAAACAGTTCCTGCTCTACTTTCTCCCATCCATTCGCATTCCTGCAGAGCAGCAAGAAAGGAAAGAACGGCTTCAGTGCTTCAGTTTGCAGCAGGTGCCTACGTACGGGTGTTGGCACAGCTGGCGAGGCAGCTGAAGTTTTTAAGGAAAGCCTGTTCAACTTGGGGTATCGAAACCGCCCCAAGCGACAGAAAACACTGGGAGAAAAGGAAAAAAAAAAAAAAAGGGGGGGCCGCAACTCCCATAAGCTCTGTACCTGTCTACCACACCCCTGATCCCGCGGAACCAAGTGACTCTGAGCACCGCAACTTTCCTGGCCACCCACGCAAGAGAAACCTCCCGGGAGGCTGCAACGCGCGGGCAGGAGCTGCAATCCGCCGAGGGAGCCGCCGGCGGGCAGCACAGACCGCCGGGGAGCGGCCAGGAGCACGACCCGCTCCCGGGCGGCTCGGGGCCCTGTGCTGCGCTGTGCGGTGCGGTGCTGTGCGGTGCTGTGCGGGGCAGGGCGGTGCGGGGCAGGGCGGCCGTACCTGCGCTGCGGGGCCGCCCAGACCCTTCCGCGCCCTCCGGCCCTCCGTCCGTCCGTCCGTCCCGCGCGCCACCGTCACGCCGGCACTGCGCACGCGCGGCCGCGCCGATTGGCCGCCGGCCGCTCCTCCTCCCGCGGCCGCCGATCCTCCCGCTGCTCCCGCTCCTGTTCCTGCTCCGCCTCCTGCTCCTGCTCCTGCCCCGCCTCCCGCTCCTTCCCCGCCCCGGTTCACGCCGCCTGTCCTGCTCCTCCCACCCCAGGGCCAATCGCCGCGCGCGCGCCGCCGGCCCCTCCGAGCCGTGCCCCCGAGCCGCCTTGGGCTGCCCGCTCCGCTGGCCGTCCCGTGGCCGGCCGACACCGCGCGTGGCCGCCTCTCGCCTGAACTCCACCATCTTGCCGCTGCTGCTTAGTGCCCACATCAGATGTAGCTTCCCTTGGACTCGCAGAATCGTGGAATCAGAAGGGTTTGGGTTGGAAGGAACCTTAAAGATCATCTAGTTCCAACACCCCTGCCATGGGCAGGGACACCTTCCCCTAAACCAGATCCCCTAGACCAGAGCCCCATCCAACCTGGCCTTGAACACCTCCAGGGATGGGGCATCCACGACTTCCTTAGACAACCTGTTCCAGTGCCTCACCACCCTTACAATAAAGAATTTTTTCCTAATATCTAATTTAAGCTTGCTGTCTTTCAGTTTGAACCCATTCCTTGGCCTGTCACTACATGCTCCTGTAGTCTTGCCTCACCTTTCCTAAAAGTTCCCTTGTACTCCAACTGTCCCCTACCTTTCTCTGGTTTCTTTCTTGTCCATCCTTTACATAGCCTCCTTTTCCTTCTTCTCTTAGGCCTTCTCTGTTCACTCATCCCCGTGCTCCCTCACAGAGATGGGCAAAAGGTCCCTCTGGTCTTTGCTGATGCCCTGTAGGCTCAGATCCAACCTTCCCCTGTCTGCCAGGTAATGCTTGACATCTCCAAACACAAGCAATTCTGATCAAGTGCTGTTTAGTACATTTGAAATTCAAGCTGGGTAGCACTCCTATCATTTACTGAAGCATCTTCACTGGGTATGACAGTCACCACAGATTAGGAGGACTGAATAGGTCCAGGGTGAAAGTCCTAAAACCTGTGCCTAGCATAACTTAGCTTCAAATGCATACTATGCACCCAGTGGCTTCTGGACTTTTGAAAAAATATTGTATTGTTTCGGATTGCTGTGGTTTGATTTCATTTCAAAATGAATGCTTTTCCACTTTTGCTTAGTTTCGGGTGCAAATTAGCAGCAGTGCACGGAACTTGCTTCTAGGAAGAAAGTTGCTATAAAAAGTTTTGTTGTTGCTGCTACATCTTGCTGTGAGAACTCTGGTATGATTCAAAATGCTTCGTTTGCTCCTGCGTCTGTAAGAATCTCTCATTCCCTTCTTTAAATTCCCATCTAATTAAAAAAACAGTACATCATGGTTAAATAAAACTGTACCCAGGATAACCCTGATTTCCATATGCAGATTTATCTGCACTGACAGCCCCCTCTCCCTCTCTTAGTCTTTCTGCTTCCTCTCTCTCCCTCTCTCTCCCTCTTTCTCTTCCCCTCTCTTTCTCTCACTGTCTTTTTGTCTCTCTTTATGTCTATTGCATTATGCCTGAATAATTTTCAGTCTTTTTTTTTCCTTCCCTCTTGCATGCACATGCTGAAATAACTAGACAAAGATGCAAGGTGGTTGCTGCAGTCCCTGTCTCTAGGACAGAACTAAGAAAGCTTGCAATGCCACCTTTCCTTTTTTTTTCTTTCCTTTTCTTTTTTTTTTTTCTTTCCCAGCCATGCTCGGTGATTAAACTTCCTCAGGATGGGGAAGAAAAAGGAGCTGGAAATGAAATAGGGTTGAGGAAAAATCCCATTGCAGCAGCTGCAGCCAGTGGTGTCTGCTGCCAGATGTGCGAAGGTTCCTGGGGTCCTTGTCACTAAAAGGCAGTATTCAAATATTTGGAGACAAAAGCTGCATCCTCAGTGATCATTTTCTTTATTTAACATGGCAGCAGGCATCGAGTGGGAAAAAATCAACACGCTGGAGGTTGAATTGGACTTTTCTCCTTTCTGGGATGAAAGGATGTTATCTATCCTGTGCCAAGGGGGAACTGAGGTAAGAGAGCTGATCCAGCTCCTGTTTTTTCATAGTATATTTCCTAAGCATCTTCTCTGAAACAACCTATATATATATGTGTGTGTGTGTGTGTATATATGTTTGTATATTTGTATATTCGGTTTCAAGGCAGTAAGTGGTAATGCTTTTTTTTTTCTGCCTTCACATCAGCCCAGAGAAAGTTAATTCACAATATATATTCAGAGTCTGCTCAGAAGGGTCATTTTGTGCTGTTTTTTTCTGAATACGTTTTTGTTTCCAGAGAAGACTTCAGCAGTGACATCATGGTTGACTGCTGATATTAAAACTGATTTTCTAAGTCTTTTGGAAAAAAAAAAAGCCAGTAACTTCGTGATAAGAAATTGTGCAGGAGATTCATGTGCTCTGGTTTTTGGTTGCACTCTAAATATCGGAAGTCTTATTAAAGCGATAGTGAGAAATTTTTTTATTATTATTATTTCTAGCACAGAAGCCATGAATGCTGCATAATTAAGTACAGTATTTAATTTGGCTGTTGTGAAGCAAAAGAATAAGGTAATAATTTTTATTGTACTAATCAGACTCAAGATGTTCTCTGTGTTAATTGGGTTAAAAAAATTGCAGTACTTATTAGAAATTCTAATTTCACAATGCAGCACTGACAATAAGCTCAGCCAGTGAATTATTCACATCTTTAATTTGCTCTCTTAATGACAGTGTTCTGTAATCAGAGTGCAGAGACTGCTTCCTATGCATTATGTATGATGTTCAGGACTTAAATGCAGGACATTATGAAGCCTCTCAGTGGCTCAGTAATTAGTTTTCCACAAGACAGGGTTTAGATATTCACAGATAAAAGTCTACAGCTGAGATAATGTTGAGGTGGTGACTCATGCTAACAAAAGCAGGGAAGTTCAAATTTAATGCTGAAACTGCTCTCCATTCTCCCTCATTGTGCATAGGTGCAGGGGGAGGGGAAGAAAGTCTTCAAAACTAGCCCGCCATGGTGAGTACGATGCGGACACCCCAAGGGGCAAACTGGGGGCTCATTTCTCTTTCGGACTGTGTTTTTTTGGCACCTTTACTGATTAAAGGGTGGAGGTGGTGTTGCGTTTTGTGCCTCTTTGTAAAGCTTGTGAAAAGGGCAATATGTACACATCATCAGAGAGCAATCATGTATAGGTGAGATATATTTTAAAGGATTTTATTTGAAGCACAGATGTTTGTAACTTTATCAAATTATGATGTTTTGAATGGAAGCTACTTTGTTATCTGTAGAAACTTTGAGAACAGCTGATACTCACTATATTGCTGTTGTATCTATTTCAGCTGTCATGGTCTTTATATATTTTGAAAATGTTTTTTTCCTAATAGTTTAGTTCTCGGTATCCAGAAGGTGAACCATAATGCAGGTTTGTTCTACTTTCCTTGATCGTTTACCTGGTGTTAAGTGATTTAAATGTAGGGGACATGCATGGCTATGTAGCTTTCCTACTTCCATATGCTGCTTAATATAGAATAAAAAGCAAGGATATTGAAATGAAGTTGGAAAATATTAATTTTTCCGTACTTATTTGCTAATCATACTGGCAGCTGTACATTTGTTCTGTGTTCTTACATTAGAGCAATCACACACTTTTACTGGAAATAAAATAACTGACTAGAGAAGGTTCTTTACTTACTTTGTGTTAACTCTCCAAACACTTGTGCCTTTTTTAAAGGATTTTGATTCTAATTATTAAAGTTGATCTGCCAATAAAAAGTTTTAGGCTTAAATTAAAAAAACCCAAAACAACAGCAAACAAACCAAGCCAAAACAACAGCCCAAACTAATGAACCCAACTTAATAATAAGGTAGAGAGATATGGGATCAAGAATTTGGAGTACATCTAGATTTTTAAAGCAAAATGTTGTAAAGCTAATTCCTGAAAAAACGTTCACCCTAGTCTACATCTGGAATTCGGTGTTGTTAGCAGCTGTTGCTAGTGTTGCCTGGCCTCAAGGCCATGGGACAAGTTACTAACTAATTCCTCTTAGCAAGCAAAATGCTATATGCTGTGGATGGATTAGACATTTGTTATGTATAGTCCAGCCCTGAAAGTAACTATCATTAAACTGTTGAATAATGAAGCTGCAGATTGGATCAATGTGGCTTAGTGATCCATAGATTGTGTAAGAATCCAAGTGGTTGTGTACATGAAAAAATTGATTGGGTCTTTCCCAGAATATGACTTTCCTTCCAGGTCAAGATCCCACAGCAAGTGATACTGTAATACTCACTACACAGCTACATTTCTTTGGTCACTTCAGCATAGAATCACGCAGTTAAAAATTATTCCAAAATAGTGTCATACCCATTCCCTCACTCTTCCCTCTAAGCCAGGATGAATAGAAGCTGCCTTTTAAAATGAGCGCTTGCCTGTCTGCCTAAAGATTTGTTATGATTACTTACCTAAGTTATCTGTTCCAGCATTTCACTAGTCTTCCCGTTAGTTTTTTGTCCTTTCTGCGCTTAAATTTAACTTGCTACAAGTAAATTACTTGAACCTATTAGCTTTTGCTAGTTAGTTAGTGGTTACAGGGATTTTATTTTCCTCTTTGCACCACACTCGTACATATTTGAGATTCTTAGTCATGTTTTCACTGTTTTCTTCTCTTAAATAATCCCTGTTTTTTATTTTCTGCTTTATAGAAAAAAAAATTTCTTGTACTTCATTAATTCTTGTTGCTGTTCCCTGGCCTTTTATTATTTCTACTTTCTTGAAATGCAGTGCTCTGGACTTAGGTGTAGTATTTCAACTGCCATATAAGTTCTATATTTTCACTTAATGAAAGGTGGTTTGTCACTTTGTTAGAAAATCTTGTTTCCTTAAGAAAATCTTACCAATATGACTTGCACATTGTGGGTGCAATGACATCTGTTAACCCAGGATACATTCCAGTACAATTTGAAAAGATGCAACATGTGTTTGAATAGGTTTTTAATTAAAAGGTTTATGCTCCTAGCAGGAGTCTTCATGGATATTGTTTCCAATAGCCTTATCGCTCATGGTAAGTACCTATGACTAACCTGATTAGTGTTGGGATGTGAGCCATCATACTGTGCAGCAGTATGTTTTAGATTACAAAATAAATTTGAGAAAATTAGTCCATTCTAACTAGCCTAGAAGATTGACTCTGCTTCTGATCTATGGATCTAGGAAAGAGCCAATTGGTGTTGACCCAATCCGTTAAAGTGAAGGTCCATCAGTTTTTACTTCTGAGAAAGAAAGGGCCCAATATCTTTCCTGGGTCAGAGGAAGACAGTTCATACCATCCTTTAGTTGTCATGGCATGGGAGGAGAACAGCACTTCTGAAGTCAAAAAATCATGTGTCTGACGAGTTAAAGATGACTGGCAATTTTTCCAGGTGATCGGGGTTAATAAATGTGTTAAAAAAGACATAGTGGCTACCGAGGAAAATTTTAAGACCTTTGTGTGGTTAAAGAGACATCTATTTCATATATTTGGAATGTAACTCTTTTACTGTTCTCTTACTGGCATGTAGCTTCTCTGGTACAGGAATACTGAAAGTTTTTTTGAGTGCTCTGATTCATATGTCTGTATTTGTTCATATATGAAAAAGCTAGCAAAATAGTTTTAACTCAGTGAAATGTTTGGTGATATCTCTAATAAAAAGTTTAGAAAAATCCGTCCATAATATATTTCTAGGAGTTGGATTTTGTGCTTTTGTTTATATTGTTCCAGGTTCAAGTACCATTATAAATATTAGGTTCTGAAGTGGTATGTTAAGTATTTCCAAATGTATTCTCTTAATTTAGCCTGGTAATGCAATCCTTTCATATGCATAATTTCCATGAAAACCAGTGGGAACTACAGTATAGAAGGAATAAAAGATACATATGCCAAGATGTCTCCCTTTTGAGTCGTTGTTTTAACTTGATTGAGAAGAATAAAGTTAACCGAAAGAAACAGATACAGAGAGTGAAAAAAGAGTTATTGATAATATTTTAAATTCCAAATTTATCTGTTTCTCCACTGAAAGATATATGCCAGTGGAATGACAGTAGTCAGAATATCTGATCGAAATCTCAAATGAATTTACATTTACTAATGCTTTCCAGGAAATGTTTTGCAAGTTGATCATATGCATTCTGGTCAGTAAAATTCCATATAATTGACTCAATATTATGAATTCCAACCTATATATAAACCTATGTATGTATCATGTAAAGTAGATGATAGTGATAACTATTTGTGTATAAACCAGTTTGGGCTTTTTTTGCAAAATCAATCTAGAAATAACATAATGTACTGTATGAGTTCACATACTCCATCTTCTATAAAATGTAAATCCATAAAACTTTGCAGTTCTTATCCGCACCCATAGTAGGCCAGAAAAAATAGTAGTATGAATGCTTAATACCTCACAAAAGCATCTCACTGCTTCCAAGCGGTTTTTATTCTGTCTAATCATCTATACATATTTTCTGTACCAACTCTTGTCCCAGGAACTACTTCATGTCCTCATTGAACTCCAGTTTTCATTGCTCACTTGTTAATTTTTCAGCCTTTCTTTTTAAACTTTTCCCCATGCTTTTTTAGAAGCTCAGGAGATTTTTACTATTCCCAAAGTACCCCTCCTTAAAATTCTTTTGTTTTTTTTCTACATGTGTTGACAACAGTTAGGCTATTATCCTTGAAATCTTCATATCACACTATCTTATTTTCATTGTTTTCCTGCAGTATCCCGTTTCTTGTCTCTTGCAATGTTTAGATTGCAAGAGTATTGGTGAAAACACTGTGGGTTTTTATTCTGTGCTTGTAGAGAGGGCAAAATAAAGGGCTCTATCTGATAGTAGTGATACAAAAAAATGTGTGCAGTTAATAATTTCAACTGCCACCCTTCTAATCCCTAGTAACACAAACTTTTAAAGTCTCAGCAACCTCTTTCAAATAGAATTCCATTTTGATTCTGAAAAGGTGACAGGTTAGGCCAGTAGGAAACTGAGGAAAAAGGAGGCTGCATAAAAGTGAAGAAGAACTTATCCTCAAAATAATTCTGTTCAGTGCCTTCTGTTTATTACCTTTACTTCTCCTATGTAATACTTCATTAAAAAGACCATACATCCAATAACAATTATTCTGAAAGTTTTTTGTCTTTCAGGTACAAAAATTCTTTCTAGCGTGTAGTACACAGTAGCATTACAGACTCTGTAGGTGCAGATGAAGGATTGTATCAGTCCAGCTGTAGATTGAGGGATTTTTTTTCTAGAAGGAATAGCTTTATCTGAGAGTGGTTGTGGTGCAGCAGAAAGATTCTGTAAAATGGTGACATTATAAAACTGTGGTGTGGTGTGAGAGATTGGAAAAAAAAGTTGTTAAAGTTATTACTGGCTCAAACCAAATCTATATGTGGGTGGAGGGGGCAGATCAGGTCCTGCCAATGTGGAATTGTGCTCTGCCTCCCCCCATATCCCGCCTCCTTGAGAGTCTTTAGTGCAGCTGTCTGTCATTGGCACCCCAAGAGCACTGTCCCACACCACACTCCCCGGAGCCCCTAACCCAGCCCCAGAGTTGCTGGCAGACCCAAAGCTCCACCTGGGAGGGGTGGCCTCCCAATTGTTCACAGCCCTACAGTTCTTGGACTTGCAGCCGGATCTATGCTGGATCTAAGGCAGCAGCTATAATTCTGTCTCCCTCCTTGTCTCTTCTTCCCTCTCTTTCCTTCTTCCTCTTCTCCGAATTTACTCTTCTTGATATTTGTGTAACTTAAACCTGGATGCGTTAGAGTTTGCTAAGTCAATGCTTTGTGGAAATCCTTTATGTTGACTGAATGCCAAGGAGATCCATGAAGGGTTTCTGGACTAGTCAGGCTGTAGTCGTGACTGAAACAGGACTCTGAGAGCTATGAGCTTTTGAACAGAAGTGTGTACAGGCTTCAGAATCCAGGCCAGGCTGGAAGAAGACTATAGAGAATAGATAACATCAGGGAGGAGTTTGTTCGAAGAGTGAAGGGGGAAAAGATACCCCAGAGTCCTGAAAAAGACAGAACTTTAAACATGTTGCAATAAACACATATTCTGCATGTTGGAGGTTGGGCTTCTGTCTATCACACAGTGTACTGTGTGTTAGTAGTATCAAATGTGAAGGTATACTTGGGGAAGTGGAAAGCACAACAGTCCAATATGAAGCTTAGTACAAACCTATGGCTAAATCATATAACAAATTTTTTGGTGCAGAATTTTAAAAACAATAATATTTGCTTTATCAGCACTACATGGATTTGTAGTTGACAATATTTGAATGAGGGCAGTTAATTGGAAAGGAGTTTAATTCTCTGAGGCCAGCTATCACTCTCCGGTTTGCACTGTCTAATGTTGGGACACTGGGCTGGGCGCCTGCTTCACTGATCAGCAAAGCTCTTTCTCCTGACTGGTCCAGAGGCTGTAAGTTGGGAAAGCGTATCAGTGTTTTGTGTGGATGTGAATGTGGGTAGCTGTGTAATAGAAAAGGAAATCTTCCTACTTTTTACAGAGTTTGAAGTTCAAATTCTTTGGACCATATGAATTTTAATGCAGGTTTTCTCTCTTAGTATGTCATTAAAACACACCAGTGACATCCTGTGCTTATTTAAAGACACCAGGAGGCTCCTAGATACTCTGGGACTTGAGCAAACATTTAAAAACAAGTTGGTATGAGCAAGTGTGGAGATTAACAAGTGTTTCTAATGGTCAGTCTAGTGAAAGTCTTGAAAGGAAGTGGGGAAAGAGCTGGTTTTTAAAATGAGAAACAGTTTGTAGAAGGGGTGCTGCCCATGAAACATCTTTTACATAAAACATCTTTTTTACAACTGTAGTGTATTTCAAGACTGGCAAGGGAAACTTGTCAAAATAATAATTCTTAAAAGGAATTCTGCACTGAGGTCTTCAAATTCAAAATGTATTCTTTAGTTTTCTTTTGTTTATAATTTATTTTAGGTCATATTCCCATGTTTACGTTTTGCACACCTTTAATATGATTTCCCATTGCTCTGTTTCTTAGAGCATGGTAGCAACACAGTCATATAACCCTGAGGCTTTTTTTTTGCCCATTTAGATTTCATCTACCATGGTACTTAATTCAGTGTGGGATAAAGTTGTCTGAATTGCACCATAGAACTATTTTTTTACTAATTATACTAAAAATATATTTATAAAACTATTTCCTAGTGGGTTTGTGAGTTTTATGTTGTTTTTTTCTCTGTGGGAAAAAGGCAATAATGAAGAAAGGATGACCTTTTTCTTTAAGGGCATTCCCAAACTTAGTAGGAACCAGTAAAAACAAGTGCTTTTAAAAATGCATCTAGAAATCAGTACAGGTTATCTGAAGATAAGCTGTTAACCAGTACAACATATACAGATCAGTTTTCATCAGTTGATATCCAAGCCTTTGCCAAAGTAATGAGCTTAACCTTCGTTTTGCAGATACCCTGGCTACCTAATTTGTAAAGTAAGGGTGTAAAATGACATAATCTTTGTTTTGACAGCAACAACTTAAATAAATATTGCTGAAACAGACATCCTGGCTGAAGAGCTCATATTAAAAAACTTTAACATGATTGCACAAAGAAACTATTTTGCAGTGTCGGTGATGGATAAAAGCTGGAGTTTTGTTCTCCTATCTGGTATCTAACCTTCAAAGGGCTAGGTCTGTATGATAACTGAAAATAATGCTACTGTGATGATCCTATCTCTAGATGTCCATAGTATGATCTGAATATGAGTTGTATTATTCCTTTGGCAGAGAAAGGTTTTATAAGATAAAACGGTGATGATAAATTTTGATGACTAGATCTGAAATCTCCAGAGGCAAATTTTTTTCTGGCAAGAGAGAAGCAGAAGTTTGTCTGTCTGGAGTAATTTCCCACTCTTTAAAATCTCTAATGTTTCATTCTGTCTACAATATTTTTAGTAAACATACACATACAGAAGATGCAAGGAATTATATCTTTTTTTAGAGATTTCTCAGGTTTTCTGAGAGTTTTGTATTGTAATTTGCCAGGCGCGCTTGTAAGATTGAGAAGTACATTAAACTTTCCTTTTTGCCAGTGTGACATGTGAAGCTTAGGCTTGGAGCAATCAAAGTAGAAAGCAATGAGAATAAATTGACAGCTGTCTCACATCAAGATTAAACAACAGAAATGAAAATACATTATCATGAAAACTGTATTGGAAAATGTGTCTCAAATTAACTATTGGGCATAAGTGATGAATCATACCTAATTGCATGTTATATATTCTAATAGATTTAACAATGCTTACCAAAATAAGAAAGCCACTCTATTTGAAAAATGAAAATTGTGCAGTGCTACAATACAACAGATTAGACCTAATAATTTCAAGTAGGCTGGTAAAAACTGTAAAACTGTGCTATAATTATATTTAGAGTTAGCCGCTTTTAGTCAGCCCTGTCCAGTAAAACAACACTCCGAAGCTACTCTAATTTATCCTTTGCTCAGATTGATGTGGTTTTCAGTATATGGCAGTTCTCTGTGGGCTAAATTAGAAAAATAACCTCTCCCACTTCAACACTGAGTACAAATGCAATCTGAATGTTCCAGGAGATTGTGAAAGCCCATCTTAGAGAAAGGAGTGAGGCAATGGCCCTCTCTACCACTATTTCTTTGGGGGGAAAAAAATGCATTTTCAGAGGTGCACTGCATGAATGATTTGTGTGTTTCGCTGTGGTGAATTGTAAGCAGCCCTTGCAACTCTGAGGATATAGCATATATTGCACTTTGATGGGAAAAGCTCTCGCATTGTCCCTTGTACTGGTGCACGATCAAATATGGTTCTTAGCAAGAAACCCAAACAAACCCTAAGATCTAACCATTTACCTCAGTGGTGAAAATTAACAGCTTTATTTCAGTGTGATGGACAGCTGCTCACTGAGGCAGACATTTGTATAGTTATATGTTTGAGAATAGATTCTTCCTACACTAAAAAAGGAAACTTTTTCTTTTTCTGGTTTGAGCATAATGAACACCAGAGACAATATTGTTGGTTGAAATGATGAAAATTGTTTTGACCTCATTTGGAGCCTATTTAAGTTGAATTTTAATATTTTAATGGAAGATAAGATATCATAAAGCATGCAGAAGCAATTAAAAAGAAGTCCAACAGGAAACTTACTGAGAGACTTGAAAAAGAGAATAAATCTCACTATTAGACTGTCACTCAACTTTTTTGGTATTTACCAATAGATAACACCCTTATACTGCTCAGTAAAACCAACAGAGTACAAAAATTTGCCAGGTTATGGAACAGAGTGTGTTGGAGAACTTACAGTGAAAATCTGGCAATTTATTTCAAAATAGATATAGCTTAGGGGGTTTTAAAAATAAGGGCTGATTATTTAGTAACAGCACTTCGAGATACTTGGAGACCAAGTTTTCTGAACCTTTTTTCTCTGGAAATTGCTTCTTGTTTCTAAAGTTTTAGATTTCACATTTCTGATTGCTTTTGAGTATTTTGATCTTGATTTTATGTATTTAGCTAAGTCATACTTTAGATATTCACAGGAGAGTCAGGAGCATTTTTAGATAAATGTTGCCAATCATTTTTACGTCTTTACTAATTGAATCTCTTGTATATTAACACAGTGATACAGTCTTTTTGAAATCAATACCGCACCTTAATACTTCTTAGAGCAAGCTGTTATTAACATTGAAATAATCTAGATATACCAGATAATCATAGCTACACAAAAGCCACCTATTCATTGTAAGTAAACAGTATGATAATTAATCCACAAGATTTTTCCTGACCCTAAAATGACGATCAATCAAGCTGGTTATGTTATATTTGAAGTGCAAGTACACTGGCTAGAGTCTCAAAAAATAATATCACTGAATTAGCATATTGTTTTGTCCAAGCTGATATGTTGTACTTTTATGTTGTATGTAACAGCAGTTAAATTGAACACAGCTTTGTACTGATGTAATACTGCTGTCTACTTCTGTGTCAGGACCTACCTTGATCTGAACAAATATTTGGGATGTCTTCCCAGTACTCTGTTGCAAACACGAACTGCAGTCTCTCACCGTATTTGTTTTGAACAGTAGATTTTTGAAACTCAGGGTTCAAAATGTTAATTCTTCTCAAACGATTATTAGTTGACAAGGCAAAGCAGTCTTCTATTTCATTAGTGTTAACACTGTTTATGAGCTTGCTCTTATTCCAGCTCCAATGTAAAGACTGTCAATAAAGTTAAGTAAATTGTCATGGAAGGCTTAGTACTATACAATAGGATGGTAGGAGAATTTTTCTATTTAAATTCTGCATCGTTAAGTTGCATTAATAATAGAAGTGATATGATCCATCTCTTGTTACTAACAGTGTTCTCCAACTGCTGCTTTCCACCTATACTGGATATTGAACCAGTTGGAATTTTGATCTGATCCCATTCAAATATGTTTAAAGCAACTGTTACACCTAATATCTGATCTAGAGGATAGATTAACTTCCTACTACAAAGCAAAACATGTGGCATAGTAGCAAAGGGCGCATTTCCTTACACATTGCACATTTCTCTAGCTATTTGTAGCGCTCTTTGGCAGAATGTTAGCAAGAGTAGAAGATGGATAAAATACTTCAATTCCATACCATTTTTGCATATTTTTCATGTGCATGATTCTTGATGATCAAGAGCAGTGAGAACTAGATATCCTGTCTTGGTGATTAAAATGAGATTCGTGGAAGTTTGACACCTAAATCCTAGAAAATAACACAGGAAATCAGTGCTCTTACAGCTACCAAAAGCAGCATGTGCCTTAGACTCAGCTCATATATGCTATTATGATCTTAATTTCCACTTAAATTTAGGTTTTGCATGTAGTTACCTTGTGTGACCACTGCAGTCTCGCTTCTCCGTAATATCTGTTAAAATCTAGAGGTAACAAAGGGTAACACTGAAATGATGCCTTCATATTGGGAGGTGCGTGGTATGTTTTGGGAGAGGTGCTTGATCTGCAGATGGGGAGCACCAAGTTCTGCAGAAATCCGTGAGTGTGATCACATCTGTGTTTTCCTGTAGCAGGTTTTAACTACCAGGTTGCTCAATAATATAAGAGGGATGACTGAGGGAGCCGGTAGGTGTTGGGCTTTGGTACTGAGCCACCCTGCAGGCAGGAAAGCCAAATTCATAGTGCAGAGCAGAGAGAGGGGGGCAGGTGGCATGCCAAAGAGATGGAGGGAGTGGAAGGAGCAGCAAACTGGTTGGTTTTGTACTTTGAATTAGAGGTTTTTTGGTTTAAGAAATAGTCCTGTAAGACTAAATTCATCTTCATTTCCTATGGGTTTATATTTGTGAGTTGATATTTAAATTGACTAACATTCAGGCTGTGGTATAAACTTACCCTTTAGTATACAAGAGAGAATCAATTTGAAAGAGGGGCCTTTACTGAAAAGTAGATTGTGCACTGCTAAGTGAAAGTTGCATTCATGTTTTCTTTTAGCTAGCGGACACCCTATCCAGCTGCCTGCTTTCACAAAGTTTGTAGGAATGTTAAATCTCTGAGACCTTTTCCCGTGTATTGGACTTAGATGGAATTGGTTACTGGAAGTGATCAAGAGGAGCTGAGCAAAGCAGCTCATTTTGTTCAGGAAACCATGTAAAAAGGAACAATAGTCTTTGGTTCAAGGAGCTTTTTGTTCTCTTAGAGTCTACAAAAAATGCTGCCAAGCTTGGTGTCGTAGTAAAGATATGGCGTTTCTTTCATTTAAACTAATTTAAATATACTCATTATTTCTTATTCATAGAAACCTGATCCATATCCTGAAGAATCAGGTCAGGTGCCAGGCTTTTAGGAGTAAGAGCTTCTGATGGAAAGCTATTACTGATGCTTCTCTGTACTCTTACCCTAGAAAACTGGACTGCATGCCCTGCATTCCTCTTTCCTTACTGTCCTCTGCTATTCATATCTCTATTTTTTTATGGTTTATAGTATTTCCTTTTCTCAAATGATGATTTTACAATGGATCATTCACTTTCATAGCTCCAAATAATCCTTTCCTTTCCCTCAATGCTTCATAATCAATGGCAAAAAAATTAAGAAATTATTGCTGGGTAGACATTTTGTGTGTTTTTTAAAATTAAGTTTCTTTCTTATTTCTTTAAAAATCTTAAGAAATTTTGGTTAAAATTATGTTATTTTACATTATCCCTGTGTCATCATTTTTTTAATTTAGGGAAAAAAAAATTGGAATGTATCTGGGAACATGAAGTGATAAATAGTAAAACACTGACAGTTGGTAGTGGCACTGTAATAGAATCATCTTTGGTAACAACTCCTCTGGTACCTGTTATGTGTGCTCATGAATAGCCACTGAACTAACACAAAACATCTGCTGCTTTGGCTGAATTTAAATGCCCCAATCTGATAACCTTGTCGAGAAATTTGCTAGTCACCTAGAACTGAAATTCACGTACCAGTCCTGACCCATCAAAGAGAATGAGGCTCGGCACAGAAATACATGTTAGTAAATCCAAAGATTTTGTGCTGAGCATTACTTTGTATTGCTATGTTTTACATAGAAGTTAATGGTTCAGAGGTAGAGAGTACTGTAATTATACAGGTAAATATGGAGGCACTGCCTACAATGTAGCCCTGAAAAACCAGGCAGAAAAATGTGTTGATTTAAATTTGAATTCACCAATGCATGCATGTGTAAATTTTATAGAGTAATAAAACTCTACATGCAAGACCTGTTCATATTCCGGATTCTTCACATTTTCTAGAATTCTTCACCTAAACAACACTTACAGAAATATTCCTTTTACAGTATCACAGGCATTTACAGTTTGTTTTGGGGGAGTATTTTATATGCCATACGTTAAAATAAATTTTCCAAGGACAAAAGCACACTTAGGTACTTTTAAATTTCTGTGATTTTTCTTGCAATGTCTTGACTGAAGCTTCTTATCACTTTTATCAGTAAAAGTGATTGACTAATAGGTGTTTTATTTTTGTAAATCATTGAGTGGACTTACAGTTTTTCACTGCTTTTTAAAATCTAAGTGTAATTTAGACTTTATTGAAGAGTCTGTTTTACTTAGTGAAATCTAAGCCTTCTGTTATTTTCCATCTTATGCCTTTTAACTTTTGCAGTTATTTTTTTAGAAATAATTTTGGGGTTATGACTTAGGAAATCTTGAGTTGCTGAAGATTACTTGAGTTACTCACAGTTACTCTTTTTGATCTTTGAATGCCTTTTTTTCTAGCTCTTCCAGCCTGCCTTCTTGTGGTGGGCATAGAAATCAGATATACTGGAAAATAAAATAAATAAATCTTTTAATATGTATTGGGATTTCACCTGTTTCAAATGCTTCAACACTTAGAAACAAATAACCCCCTTAGTCTGTCAAAGTCTGTAGTTTTTTGAATCAAAGGAAGAGTGGAGGAAAAAAAAGTATGCAAACTTTGTACTAAGGTGTAATATTTAAATCCTGTTTGAGCTTTCATTCTTGAATCTCAATAGCACGTGTGTGACTTGGTGCAAATCCACACAAGGTAATCTTCTGCAGAAAAGTAGATAGTGCAGGGTCCTGCACCTGGGGAAGAATAACCCCAGGCACCAGTACAGGTGCTAGAAAGCAGCTCTGCAGAGAAGAACCTGGAGGTCCTGGTGGACAACAAGCTGTCCATGAGCCTGCAGTGTGCTTTTGTGGCCAGGAAGGCAAATGGTATCCTGGGGTGCATTAGGAAGAGCATCGCCAGCAGATTGAGGGATGTGATTCTACTCCTCTCTAGTCAGCCCTGGTGAGGCCATATCTGGAGTGCTGTGTCCGCTTCTGAGCTTCTCAGTACAAGAGAGACGTGGTGCTCCTGAGGCAAGTCCAGTGGGGGTCAACAAAGATAAACAGGAGACTGGAACATCTCTCCTATGAGAAAAGGCAGAGGGAGCTGGACCTGTTCAGCCTTGAGAAAAGACAACTGAGAGGGGACTCCATCAATGTATATGACTATCTGAAGGAAGAGCGTTAAGAGGAGGGAGCCAGGCTCTTCTTGGTGGTGCTGGACAATAGCACAAGAGGCAGAAACTGATGTACTGGAAGTTCCACTTGAAGATGAGGAAGAATTTCTTTACTGTGTGGGTGACTGAGCACTGGAACAGATTGCCCAGAGAGATTGTGGAGTCTTCCTCACTGGAGATATTTAAGAATTGTCTGGATGTAATCCTGTGCAATGTGCTGTAGAATGACCCTGCTTGAGCAGAGGTTAGAACGGATGACTCACTGTGGTCCCTTCTGACCTTAACCATTCTGTGATTCTGTGGAGCTCAGATTGTTAAATTCTCAGTTGCCTTAATACCATAACAGCTGGAACAGAATTGAGACCTCATGTAGAAGTCCCTGGGGCTGCTTCTTGAAGGTCTTTAGCTATTTTTCTGGGAAATTTCCGAGTACCTTAAGACCAAAGTTTCTGTGTTTGATACATAGTTGGGAGAAATGTGGTACTGGAGCATGAAAGAGAAAGTTTAAAGAGAAACCTGAAAGTTGTTGTAGCAGTTCTGGGGACTGGCCTAGACTTATTGCTTTGGTCTTAGGGAAAAGTAGCAGAACGTAATTTTTTCCAAGTTTACGTGTATGCAGGAATATATGGTAAATATAATATTTGTAGGTATTTGTATGTGTTTCTGTAGAGTTGGTTACATTATTGTTTTATAGAGAGCTCTGACTCCCTCAGTGGCATTATAATTTCATAACAGATGAGTAACTAAGACTTTTTTCACATATGTCTTGTCAATTAGTTGCTCTTCTTTTACTATTATTTTGTCTTTTTCTTTTTTTTCTTTTTTATTTTTGAGTTCAAGTGACCAAAAATCAGAAGAATATTCAGACAGGATTGTAAGTCATAGTGTAATGGCATGTATTTTTCATATTATCATCTGCATATTGTTCTACATTACCAAATGTGGGCACTGCAAGCTGATTTTTCATGAATTAATAATTCTAATAGAAATTAAGTAATTCAGCAATATTTTTAATATATACGTCCTCTTCTTATCTGTTTAATAGCATGCATGACCTACAAGTAAAGTCTAAATCAATCTCATGAGTTCCTTGATCAGTGGAGAACTCTCTTAATTAAAGCAAAATCAGACAGCCAACCTATAGGTGTACAAAAAATTCTGTTACTTTTTCCTAAAAAGTTACAGGAAGAGAGGCAGTGTTCCAAAGATGCTATATTGAAAGATCTAACCTTCCTTCAATATTTTGTCTATAGGTCTATCTCTAAAATTCACAAAGTTGTGTACAAACAAAACAGTGCAACTGAGGCAAATGAACATATTTTCTCAGAGAACTTAAGGGAAATTAGAATATGAAGTGGAGGTTGTTTGGTTTTTGGTTGGGTTTTGTTTGATTTTTGGCCCTTCAGCTGTGCAATCAAAAAATTGTGTTGGCAGCAAATGAAAGACTTTGAGTCCCCAGACTGGGACACGGCAAAATACAGAGCTCTTTGTGCACAGGAGTAGTGAAAAGTGGTCAGTGATTCAATGTTCTGATGGACACTGGTGACAAGGGGTGTCCCTCAGGGGTCTGTACTGGGGCCAGTGCTATTCAATGTCTTCATCAATGACACAGACAAAGGAATGAGTGCACCCTCAGCAAGTTTGCAGATGACACCAAGAGGGACCTGGACAAGCTTGAGGAGTGGGCCCATGGGAATCTCATTGGATTCAATGGGGCCAAGTGTTGCAGCTGGGTTGGGGCAATCCACAGGCTGTGGGATGAACAGATTGACAGGAGTCCTACTGAGAAGGACTTGGAGGTGCTGGTGGATGAAAGGCTAGACATGAGCCATTAGTGTGCACTTGCAGCCCAGAAAGCCAATTGTATCCTGGGCTGCATCAAAGGCAGTGTTGCCAGCGGAACGAGCGAGGGGATTTTGCCTTTCTACTCCACTCTGAAGAGACCGCACCTTGAGTACTGCATCCAGCTCTAGGGATCTCAGCACAGGAAAGATACGGACCTGTTTGAGCAGGTCCAGAAGAGCTCCACCAAGTTGATCAGAGGGATGGAGCACCTCTCCTATGAGGAAAGGTGGGAGAATTGGGATTTTTCAGCCTGGAAAAGAGAAGGCTCTGGGGAGACTTTATAGCAGCCTTCAAGTACTTCAAGGGAGCTTACAAGAGAGGTGGGGACAAACTTTTCAGCAGTGCCTGCTGTGATAGGATAAGGGTTAATGATTTTAAACTAAGGTCAGTTTAGATTAGATACCTGGAAGAAGATTTTTACAATGAGCATGGTGAAACACTAGGGTGAGGGTGATTCCCCAGAGAGATGGTAGATGCCCTATCCCAGGAGACATTCAAGGTCATGTTGCACAGGGCTCTGAGCAACCTGATCTACTTTAAGATGTCCCTGCTCATTGCAGGATGAACTAGATGACTTTTAAAGGTCCATTTCAACCCAAACTAGTTAATTATTCTGTGATTCAGTCTCATTCTAATGCTTATAGATTTATTGTGTTAATCAATGCCAGGAGTTCCTAAATTTAAAACTTTTTTTGTCATCCCACATAAAGAGAAGACAGAAGAAGTTCAGTATTCCCATAACCATACTACTTCTAGAAACCATTATTCATTTTTCTGTCTGGCTCTGGAAGAGATGGTTGCCCTACAGACCACACATGCTGTTGCCCGCTGAGAGGTGGAATGTACATCTGATGAAGAAACCTAAAATTTGCAGGATAGTTCCACCCAGGTCTGTGCAGTATTAAGTTTCATTAAACTAAAAAAAGGTAAGCTTCAGCAGGTAATACTTAAGCTGTAGTGAGATCCTGGTGTGCTTAAATACTGTGTTAGACAGACTGGAACATCTGGGGGGAAAAAAAAGGCAGCAAAAGTGACTTTATGAATAAAGTTGCCATATATGTAAAGAGGAACAGGAAGTACAAAACTGAGGTCAGTACTATTTTCATTTATCTCTTCTATTTTGACAATTTTTGTTACTGAGCTAGGAAATCAGTAAAGACTAATTTCATTGGCAAGGATTAGAGAGTACATAGGAAGGAACACTCAGGATGTGTACAGTTGCTTTCAAAGGCACTTTGAATAAAATATATTTATTATAAAGTAAATTGAATGGTTCTTTTTGTCTAATTGACTCATATATCATATTCTTTGGAATATTCACTGTACGAAGCAAAGTTTGCAATATTGGATATACAAAAAATATTTTGTTTACTTTAGTTATTTTCACACCTTCATAATGAATGCCTGTCTAGTAATCAGAGCCCTTTCATAAAAATCATAAATCATAATAAATGTAACTCAAAGTGTCAGTACAATACAGGAAGTGTCCTTATAACACCTTGTTAATCAGTGATGTTCAGAAATTAAATGTATTCCATGTTCATAATCTGTGATGTAGTTCCTCTGAAAGAAAAATGCAGGGGTTTGTGCCCGCTAAAGGAGATTAACTAATTAGTATCTGGAGAGTTAGATCTGATAATTCTAGGGTTAAGAATGTGGTTGCACACTGAATACCCAGCAACAGAAAACACTCAGACACCAGCAAGAGAAGAAAAGAGGTTCTTCAAAGCTGAGGAGGAGCCAGATGTGCTCTCAAGCAAAACGTCTGGGCCAGCTAACCATGAGCTATTTAAGACTGCCAGGAGGAAATGGAGAGGGCATGGAATAGGTGACTCCGTGCAGTGGGAGTTGGAGGCAACTATCTGCCAACCTAACCTGCTGCCTAGAGAAGTCTTCTGCTTGCATGAGATCGGATCTGGGCCCTTGTTGTGTTGCCAGAGTTTGTCCACACCTATGACTGTTACCTTCTGCTGTTCTCCCATGTGGGTACTGATGATACTGCCGGGGGAAACCTGGGGAGTATCCAAGCTGACTACAGAGCTCTGGAGACAATAATTGGTGGGATGGGGGCCCAGCAGTTTTTCTCAATCTTGCAAGGAAAGGGAAAGGCTATAAGGATACTGCATATCAACATTTGGTTATGGAGCTGTTGGTGGCAACAGGGATTTGGTTTCTATGACTGTGGGACCCTGATTGAGGATCAATAACTGCTTGGAAGAGATGGGTATCCACCTCCATAAGCAGGGCAATGGTGTCTTTTCCAACAGAATGTCTGACCTGGTAAGGAAGGCTTTCAAATAGCCATGCCAACATGGGCAAGAGGGTAAGTTACAGGCAGCCCTGTAAGGGAGTGATGGTCAGGGTTGACAGCAAAAAGCTTGGGGTGATGTGAATGAAAGGGAGCACAAAATCAACAAAACAAGGCTAAATCGGGGACATTTCAAGCATTTGAGTGTAAACAAGGAAGTGCCTACAAGGCACTGTTATGAAAAAAAACAACCCTGACCCTTTCTGAGAAATCAGCACACTGGGGTGCCTCTCTGATGTGTCTGTACATGGTGTAGAAAACAAACATGAGGATTACTTTGCAGTTCCAGGGATATGATCTTGTTGCAATCATCGAGACGTGGTGAGATGGTTTACATGACTGCAATGGAAGAATATGTGCTCTTCAGGAAAGACAGGCTGGGAAAATAAGGAGGTGGAGTTGCACTTTTATGTGAGTAAACAGCTGTAATTCATTGAGCTCCTCTAGGAATGAATAATGAGCTGACAGAGCTTATCAGTAAGGGTTAAAGAACAGGACAGTATGGATGACACTGTAGTGGGAGTCTGCTCCAGGCTGCCTGACCAGAAAGAACAAGTGGATGAGGCCTTCTACAATAAGCTAGAAATAGCCTCACATTTGCAGGCCCTCATCCTCATGGAGAGACTTCAATTACCCTGATATCTGCTGAAGGAACAACACAGTGGGACTAAGCCAATTCAGGAGGTTTCTAAGAGCATCAATGACAACTTGCTCACTGAAGTGATAGAGGAGCCAATGAGGAGATGTGCTCTGCAGGGCATCTCACTTGCAAAAAAACAAAGGGCTCACTGGGGATGTGAAGCATGAGGGTATCCTTGGCTGCACTGACCATGAGATGGTGGAGTTTAGAATCCTGAGAGGAGAAGACAGGGCAAAAATCAAGGTCACAACCTTGGACCTCAGGAGACCTGACTTTAGCCTCTTAAAGGACCTGCTTGGAAAAGTCCTGTGGAATAAGGCTCTGCAGGCAAGAGCAACGTGAACAAACGCAGGTCTATGGACTCTGATAGAATGCATCCATGTGTACTGAGTGAGCTGTCAGGTACATAACTGGGAGGAGTGGCTGATGTGCCACAGGGTTGCACTGCCATCCAGAGAGACCTCAACAGGCTGGAGGGATTGGTTGACTGGACCCTTGTGCAGTTCAACAAGGACAAGTGATACATCCTGCATCTGGGGATGAATAACCCTAAGCACCAGGCCACACTGGAGACTAATTGTCTCAAAAGTTGAATCAAGTTGAATGTGAGGTAGCAATGTGCCGTTGCCACAAAGACATTTGTGCCAGCCTGGACTGCATTAGGAGAGTGGAGGTCAAGAGAGGGGATCTTTCCACTCTACACAGCACTGTGCTGTTCGGTACAAGAGAGAAAAGTCCAGTGAAGAGCCAGCAAGATGATGGAAGCCCTGGAGCATCTCTTCTATGAGGAAGGGCTGATGAGCTGGCACTGTTTAGCCTGGAGGAGAGGAGGCTTAGGAGAAACTTAACAATGTGTAAAATTATCTAAGTAAGAGAATGAAAAAGAGGACAGAGCCAGGACTGAGCACTGGCATAGGTCACCCAGAAAGGTTGTGGAATCTCCATCCTTGGAGATGTTCTAAAGCTGTTTGAACATGGCCCTGGACAGTTTGCTCTCGGTGGCCCTGCTTGAGCTGGAGGGTTGGACCAGATGACCTCCAGAAGTCCCTTTCAACCTCAGACACTCTGTGGTCCTGTACATTCAACTAAAGTTAATATTTGTTCCGTTAAACTCACTATTTCTGTTCATATATTTTTGAATAATCTTGGATAACAGGCACTGGCAATAAAGAACATTTTCACTTGTGTTTTGTAGTGAAGTAATGTTGGTTTTGCTTTTATAGGAAATGTCATCTAATGGTTTCCTTTGGAGTAAATGAGCAGAGGAAAACAAGCTGAAGTGTCGTGCACACTGAAAGTTTGAGGCAATGTGTTCCAAGTGTTTGTTCTTTACTTACAATCTTAGCTGAGCACTGTTGAGAGGAGAATTGAGTTCTTCACATCCAGTTTGAAAAGACTCTTGGAGAAGCAGTAAATTTGCTTCATACTTCTGGTCAGATTTATTTTAGAAAAAATTAAGTGTATCATTTATTTTCAATGTGTATTTTCCATAAAATCATGATTGTTTAATCAGTGCTATAAGTCAGTAGTCATGAATAAAGGCATGACTGCTTAATTCATTGTTGGCTTCTATGTTACTGCCCAGCTTATATACAAGACAATAAGAGCACCAAGATGTTTTTAGTGATGATTTACATGTCTCTCATATGGCCTCAGCCTAGCTGTAGAATAAATTTGTAAATGCAAAACATTTGAAGATGAAAGATCTAATCCTATATTTTTAGGTGTGCTGTGATTATTGCTGTAATTATGAGGGAGCAATCAAGGAAATAATCTTTGTACATCCTTACTGGGGTTAAAATAAAATGGAAACTAGAGAGGACTTTAAACCTTCTTATTGGCACTTACCAGTGCAATACACACCTCTGCATCACATGACTCAACCACACTTTTGGGGATGTGTAACTTTTCTGTTCTTCCCATTCAAAATATTGAATAGAGTATGTATGCTACCAGCTGGCTGTATTATGTGCTTTTAAAGAAAGCAGTATGGAGAAATGGAAAAGGCAGTATAGAGAAATTATATTCATTTTGCAATATCAGCACCCCGCTGAGCAAGGTGCTTACTCTAGGATAGCTGCATTACATTAGATGTTTCTGAAGGAATTTTCTAATGGAAATTTCTACAGAAATCTAACAACCAAGTGTCTTGGATAATAATTTTTCCACTTTAGAAAAAGTTTAAACACATAATATTTGTCCTTTACAGGAGATATTGTATTTTTATACCTGATTAACAGTATTACATTACAGTATAAACATACTACTTTTGTTGTTCAGTGTATTAAACTATTGAATATATGCATATAAATGCCCGAATGTCCCACACTAAACCACTACTTTACTCTAGGAGATGTTTATGTGAAAATGTCAAATGATGAGCAGAAGACACCCATATAGCAAACACCTCATTCTGACTTCACTGGAACTGCATACACATTAAAATTAAGCATGTGTTTGCAGTGAACTGGGGACCCAAGCAGAAAAGTGACAGAAAGATGAGATACAGTCAAAATATGTAAAATTATAGGCATATATTTCTCTGAGTACTGCATAGATAAACAAAACTTCAAAGCATTAAATTTAATACAAGCAGGAAATTTTAGAGGTAATGTTGTTTCAGCCTTTGTCCTCTCCAAATCTTTGTTCTCTTCTCCTTGTCCTCATCTTTTTGATCCTCCCAACTTTGGTTTCATCTGTATTCACTTACACATGGCACTTTAGTGATTATGTGGTCAGTCAAATCACTGTAGACAATGGACAAAGGGCTTCTGTTAAGTAGACTGTCGCTTCACAATAAATAACATGCAGGTATAACAAACATATTTTATATGTTGCACATTTATTGTGCTACAGTATTAAATTATAATGATATCTTTACACCAGATGTTCTGTCATCAGAATGTGGGTGTTTTTTTGTTTGTTTGGGTTTTTGTTGTTGTTGTTGTTTTGGGGTTTTTTTTACTATTCATGGAAGAGACTGTGAGCTAAGAGTTAATCTGGTAGTTACTTGCACACTGAATTATTATCATGACAAGACTTAAAACCTGTTGTATGGAGTCCAAACAATTTTGGTTAATGCACATCATAATTCTAAACTTGGAACTTGGACTGAGCAGGGATTGTAGCACTTATCACATAAACAATCTCTGTAAAACTTCATAGGTTATTTATAATGGTGTGTTTAGCATGGGGTCAGGCTTCATTAGTTGATGTCTGCCTATTGAGACATGCATCTTTGCTACTGATAGTTCTTTAGGTAGGAAAAAACCAGATGCATTTTTCCAAGTTTTAGAATATATTAGTGTGTGCAACCGAAAAGTAGTATTGCTCAATTTTTATGAGTAACTGTAGGTTGATATTGAACAATTTTTTTGAGAGAGGGAAATTCCATAAGCATAGTTCAGTGCTCTCATGAGACTGGTGATGTTGAATCTGCCATTTTTGGTGCCCTAAAATCTGCTGCCACCAGAATTTCTTTTCTTAATGTCAAGGACTGCTTTGGCAGTCAAACAGGGGTCATATTGTGGAGCTGAAGAAAAACAATTTCAGTGCCAAAAGACATGAAACAATTGGTGCATAAGGTCAACTGATGTTCTTGCCAAATGCTTCATGTCATTAGACCCTTCTAAATCTTTCTTTAAAAATCTTCCATCAAAAGATTGGAATACATTAATCTTGTCCATTACTACTCTACAGAAAAGATGAGTAGTTCAGTATTAAATTTGAAAGTAACTTTCTCATGAAAAACAATCTAAAGATTTTTAAAAATGGCATTTGCATCCCTGAACAAAGCAATGTTCTTTTATGCCTTTCTAACCTGAGCCGATAGCTATTTTATGGGTTTGTTTTCATTTTCCTGTAACAAATTAAGAATTAATTATTTGGGTATATTTTCATTACAAAGATGCCTAATTATGGAGAATGAATAAAATCCCACTGACTTTAGCATAAGAGAATTTGAAGTATAGAATACTTTCTTTCCTACAGTTTTATCTCAGACATGGTGAAAATGGCAGAGAATAATTCCTATTTACATCCCTAAGATGCATTAGTTTTGTGGTTGGTTATATCTGGCTGCCTTCCTTGCAAAACTCTCTCTGAATTGCTTTAATCCTGATTCTGTTTCTTTCTCTACTACGACAATACTTACCTAAGTTCTTCATTCCTTGTTTGCCTAGTAAAAGTCTTAATCAAATCTGTAACACCACCTTATTTAATCTAATTTTAGCATGATATTTATCAGTTTCAAGGGTGAATTTAGTAAGATTGAAGGTGGAAAAACAGTGATATACTTTATGTAATTTTTACTTTTTAATATACTCTAGAAATTGATAGAGAATCGTCTTCATATCAACATCCTCTAGAACTCTGTTAAGGTCAGATTTATAAAGAAGGTCATCTCAGGGCACTGGTTTAATTCTCTGTATTAAAACACTGTGCAAAAACACAGTGTTAATGTATAAAAGGGAAAATACTATTACTGATATTTTCAGTTGTTTTCATTGCCATTTATAGTGCCAGCATTTTCTCCGTGGCTTTGCTTTCCTTAGTCATGGGCACAAAACTGAGCCAGAATCAAGCACTCATCTGGAAGTTGGCAATGGATTTTGTTGGCTTGCCCGTTTCTTTTGATAAGAAGGGTTTTTTCCCCTCAGCATAAGATATGGTTGACCTTGAATTGTCTGGAATGTTGTTAATGCCGAAGAAATGACTGACAAACAGCAATTATGGAGAAACATGTGGTTGTTGCTATTCTTATGCTCTCATCAGGTATTGTTACACATTTGAGGTCAGACTGTGAAAGGTAACGCTGTGGATGAAACTGTGAAAAAGAAATAGCATTATTTTCAAACTCTTTATTCATGACTACAGATATTTTCTATATGATTTGCCCTTTCTATCACAGTGACCTCTACAGACATAATGATGAAAAATATTAACAAAAAGATAACAACTAATAGCTGGTATAAGAAGTTATTCACAAACACTAAGCTAAAAGCACACAAATAATTGCATGAGCTGTTGTTGGCTTCATAGGAAGTATAAAGTCAGATCTGGTTTTCAAATTTACTAGTGTAAGGACTCCCTGCTGAAAGCATGTACCAGATGCAGGATTTTTTCAAGGTTAAATATGATTATAGCACATGCACACATGCAAATTGCAGTCAGAGATTAAATCACAAAATAACGAGATCTTTTGAGATGGTAGTATACTATTCTGATTATCCTCTCTACCTTTAAGATATGCTTGTGTTTTAAGTCTTTATGCACTATGTTTATTGGGAAACTGCATTTAAGCTGCAATTATGTCATTTAACTTGAAGATTTGTCCACTTTGTTGTATTACCTGCAGAAAAATTAATTTTGTGTAAAGGATCTACAGTTCTACTTCTGTGTGTCAGCAGTCAGAATTGTCTTCATCTTTTTTTATTTTTTGTCAGATTTCTTACACACCTGAAATGAGATAGTAAAAATCACAAGAAGATATTAATGAAATGGAAACTGCTGTAAGAAAATTAAATAGATATGAATAAGTAATGTTCTGTGCTCATACTGAAAACAGATTAGTTTGAATTTGTTGCTAACTGTCAAAATTAGTGACTTCAAAACTCCAAAATCATATAGTGAGGAGGATTTAAAAAGATTCTTTTTATTGTCTAAGATTATGATGCAACCATTTAACACAGATGGAAAGTAGTGGACTGGTTAGGTTGTCATATCCAGAGGGTCTCTGAAGACTGTGCCTGCCCTAGTAATTTGTCTTGGTGCAATAAGAAATATTCTGTGTGAATTGCCCAACGTTACCAATTTGTCTTTTTCTCGTTCAGGTTTCCAAGTAGTTTGATTCACAAAAGTAAAATTCCTTTTTGAGGAAATGAAACCAGAAGTCCTGATCCAAATGTCTTCCAGCGCTACCACTCTTACATTAGACACCCCCCTATTCTACAGTGGTTTAAGAGAAAGTATCTGATAAACAAAACAAAAAAAAATTAGGTTATGCCAAGCCAGTGTCAAATTCATGAAATGATGATGGAGCTGAGGGCATAAACTGCTTCAGTGTGATGCTGCAAAGAGTTAATTTTCCAATTATTATGTTAAACTAAGCAGATTTTACTGTGTGCTGTACTCGGTCCCAGCGTTGCCTCAGAAAGGACTGAATGCTTCCTCCATTCAGAGTAACACTGTATTGTGCTATCCAGAAGTTTTTCACAAGCCTCCACCAAAAAGAGTGCTATGCCTTCAAGGCATAACTAGAGCTCACTGGAAAGCTGCTCCTTTAAAAAAATGCTCATTGAAAGATGCAGTTTCATTGAAATGGAAATGTACACAGTTTCATGGATTAAAAAGCCAGAAGGGAGTACTGTGATCATCTAGCCTGGCATACTGTACAACAGAGACCTCATGGCTGTCTTAGTTTTTTCCCATTTGAACTAGGTCATGTCTTACTAAAGATAAAAAACCCCTCTACCTTTCTTTTAAAAAAGCATACTTCAAGGATGGGAGTGTCTACCACAATTTTCAATGAGGTACTCATCATTGTTAATTAAGATGTAAGTTCTAAGTTTGTCTGTCTTCAGTTTGTAGCCCCTGGGTCTTGTTATGCTTCTGTCTGTGAGACTGAAATTAAGTTTGTCTTCCTGTGTATATATTTATAGACTGTAATATAGTTATCCATTATACTGTGGAGGTGAAATTTCTTGATTCTCTCACTTTAGATCATGTTTTTGAGTACTTTGATAGTTATATTGTGAATACTTAGCTACTTATTGATGTTATTTTTGACTTGTGGATGCAGAAATTGGATGTGTTATTTGAACTGAAGTAGCTGATGCTAAGTAGTGTCTCCATTCCTGTTTGAAATTCCACTGTTTATACATCCACGTTCATGTTCTTTTTTGATTGAGATTAAGAAAGGTTTGGAGCCATCCAGATGGTCTAAAACTGCAGGGACTTCTTTGCCTGACAGCTTGTATTGTAAGCTTTTAGGTGTTTGTAGTTTACAGCTCTATTATCATCTCTAGTGACACTAAATCATACATTGTTGTAGTCTTCCTTGATGCTAAGTCCTTCTTAGGCCGCTAATTCTGGGAGAGGCTTTCTTCTCAAAAAGCTGAGAGCTAAGGCTGGGTTTTTTTTTTGTTTGTTTTATTTTGTTTTGTTGCTTAAATGCAGTCTTGGGTCTCTGCTTTTGGTGTACTTAAAGCAAGTCACAGTTTGGAATTGGCTTATTCAAACATCAGCCTTCAGGAAAAGTAGAACAAATTAAGAAGGGGAAGGACCAGTCTGCTGATAGTTGTATTGCCATATTCACTCTGTGAGAGTTTGGTGTTTGAATGTTCAGCCCAGATGTGGGCAATTTTAGTGAACTTTTTTCCTTTGTGTCAGTAAAGATAAATTTATATTTCCTAGTTTCCAAGAGAATAGTTTTCCTATGGAGACAGAACGTGATTTTTTTCTGTCTTCCAGCATGAATGTGTGTTTCATGTAAAGTTGAGTAGATCCATGAGTTCAGCAGTGTACTTCAGATATCTTCTTTTATTTCTCATCTTAACTATAGCAGAGAATCACTTTGACCTCTCAATGTAACGTCTTGACCACTGAGACAATGAGGATGCAAGTTTTTTCCAGTTTTGCTCATTGCTATTAAAAAACCATAATTCTCTATATCTTAAAAAAGTATTCTCACATTTGTGTTCTTTTTCATGGTGATTAGTGAATATTTAAGCATTTTTAAAATGCTTAAATTTTTAGAATATGATTAAATTCTTAGAATAGGATTTAATTACTTCTAAACTTATTTTGCAGTACAAATATGCAATTTCTGGGAATTTCCATTGTAACTTATGGCAATATTACAGGTGGGCATTGAAGTGAAGTTAGAAGATGGATAATGTTTAAGATAAAGTTTATATGTATGTTGTGGCAAAATGTTACCTTTATAAAAAATGGAATCATATGGCAATTACAATGACAATTAAAAATAGTTCAATCTTTGAGATACAGCAGTATTTCCAAGGCAGAGTGTGTCAGGTATGACTATAGAATCAGTAATATTACAGGCTCATTTTCATTTGTTTACAACTTGCCCCAGTCTTAGAATTTGATTCAGAATTTTCCATGCTGATGTCTGCCTCAGCTAGTTTGTTATGTTCATTACAGCTAAAAAAACCCAGTCATTTAAGAGGAAGTAACTAGAAAGAAAAAAAAAATATGCTATTTTTAATTTAAGTACTTTGTGACTCTTGTATTTTAACATGGTACTAGCTGCTACATCAAGATTATGACGTGGCTGACTGCTTGAAAAGGTCTCTACCCAAAGCTTCCATGCTTGATTCTTCCTTCCCCATTCCCCTCCTCCAAGATTTATTATCTTTTGAAAAACTATGATTTGTGTGCTCAGTGTATGTATAATCATCAGGAACCTCCTGGAATTTATTTTCTAATACTCTATCATCACTAAGCATGCTTGATACTTTCACAGTTTTTAATTGTAAGAGGTGGCAACTGAATATACTTTGCATCCCCTACATCTAACAAGAGCTTGTGCATCCACTCCAGACATTAGTTGTCCCATCAGTGCTACTGTCATTCCTAGTGAACTAGTGAACATCTTCTGACTGAGAATAAATTTCCTTCTGAGGACTGTTCTGAGCCAGGATAGCAGAGAAGCATTGGAACTGTGATTTGCAATGAAATACTTTTAAGCTGGGCTGCTGCTAGCCCTGGCCTGGCTGATGGTGCCTGGATGAGCCTGAGGTTCAAAACAACACATCTGCTGAGACTTAAAAGACTGAGAAACTGAATGGAAATTGGAGGATGAAGTTGAAAGTAGTTGTGAAAAAGATTCTTTTTGGAAGGTAGCTTTATCTGAGAAGCTGAAACTGAGAGATGAGAAGTAGAAAGAGTTTAATTTGCCTGTGCATCCACTGTTTTAGTGAGATCTCCTTTTTGATTTGCATACACAGTTCCATATTTCCTGTGTAGCCAATCCAGTTCTTACTCAAAAGATATCTCCCAGTTCCCAATCTGATTTATGATGACCTCCTAGCAAATTTCCCTGCATCCTCTCCATATGGCAGAGCCTTTCTGGTCTAGTATGAGTACTAAAATAGGATGTATTCATCTCATTCCTCCTCATGTTTCTTTTTTCCAGTTTGCCCAGCTATTCTTATAGTTCTCCACGTGCTTTGCCTCTGTCAGATTGCTTTTTCCAAACTTCTTTTTCTGTCTGTCCACTGCATTTTTCTTTGCCAGTCTTGAACTCTTTGCTCCCTTGACATTTAAGTGAATTCTGGTCCTTATTTCCTGATCGCAATCTGTGCAATTGAGATGAAGTATGTGGATATTAAATACAGGTCTCAGTTACAACTGTATTTCAGCTTTGTTGCTCTGTTGTTTGACATGTAACCTTCCACTTTGTGTGTTGCTCATGTTTAGTCTGAAGTCTGAATTACTACATTTTCATGCCGCTCAATGTCCAAGTCTTCATAATCTTAATTATTTTATTTCTACAATCTTCTGGAGAAATGGAGGAGGAAAGAGAGTGGTTTTATCCATACAAAATAATTTCAGGATATACAAATTGAAAAAACCCAACCCTTAGAATCTAATTTTTCAGAGTACCTACCATTATATGCTGTATATTAACTTCTGTATATTGAAAGTAGAACTCCTCTGGATTGCATTTCCAGCCGTTATCAGCATTTTTGCAAAAGATATTAAGGAATAAGCTGGGACAGGATATGTGGGGACACAATTAATGATGCCTCAGAAAGCCTTGGTATCAGTGTTATTAAGGCATGCAGCAGGAGGACATAATCCAAGTTTTGCGGGGATGCTATCACTTGTTTTGATCATGATACCTTCTTTCAATTGTGTAGTTGTTTATTACACAATTTCCAGGTGCTGCAGCAAATGAAATAAAAATTCTACTTACAATCATGGTTTTCTATCAGAGCAGATTCATCCAAAAAAATCAATTGAATCTGGAGTTTCCTGGGAAAGAATAGTGGATGTTCATGGCGTACCATAGTGTTGTTAGCCAAAGGTACAGGGAGGCAGAATCACTTCTGGATTGGCAGATATAAGTCTGTTTTGAATGTAGGATATGCAATCCCAATAGAATTGTATTAATTTATCAAGGTAACTGTGATAGCTGAAGTTGAAATGTTCATCTGTGGCAAATAACTACTTCTCTGTTCTAAACATAAACATAAACTTTGGAAAAGTATTAAATGCTAAGAGGACTTAAAAAAGTAAGTATAGTGTTACAAAGAGGAGATGTAGTGCACTGTGGATGCAGTTTGGATGTAATTGTTATAAAAAATCAGCTCCTATAGTTTGCTCATAAGCAGGGCTTTGACAATAAAGATTAATTGTCCAAGGTTCTTTGACTGGGGCACCAAGCAGCAGAGCCGGACATACAAAGTGTGTTTACTGGCTACCAAACTTTTAAATGGAAATGGGTGTAACTGACATTTGAGCTTCTGTAGACCTGACACCCCTCTTTCAATATAAAAGGTAGGATTTAATAACCAAAATAGAGTTGTCTAGTGCTATTTGAAATGCCCTACTGCATTTAACCTAGTCTCCAGCTGTCACGAAGGACTCGGATTTCCTCTAGTCTCATGTCTGCCAGCCCCAGGCCTCAGATACAGTAGGTGTCTGAAATGTCTGTGAGCTACCAACTCATAATTCTGTATACATTTGTGATCTAATTTGCACATATTTTGGTCTGTGAGTGATCCTTTCCCAGAATGCCCTTCAAGCCTTAAATGATTTAGAGCTTAGAGATTTCATGAATTAGAGAGATATTTCACCTAGAGATTTTTAATTTTAGTAGCCTTTCGTAGATTTTTGCTTCCCCATGAATATTTTGATCATTTTTGAGTAAAATTTAGCATTCATGATTCTGTGGACGTGTTTGAAAGATTATCTTCTTTTCTTTGTTTTGAATCTTCTGTTAACTACTTTATTTTTCTTTGTTGTTTCTTACTACGTTTATTGGAAGGGACAGTAAAAAAAACTTTTCTGTTCACCTTCTTTGGGCTACTTTTATTATATCGTCTTTGATAGATGCCCATCTCTTTTCTAGACTAAAGAATCTTTGTACAGAAATCGTGCCCAGTTTAATCCATTCTTTGTCCTTTTCTGTACCTTATCCAATTATATTTTATTCTCTTTGTGGTAAGAAGGACCACCAGGTTTATATATTGTATTCAGATGGGAGCTGTGCTGTTTATGTATTCTGTGTCATTATGTTTTTTGTATTCCTTTCATAGTAATAATCATAGTATTTTTTCTTTTTGCCTTTTTTTTTCCAAATTTTTTTTTTTTTTTTTTACTGTTGTTAAGCGTGATATTTCCGGGGAGTGATCTGTTATAATTCCAAGGTCTTGCTATTGGAGGGTATATATTTCAGAAAATCTGTAACTGTATACATAAAGCCAGAATTATTATTCTTTTGATCGATGAATTTGTATCTGTCTGTATTGAATTTTTCTCTGCCTCTTAATTGTCTAGTTAGACAGTGTCATGATATTTAAAACAACAGTTACCTTTACTATCAAAAGTGAGCAAACTTTGTAAACTTTCAGCCTTCTTTCAGGTAATTTATGAATCTTTGGAACAGCACATGTTGCAATACAGGTCCCAGTGAGATGCTACAGTTTTCACAGTGAAAACTGACAAAGTATTCCTACACAGCTGGTTTCAGCAGGCTCTCCAAATGGACCCACAGCTGGCCAAGCTGAGCCACCCAAAAAAGTATTTGTCACCTCTGTGATTACATATTTAAGAAAGGGCAGAAAATAAAAGACAGAGAGAGGAGGGAGTAAAAACAGTGAAATAAACAGCAGAGGTAACATCAGGGTCAGAGGAGGAGATGTGCCAGGTGCTGTAAGAGATATTCCCTGCAGCCCATGAAGGACCCACACCAGAGATGATTTTTCTGACAGGAACTGCAGCTCTTAGAGAGCCAACACTACAGTAAAAGTGTGAGAAAGAAGAAGAGGTAGAGAGGAACTGCTGTGTACTGGCTGTAACCTCTCATCTCCTCTACACTGCTCAGGGGTGCAGAGAAGTCAGGTGCTCATGTGACAGCCAGTTATCTAATGGAGATTAGACAAGGTGTTCCCATTATCATTTTCTGCTTCTTCATTCTCAGTTCATGTGTGTGTTCCTGATTCACATAACTCGTTTATCTGATTTAATTCTAAAACTTCTGTAGCTTTTATCAGTAAAACTCCAGTAAATGCAACCAGTCCTTCCTATGTACTTTGGTGGTAGTGTTGATGATTTAACTTCTTCCATAAAGTTCCTGCTATAGCTATAAAGTCAATTTCCTATTTGAATCTAAATGTTTTAAATCCCCTTTTTTTGCTCTTACAGAATTTGTATAGAAACATATTTCAATGTTATTATTGATATTATTTCAATTCCATTTTTTTATGCACTTCTGATATTAATTTTTAAATTTTAATTTTACTCTTCTATCTCAGATTTTGAGGTTTAATGAAGAAGTAGGGGTTTATGCAGTGTGTTTTATGAAACAACTCTTAGAAGATCTGTTATTCTGGATACTTTCCTTGCAAGTGATGCAACTTTTGTTGACTTAACTGGGGCTAGTAGGCTTTTAAAGTGCAAGCAATCTCATTCTCTCTTGACTTCAGAAAAAGTTCCCTTGTACAGATTCTCTCTGCCACCAGTTTTTAATATATCCTTCCTCCTGATGTCCTTTATTCAGGCATGTGTGGAGACTTCTGTCTGAGCCAATAGGTGGTATTTAGAATACTTCAGAGAATGCTGCCATATAGCTTCTGGTATTTAGTTTCCCCTAGAACTGCAGGCATTTTCCCTTTGGTCTGTTCTCCTGTTGTTCTTTGCATAGCTGATGGTCTCTTAGCTTGTGAGCACTGGCTCCTTCCGAGTGTTGGCCCTGACCAGTCACTGCCCTCCTGAACCCGAGAGCCAGGCCATCAAATGGTACCTGTGGATGTCACAGACATACTATTAAACTTCAAGCTAACTTTTAACCTGACTGTAATATGCCAATCCTTCCACTAAAAAAAAAACCACACCACAAACAAAAAACCCCCCACAAAACCAATCTGCCTTCAGACTTCAGTTTGGGAAGCTGGCTTTTTATCTTGCAATCTTTATTTCTACAGCTCACTAGTTATATGATAGCATATTTTCCAGGTGGACTGTTAAGTTGTCCATATAAAATGTATGTATGCAAAAATGTAGATGATTGTCAATAGATGGTGTTATTTCAACTATGGTAGAATTTATATTTTCAACAGTGCTGTGCAAAATAAGTGTCCAAACTGTGGTATTTTTTCACCATATAAAATCTTGGACAGATAATCCCATTCTTCTTCTTTGACTAAAAAAACCTCACTTAGTGTGCAGTTTTCTGGAATGAAAGAGTGTCTATCCCTCGGTTTGCTATGTCTTTTCAAAGCTGAAACAGGTTTGGGTTCCCCAGTTATTTTCTCCTTCGCCTAGCTTCTGAGAAGCAGTACGTAAGTGAAGGTAGTTATACAGCTATTCTAATGAAAACTGGAATTTTTGTAGGAGCCATCAGATGTAGGGCACAAAAATAGCTTAAACCCATCTTCTTTCCCCTATTTTAATTTCTGTCCTTCCTTCTGATAAATTTATAGTTATGGCTAGCACAGCAATATCCAGAATATTGTATGTAGTAGCTGCTGTTGCACGATTTATGATGACGTTCATCCACATGTATATGCACTGTTCTTTTCAATTAACTTGTTTAACAACAACAGCTTAGTTTCTGGCTTAATATAAAAGTATCATCCCTTGATAATGTAAGTAAAAGCTTCTACTTATATGTATTAAGATTTTGTCTGACCAAATCTCTATCACTAAGGATGATCAAACATGTTAGTATTCCAAACATGGCTGCTAGTGATCCATCAATATTTTTTCCCTGGCTATCATATAGTAGAATCCTTTTTAATTTAAGTATTTGTGGTAGTGCAGTAAGTGGTAGAGTTAGCATTAGAAAAATGCCCAATACATCTCCTGTTGGTGTTCTATTCCCCCCCCCCTATTTTAAGGTATCAGAGTCTGTGATAGTGAAAAGTATTTCAAAGTGAGTATAAACATTTTATTATTTGTCTAACAGAAATATAATTGCTAAATTTCTCACGGTAACTGTATTTATATGCACCAATCAAAAACCACAGTGTGAACAGGGTAAAAAAAAAATCACTCAGTAAGACTCTCCTCATTACATTATAATGTCTTAAAAGTAAGTCATGTTAGATCTAAAGTGCTTTACAGGTAGCCATTTTAAAGACTTTTATGAATATAATCAATGTAATTCTCAATAGCTGTATTTCTAATAACCAATTTGCTGACTTCATGTTCTTGTCAAGATAATTTATATATATACACCACATATTCTGTGAAATTTTTCTTTGCCCAGGTGAGCATTTAATCTTCCTTTCTCCCTAAAGGAATTATCCACGTCCCTGAAATCAGAGGATCTTCCATTTATTTTTCCCGTCTGTCAGACCTTCCAGCCTTAAGACCTCCAGTCATAATGATCATCTTTTCAGCAGAGGGCAGCATCTGGCATTCTCAGAGTCCATCAATTCCACTGTTGAATTGGCTGTAGAAATCACTGTTGAGATAAAGCTGATTCTGAATCTTTTCCAACTCTTGACTCTTAGACGAGATTCAGATTTTGGTATCTTTTGTGACTGTATAGAATATTTCTCAGGGGAATGATCTGTAGTAATGAATCTGTTGAATAAAATGAAAGTTGTTTTTCCTTTTTCTTTATTGTTCCAAGAAAGCAATACTTCTCTGGTTGAAATTTTCTTACTAATGATAATAAAGATTACATTGTTTCAATAAATTGAGTAGATTCTGAATAGTTGCATACCAGATAATTTTCATTATTAGTAATCTTAGGCCCTTGTCTTTATAATAATGGTGAATCTGTTATGGGGAGAAAGGCTTGTCAAACCATTTGCTATTGGAAATCAGACAGCCTAGCACTCTGAGATACTGTTTCACAATAATTTAAAAAAAAGAAGCATTTTGGTTTTTAACAAATTTTTTTTTCCCTTCCATTCTGTGTAAAAAGAAGAATTAGTTTACATCATGTTTTATTATTCACAGTTTGATTTTTTTATTTATATCACATTTTGCTCCTTTTTTTAAGTAACAACTAATGCTTTCTGATTTACATATGTTCAAAAGTTCTCAAAATAACAATAGATTCTTCATGCATGCTGCAGAGATTTCTCAATAGATTAGGAAGTTTAATACAGTTTGTACTATATCACACAGCCTCTCTTTTCCATAAGCTACAGAATCATAGAATAGTCTGGACTGCAAAGACCTTTGAAAGTCCACTCATCCAATCCCCCTGGAAAGAGAAGGTACATCTTCAGTTATATTAGGCTGCTCATAGCCACAACCAACATGGTCTTCAGTGTTTCCATGGATGGGGCATATACACAGAACTGAATGGAATGATTGATTATTGTAACCTTGATGGTGGAATAAAACAAGAGAAATAAATGTTTTAAGAATTGCTCCAGATTTTTTTGTATGGTACCTGTGAGAGAATATATTGTTCTGTTATCCTTCCTGAAGTTCTGTTTTGCTGTTAATTGAAGTATCTGTTGTTTTTCACAGAAGGGAAGTAAATTTGTAGGTGGACTATCTTTTGATAAAACTTAATGCCAGCAAGTGGCTTGGCAGTGACTGAGTGTCCAAAACTCAAATGTAGAAATTGTTTGTTGCTCTGTGTACCATATTACCACAGGGACTAATATGACAGACATATTTCTGAATTACTTTCAGGAAAGAAAACCCCAAACTAGTAATTTACAACTCTAACTAGTTAAGGTGGTGCTGAATTGATTGAGTCATTCTACAGAGAAGACCAAAAATCTGTTGAATCTACAATAAGGGAAACACATTCTAAATATACATGGTTGACATTTAAGCCCAAACCCTGAAAGAGTCTTGGATGAGCTCACACTTTGCAGGGCCGGATAGAAGTTTGTTGGTCTAGTAGAAAAAGGATTTTATTCTAAGTGCTTATGTTGTTCATCTCTGACTGGGTATTAAGACTGCTGAGCTTCATGGAAATATGCTTTTTGGATATGATGGTTAAGTCTCTTGTGAAGTTGCATTCTAGCCCTTTAAAAATATTTGAACCATTTGACTCAGTCATTTTAGTGTTTTCCCACTGTTAATGTAATCCATGTTTGTACAGTTCCACTATGTCTCTTATTCTGTTTCTTTTTTTTCATATTTAATTATAAACTTTCATTTATATTTTCTATATATTAAATGTGTAACATTAATTTTTCTGGCCCCCCCTTTTTCAATTCTGTTTCTTGTTCTCATTTCCTGAAGTATCATAGTCGGGGAGAAACTGTTCTTTCTCCACTTCGATATCTTCAGATATCTGTACCCTTTTTATAAGAATTTTTGCAGCCTTATTACTGACTAGCTATGAAGCACGCTGAAGTGACTGTGACAGCCTGTGTAATTTAGAACACTTAATTTATCTATTATATCATCCACTGAGTGATAGCATAATTTGGGCAATTTTAAGTGTGGCATAACCACCCAGTGAGTGGTTAAACCTCTACAGAGTAGCATGTCTGACATACGGCTTGGCAGCTGGAATTTACTCTCTTAAAAAACCCAAAAAAGATCTCTTGGAGGTCTTCAGCTTGGAATGCTTCCTAAGCACAACCAGTGTCCGTGGTACTTCAGTAAAGAAATCTTGGAGCCTTCAACCTTTTGTTTCAAACTTTTTTTGTTTAAAGTGTTTATGCCTCTGCATACACTGGGAACATTTTCTTCCAAACCAAGATTTTTGAGCTATTCCTCATTTTTTCCTGACCCTGAGGTTAATATATATTCTGAAAGTCCTTTAGAACCAGCTCAGGAGGTTACTGAAGTTATGCTGGCTAAAATGTTGTCTCAAGACTTTTTCTGGGTTTTCTCTCAATTTTGTCAGAGCAGAGTGCAAGTGCTTAATACTGGATATAAGTTTTTCCATTTTCTGTACTATCCCATCACCACCATTGTTAAATAGTTTTCAGCTGTCATTTAAGACTTGCTTAAGGTTATTTCACACTACCTTAACAGTGGAAAATTACTTAAGCAGGGGCTTTGCATCAGTTTTGTTTCTGGGAGTACCCACTCTTGGCAATTAAAGAGAACCCTGAAGTAGGATAGCTATAGAACCTTACTGAATTTTGAATTCCAGCTTGCATAGCTATGTCACGTTTGCTTTAATCCAGTACAGCCACTTCATCTTCGACCTCTCAGCCCTGCTACTCAAGGGAAACATACAAAATACCTTCAAAAGATAATTCTGGAACTAAAATTCATAACTCTGGGCACTAAAACCCATGGACTCAACAGAGACATTGGTTTTATGGTGCATTATATTTTTGCCACCCCAGGATAACCTGCACAGGCATGCTGCACAGACAATAAATTACTTGTGTCTCTCTTGCTCTCTCTCTCTCTGTCCCATAGGAGCAAACAAATGTATTGTCTTTCCCTTTCTAATATTTCTCTGCCTCATATTTATGAACTATCTTATCTTTTAGTTAATTGAATTGGTGAGTTTGATTAAATTAAAACCCGAGCAATTGTTCTCAATTTTGAAAGATTGCTAGTTCTACTTCAGACTGGAGGAAAAGCTTGGATGCCTGAAAGCTTGTCGTTTTCCCCTCAAATATTTAATTTAGTCTGATAGAAGATAGTAACACTTAAAAACTCTACATATATGTACTATTAGAACACAGGGCTAGAGCAGTACTTCTTAATTCACGTTAACATGCTGATTACATACAACTAACTTCTCCCTTTTGGTTTCAGTGGTTTTATAGCTGTTCAGTTTCTTAATACCAGTTTGGCCAGTCCAAACTCCCAAGTATCTGTATTTTTGTATTTTTAATATTTTCTATTTATTATTTTTGTAAAACATTTTGAGACTGATCCAGCTGAGAAGTAATGTGTTTGTCCTATTTCTTAATTTCAAACAAAAATGTAAGCAACTAATGGAACAAAGTGCACTTGATCACAAATATCCCTGTTTCCAAGACGGAGCACTAACTGTGTAATTTGCTAATTTCTGAAGTTTCTTGGTGCTTAGTATGTCCTCTGGAAGGGTGATAAACTTCAAGCTGTATCCTCAGTAATTGAACTCCATTCAGTTTCTAGTACAGTCAATGTTGCTTTGAGAAAGCTGGAAAATTCTGAAATGCTGACAGTTTCTAAGATAATCCTTTAAAAAGTGGTTGCCAGTACCAATAAATTTTAAAACAAAAAATATGTTGCTCCAAAAAAATGTAATAAATTGATGTGTGCATTATTACATGCTCTTCATGTCAGAGATTCCTCAGGAAAAAAAGAATAAACAGCACATACTCTTTCTGCAGGTCTAAGACATCAGAGGACATTCTTCTGAATACACCCTTATGGTTTGGTGCTTATCCTTAGCTGGCAGAAATAATGCCATATATTTGGATCCTGCCTCTGTCTGGTTTTATAAAACATCAGTAAAACAAAGGAAAGAAAAAAGAAGTTACAGTTTTTGGACTCATGGCATTATGACATATCATCTGAGTAGGCAACACAAATAGCCTGCGGCATAGATCAACTTTAACTGTGGTCTTGTCATGTTTCATAAACCAGGGCAAAACTGGGCCTGGTCAGCATAAGATACGAAACCTGTGAGAAAGCTGTTCATAATTCAGAAAGTGGTGCATGTGCTTCAAATTTTGCAGTTCTTTTAAAAATTGTGCAATGTCTCATTACAAGTAAAGGGGATAATTTATTTTCTCAGTGGAAGATGATACAAGAAGAAAACCAAATCTTTTCCCTAACACCTCCCAGTCAGTGTTTTTTCTCTCTCTTTTTTTTCTAGTTAGATTTGGTTGGTTTTTTCCCAACATTTTTGCATATCTTTCTGGTGGTAATCATTGTTTTTTTACTATTAAATAAGATTGAACCATATTTAGCTTCAGTGACCTCAAGAAGTTTAGGTTCACATGTGGCTATTTTTCTGTCTGTGACTAAACAGCAGTACTGTCCTTTTTTCATATGTATGGGCCTACCAAGCAAAATTACAATTTGGAGACATAAGCGTGTGTTGCATAATAACTTCAGGAAGCTACTAATTTGTTGAAGGGTTTATTATTCATATTTAAAATTTCAATTTACATCTCTGTTGTAACTAACACAGAACACTCTCAAGAATACTCACTGTTAAACATGATGCTCATCTGCTACTGACCCTGTAGAAAAGATTCAGTGCTGTTTCAAAATGCTCTTTGTTGTAACAAGCACTTAGTGATACAAACACTACTGCTATAGCATTGCTCCTGGTTGGTCTTCTGAGTAAAGACCTTTTACAAATCCAATATTAATCCTCTGTCTACCCTTTTGATTAATACAGAAACAGTGTATAATTTTTATTATATAATATCTCATACTTCCAACCCCAAAATAACAGTAGAGTTGGATTTTTAAACTATTTTTTTTTTTTTGAATTAAATTCTGTTAATGGAACACAAATTCCTTGTTTAAATGATATTATGTATTTAATTTATATTTTTATTTGATATTATATCACATTATTGAAAATAAACCTATTCTATTCTTATAGTGTAGTTTAGAAAATTCTTAGATTTTCATTCTTTTTCTGAAATTTCAGTTGCATGATACTCCTGTATTTGTCACCCCAAAAGGAAAAATTTAAACCCATCCTTTCCTTCTTCCTGGTAGAATTAATAAATGTATGAATCTTCTTTCTTGATAGGTTAGTGAAATTAAATTGCTTTCCAGTGTATATAAATAAAATTTAGTCTTTGCTGTTGAAAGCAAAGCATTTGCTTCAAAATCCACTGTTGAAGAAACAGGATTAGGGCAGGTTGAAGCACTGACCTGTACAGGATCTCTCACCTTGTATAACTTTAATAATGGATGTCACAATTTACTAGTCCTCAAGAGCCCACTTTGTAATATATTGTATTTGCTGTGAAATTTGAATAAAGGCAGATACTGAAGAAAATGTCTTGTATACAATCAGCCATATGTAAGTTTACTATTATAGATCATGAATTCTGACTACTTTCAGGCCTCCTACTGCCCTTCTTCCTATCCTCTAAAAATACCTCTTATTCTATGTACACTTTAGTCAAGTAGGCTAAATTTGGCATTTTTTAATGTTGGATTTACAAAAATGTAATATATTGTATGTATGATTAACTCATGGTTAGAGTTTTCTTACCAAGGTGATTAGAGTGGAAATGTCACATTTTGGCAACTTGCTAACATCCTCATGGAGGTATAAATGGGGTTGGAACCCTTACATCCACAGCAGAGAATGTTCTCTTTGAAGAAACATACAGTCTTCTAACTAACAGGCTTTAACTATCACTGTGACTCAGTAGGTGGAATTAGTTCCTTTGCGTTTTCTAGTTTCAGTGGAACAGCAAGATTTAGAATCATAGAATTATAGAATCAACTGAGTTGGAAAAGACCTCTGAGATCATCAAGTCCAACCCTTGTCCTACTAACCACTGTGGTTAGTAGACCATGGCACAAAGTGCCACATCCAGTCTCATCTTAAAAACCTCCAGAGACAGTGAATCCACCACCTCCCTGAGCAGCCCATTCCAGTGTCTGATTACTCACTCTGTAAAACATTTCTTCCTAATATCCAATGTAAACCTCCCCTGGCAGAGCTTAAGACTGTGCTGTCTTGTCCTGCTACTGGTTGTCACCTGGCTACAACCTGCTTTCAGGTAGTTGTAGAGAATGATGAGGTCACCTCTAAGCCTCCTCTTCTCCAGGCTAAACAACCCCAGCTCCCTCAGCCTTTCCTCATAGGACTTGTGCTCAAGTTCCTTCACCAGCCTTGTTGCTCTTCTCTGGACCTGCTCCAGCACCTCAATATCCTTCCTGAACTGAGGGGCCCAGAAC
>JAWMRA010000113.1:75912168-75976064 GCA_035584735.1 Pseudotriccus pelzelni | reverse complement strand
CATTATCCCTGTGATTATGTGGTGAAGACCATGGAAAAGCAAGTGTCCCCTTGTAGTCCATGGGAGACCTTACAGGATCTGGGTAACCCCAGCCTTATCCCAGGAGGGAGGTAGGCCCAGCCCTGAGGTTGACACGGAAGAGAAAAAAAGACAGGGAGAAACAGTTCCAGCTGCAACAAGTCGGAGTTGTCATCCCAGAAATAACAGAGAGGAACTTACAAAATGCTGCAGAATTGCTTGGAAGACCTGGAGTTTTAAAAATGGAAAAGAAACTACTTCGCCTCCTGGACTGATACAAAGGGGGGAGGGGTGTTTTTGTAAATACATAGTGGTTTTACCTAATTAGAATTATTGTAGATGTAATTGTTTAGTTTTATTTTTCTAGTAATAAATCCTAATATTATTTTCTCCCCAACCAGATTCCTTTTGTCTGCATAAACCTTCTCTCACCTTAGAGCAATTTGTGGGGGGTGTGGTAAAAATTGTCCCTAGGTAAACGCACGACAATTTATTTCTATCAGTTTACTGTGGAAGGTCTTCTGTAGCAAGAGGCAATTCATGGTTTCTTAACAAAAGTTTGATTTTAAGAGTTTTTAAGAATTTGGAATGTCAAACATTTAAATTTGTACAGTTTCCTGCATCTTTTAAATTCCTTTACAAGACAAATTTTGTACCACTGAGATCCTACTTACTGTTGAGATTGCACTGATAGGCTGTTTTACTTTGTAAGCTGATGTAATGACAAATTTAAGCTCTGGAATGCAGATTTTAAGAGAGGAATGACTCTAAAAGAACAAGAAAGGATTGCTTCACTTGAGCAATCATTGTAATGTTTTACAGTCCTTCACTTAATTGTTTAACCATTACAATACTTTTTATTTGTGTAGCATATTTCATTCAAGATTGTAAAGATTCCCAATTTAAAGTTTAAAAGAGTTTCTGAACCTGGATCAGTGTCACTGAAGCTCTGCGACATGATTTCAACAAATTTTACCCACAAGGGTTTTTGAAGTAACTAGAAGTATTTGTATTGAGAATAGGTTTAAAGAAAATTAAGTTTGGAGATGAGTATGAAGTTTGCACCGTGTTTTCTTCAAAATGAAATATCCCAGCAAAGCAAAAATTAATCTCTTAATGTGCAAATGTCTTGCTTTTTCTTTTTAAAAGTTGAAATTTATAAGATAAAAGTAAAACATATTAAAAAAAAATATTGGGCAGAAATTTTACATTTTGTCTCAGACTTTTTTTATTTTAATTTTTACAAAATTTACAGAGTTACAGCATGGTTGAGGTTGGAAGGACCCCTGGAGGTCATCTGGTCCAAGTCTCCAGCTCAAGCAGGGCCACTTAGAGGCAGTTGCCCAGGACCATATTCAGACAGCCTCTGAATATCTCCAAGGAAGGAGATTCCACAAGCAACCTGGATGACCTGTGCCAGTGCTCCATCATCCTCACAGTGAAGAGAGTGTTTCTTGGTGTTCAGGATGTTCAGGACACTCCTGTGTTTCAGTTCATACCCATTGCTTCTTATCCTGTCATGAGGGACCACCGAAAAGAGCCTCTTTTTCATTTCCTCACTTCAGGTAAGGGTAGACATTTCCCTGAGCCTTCCCTCTTCCATTCTAAACAGTCTCAGCTCTTTCAGCCTCTCCTTGTGGGAGAAAAGCCCCAGTCCCTTTGTCATCTTAGTGGCCAGTCACTGGACTCTGTCTGGTAGCTCCACATCTCTCTTGTACTGAGGAGCCCAGAACTAGACACAGCATTCCAAGTGTGGCCTCACCAGTCTCCTGGAGTCTCCTGGACCCAGAGTACTCACTCCTTCTCAGTCCTTTTCCTAATCCTCTTCTTCTGACCAGCCAACCAGAGTTTCTTAGATTTTTTTCCAGCTCTGGTTATCACAGCCATTTTATATATTGATAAGATCAATAACGTGTTGTAACATTTCTTTTAATATTAAACCAAATAGAGCTAAGTGAATTTACAGTGATAAGACAGATATTTTTCTCGCTGCTTTGATTTGCATACCCAGAGAGTTTTCTATATATGGATCGCTCTTCCTTTCCATCAAAAATGTCTCATCCGTCAGAGTCTGTGTAGACAAAAGGGAAGCAACAGGCAACAGGATTTTGCAGGTAGAAGCATAATAATAGGTAATGATGAAAATATTTCAGCATCCATTGACATGGAAGTTTTCTAGAAAACGATCCAGTAAAAAATATCGTCTTCTACAGCTTAAATCATCATCATCATCATCAACAACAATAAGGTTATTTCAAGAACTTTCTTTGCCATACGAAATAACAGCTGGGTTTATCTAGCATTCGAGGGATGCCAGGGAATACCTTCTGATGCCAAGGAAGAGATGGTTATCATATGTACCCAAAAAGTGAGCGTACTTGCAGGTATTATTATTTTTTCTCATGGACTGTAGAAGGAACTAGAAACCGAAGAATCAAGAAACTTAAACGGTTTTCCTCGGCATGGGTTTTCATATGCTGAAATCTTCCTGGAGAGTCTCAACTGGTTTCAGAATCACCTGAAAAAGCTGTTTTGCAATCAGGATTAAAACTGTGTTTGTCTTTATTGGCATATGTTAGCATCTTAAAAGATTTACATTGTTCCTGATCTGTGAGTATTTTTAATCAGTGTGTCCAAGTGTGCAAATTATAGAACGCACACACATACACACACACACACACACACACACATAAGAAAACAAGCACCTGTGTACACTTTTACTTGCACTTCTTTTGGGGACTAGCAGAGCTCTGTGTGCCCTCTCTACGTGTGATTAAATATTAATTAGGCTTCTAATATAAGCAAGTGAGTTCACAGGCCCGGGTGCCACATAAATAATGCATGAGGTACCCGAAGGCTCAGCCTGAGAAGCTGATTGGCCACCTTGGATTTGTATAATTATGAAGTTTCATTATTAACAGTGGAAGCAGTGGAGAGATTTGCCTAGCTTGAGGGACTTTGAAAGCATAAGCTGTCTCATTAGGGAAAAAGGGAGTAAGGCATAATATGCAAACTTGTTAGTAAAAAAAAAAAAAAAAGGGAATAAAAATTAAGCATAGTTCTTTAATGGGAGTATTTCCTAGTATTTCCTATATATAAACATTTCTAAGTTTATAAAGACTGACATTCAAATAGGTGAAGTCTATATTACAGCTATTTAACAGTTTTGTTTGCAAGAGATCTTGCTTAAAAGCTTTTGTACTTGGTATAAAACAATCTTTAATATTTTACAGAAAAATCCACAGGTAGCTTAATGGGTTCTGCAAAGTGAGAGGTACGGAGGTGAAAGAGAATGAACACAGTCCAGGGTTCTTGCTAGAATGTGTGTTGTGCATGCAATTAAATCTCAAGGTCAAACAATTTACAGACAATTACTTTTCTAACATCTCCAGAAATGCCTGCTTACACGTCTTTAATTTTAAATGATACTGATATTCCAATTCTCCCCAAAGGTTAATGCTGACTAAATCCAGCTGTGACCTGACACGATGCGACAGCACAGTGCCTAATTATCCTCTGGATAGTCATTTACTTTAAACCATTAAAGAAATAGGCTGAGAGGAAGATTTAGGACCCAGAAAAAATGTTAGCCTGACTTTTTTCTTCTTGAGGATGGGATGGGCTGAAAAATAAAAATAAAATCTTGCTAAATGTTAGCCATTTGCTTTGATGGCAGAAAATTGTTCATCCCACTCTGTTTTTTTTACAGGTTAAATTGCTAACTAGTTCATTTTATCCATTGCCTACGGCTGGCGCTAAATGTCAGTGACAAATTTTGTACTTGTCTTGAAGAATGAATTAAGTTATGCACAAAAGCTCTAGTGCTTTTTTTAAGATGAGTGAATTGCAGAGGGAAAAAAAAGTTGCTCATTTGAAAAAAGGATTATTTCGATTAAAGGCCTTTTCTATTGTAGTGGAAGACAGGTAGTGGTTTAAGATAATTCTGACAGTTACCTCCCACAGAGGCTGCAGTCCTTTACTAGAAATTTCTTTAAGAGCACTTGCATCAGATTATGCACTATGATTGTTATCGTAAGACCATTTGTGACAGTAAAGGGGGGGGAAACAATTACAGAAAATGTCAACTATTATTCATTAACTAAGGTAAAACTGGTCTTTCTTCAGTGAGGTCAGCATTCCATTGCCTTAGAAAAACCTTTCTATGGTTTGTAGCAATGACAATTAAAAACCCCCAAAGTATTCTCTGCCAAATGTTGGTAAGAAGAAACAGTTCATTCAGCAATTTATGTTGAGAAGACCTGGCACAGTCTTCACTATACATCTGGTTTTCAGTTGTCTGGCTCTGGTAGCACCCCATTATCTCTGAGTCAATAAAGTATCTAAGAATGATGGCTACCATCATAGCGTTTGAAGCTCTGCTACTTATTATCCATAAGCTAAGCCTAAGGGAGCTCTGCATGTTTGTATTTTGTTTGATTTGATTTGATTTTCATACACACTATATCTGTTTATTGAAAATCTAAAGAAAGCTTGGAGTTAAGACTAAACTTTACAGCTACTCTGTTGCAGGGGGGCCTCATTATAAAGTCTCTACCACTCAGCCTGTTAAGGTGGCATAACCAATGCTCTGTTGTACTTACAGTACCTAATTTGTTCTAGGTACAATTACTACTACAGGGCAATAATTGTTTTTACTTTATATTTTTGGATTATGGAAGTGCCTGTTATTTCCAACTGTAAGTAGAATACCATTGTGCTGTGCACTGTACAAAAACACAGATTTGAAATAAATGTTTTTAGTGGCACCCACAGGTTTTGGCAGATACTTTTCTCCTCTCACTGTGTGCATAAATATTTTCACTGATACCAGCTGTAGAAAGTGATATGGTAAATGCTAATCTCAGTACAGTCATAGCAGTCACAAATGGAAGTTAGATCTGTAATTTCAAGTTGAAAGCTGAAATGAAAAATCTAGTGATTATGCACTACTGCCCTAAGCTACTGAAAGATTCCCTCTTTCTTTCTCCTCTATACTCTCATTCTCAGGCAAGAGGATAAGGTTTCCTCCCCAGGAGAAAGAAAAATACAGATTATCAGTTTTCTGGTGATAACAGTGCAACTCCTGAAGACAGTCTGGCTTTAAAAAAGTAATACATGCTGTGATACATCTCACCTAACTTTGGATGTATCAGACTTTGTAGATGTCTCAGTCTGAGCTAGTCATTTTTGTTCCTGTTCTAGTAAGGAGAGAAACACATATGAACGGATGCATTCCATGTAATTTCAGTGCACTATTTAGTATGAGATGTATTGTCCTCTGAATGTTCTTGGTTCTTTCTCTTAACTTTAAAGAGAACCTAAACTTGTTTGCAGTTTTAGATTCCCACATTAGAGCATCTTACTGATGGTGATTTTCCTATTCCTTAACTTTTCATCTCTGGCCTGCCTGCTTACACTTGAAGAACTCATTTCCACTCCCTATGCATGAAAAGGTGTCCCTCAAATTTTTATGAATGGTATTTTAAGCTGTTTCTCTGATGTATTTTTTCCATTTGTAGATACCCACATTTTGACCTTCCCTTTGATAAGCTAGTTGGAGCACATTCAGTCCCATAGTTTTGTTTATTTTTTTAAGAATCTTTCATCACTTTAGCTTTCTTCTAAGTTTTCTATTTTCCACTTTTGTTTCAGTGTAAATAAGTGGTCTGACCAAAATTTTGTGCAGGGAGATACACTTCCTTGCTTTCATTTTGTGATATATGAGAATATTGTTAACTGTTGGTGACACGACATTGCAAGAAGAAATTAAATTATACTGAGATAGATATTTATAATTTCCTGAAATATTGCTTTTCAGAGAAAAATTTTGGAGTTTTGCTCCCAGTTACCTCTTTCATTAAACTGCATAAATGACTATATATGTAGCTGTACATATTTCACCATGACCCTTCAGCTAGGTGGTTGAGTTGCACTCAACTCACTGTTTTCATGCTACAGACCTGTCTGTGTTCTGTTAGCTCAACTTCCTAAAAACGATTACTAAAAATATTGTGACATTTGGCCAGTGACTGTTCCTTTTGGCATCTACTTAACCCAGCGTCACGTATTGGTAATTTGACCTTTTGGATGATTTGAAATTTCAATAAACTACTGCATTTTGGAACTGTCAGTGAGTCAGATTTGCCACATCCTAGTGGCTTATCCAAATTTAAGCATTTCACCTAAGCCATGCAAGCAAGCAATTGAGAGAAAGGAAGGCATCTTTAGAGAGCAAACCATCTCACAAACTGCAATGGAAAAGCCGATCAAAATTTAAATTAAGCAAACAAATAACAAAATAAGCAAAACCAAGCAAAAAATGTCTTTTCACATGTCACTTCTCAGAAGAGAAAGAAGGAAGGTGAGAACAGCTCATTGGTAACAGATCAGTCATATTCCACAGGCAGTGTGCAAACTGCAAAGTGAGCTCTTCGAACACTAGCATGTTTCTCTTCACTGCCTGCTCAGTAGATCTTGGAAACTTTGTGTAAGATAAGTATTTAACTTTTAGATGAATATCAATCTGTTTGAAAATAGGTTTCTACATTTCCTGTTTTATTTATTTGAGAACTAGGAGAATGTTATTTAAGAAAATATAGTGGTCTAATATGTCAAATATTATATTCAGTTCTGCAAAGTAATAGAAACATTCCTGTTTCATATTTTTTCTTAGAATAGAATTCTGGAAACTGCATCTTTTCCTTATGGCCTTTTTTCATGTCTTAATTGTTGGATGGTCCCCTGGTAAATTTTGTCTTTTACTAAATGTTGTAATTATGTTCAGCTGAAACCTCCAGTTTGGGCTGTAGAACTTTCTGCTTAACCTTATTATCAGTCCCAGGACAAATCTGTACTGAATCATAGTTTCTGATCCACAGATGGCGCTTCTTTGGGAGCACTTCTAGAAGTGGGAAAACACATAAAGAAATATTTCTTCACTGGTGCAGCTGTAGCTTTGAGAACCATCTTCCCAGTAATATTACTTCATAAAATAAAGAGGAATTTGCAAAAGACAGAGCGTGAATGTGCTTTGGTAGCTGACTTTAAATATTTGAAATATTTCCAGTGAATAAATTTCAACTAATTTTTGTAAATGCTAGAGGAATGTATATATATGTTTAGTACTAAGGACAGAACATACCTCTGTTTAATTCTGTTTTCCTTTTAAAGCTAAATGCACAAACTAATGCAAAAATTTCTGCTTTCAGAACTTTAGCAATTTACTTTGTGTGCATTTGCATTGAAATCAGTGGGAACTTTTGTGGAATAAGGTAAAACTTTCTGTGAAGATGAGAAAGAAAATATTCTCTTCACAAACAGTACCAAGAGGCAAACAAGGTGTAAATCTCTATATGTTCTGATTAAAATTTAACAGCTGATGAAGTGGGCACCATCCCAGAATTGGGGTGGTGGTGGTAAATAAAATTTAAGTAGTAAAATTAAACCTGTGTAATTATTTGTAGTGGAAATAAGCTGGGATATTAGAAACAGCACACACATACTTGCCACAAGTTTTATTTTGTTTAGAGTTCATTGATGATTTGAGATTTCCATTTTTTGTATTGAACTTATTTCAGGGTAGATGTTTAATTTCTTTCCTGCAGCTCTACTCTTCATTTGTTGAATAAAAGTGTTTAGTAACTTAAAGTATCGGCAATTTTCCTTCCTCTTTTTTGGTCAATATTTTTCCTCTCAGTAATGAATTAATGGTATATCAGTGCAGAAGTAAATGCAGAAAGCAAAAATATCCCTTTGGTTGCAGAAGGGAAGCGAAGTGCCCTGGCTGCAGGCTCAGGTCCTGACACTGCTCCTGACGAGACACGCAGTGCTACAGGACAGAGTCCATAGGGTGAGCAACATCACTGGGCTCCCTCAGCTGAACATGCCTAAGGGACACATTTGTGCCAAAAAATGATTAGAAGAAAGAGAAAGGGTGCCAGGCTGTTTGTCTGGAGGGAGTCAATCTTCTCGATGCCGGCAGCAAGGTGGTAGAAACCATGTGCAGCCACGGACAGAATAAAAGCCGATCAGAGAGATCGTTACATTAATGATCAGTAATATGAAATAAATAGTAAAAAATCTCAAACTCTAGTGCATTCCCATCCAATGATTCCTGAAATCTGCACTTCACAAATGTGGATTTGAATTCAAAATGGTGCATTTTGAGTTTTGTTAATATTTTACTGAAGAAGACATTCCTATGCATAATAAGAATTCCTCTTGTAGATTTTTAAAGTGCACTAGTGGTTGGATACTGTAAGAGACATTTTGGGGGTTTTGTTTTGGATTGTTTTCTGAATGAGAAATATTATGTTTTCACCTGAAAATCCTTATTGACTGAAATTTATCACTTGGCCATGTTTCCAAAAAGCTGTTCCAGCCCCATTTTCTTCTTTCCTCCTTCCTAACATACGTTTATCTTGATCTTTACTTAAGTGATGCTTTTAGTATCTTTCTACTTATTTTTTTCTGGATAACAATAATTAGTTTTGTACTTGCCGATCGTCTCTCCTAAGACTCCTTGTCACCCCACTTCTCCTCAGGATAGCTCAGGGCCCATCTGGAAAAGTTGTACCTATCCTTTCCTGGATCCTCTAAGGAAATTTAACCCTTAGTGTGTCCTTAGTGCATGACCCATTCAAAAAAATATCTGGTAGCTAACAGGTCCAAAATAACACAGTAATCTTAAGCCTAAGCCTTTATGGTTGTTCCAGTGACATGAGGGTCCATGATATAGGTTATTTCACAAGGAGAGATAATTCAGTTTTATTTTTAGTGGAAATTAAAGTTTTATTCTTGCTTTATTATTTTTTTAAAATCGTGTCACATAGATTTGCATATCTCAGATGTATGACTGTGAAAAAATAACATGAAATGTATTTAGAAGTTGTTGGGTAGCTCCAGCTTGAAGGATGATGAAGAGAGAGCAATCACTGCCTTCCTAGATTTTTTTCCCGTTATTTCAAATTCACTACATCCAGGAAAGGACACATTTGGATGTGTTTGGCAGAGATTCCTAAGTGTAACGTAAGTGGGATACAAGCAAGAACAAAGTCAGATTAGTTTGATTTTGCTTTTTTAAATGCTGCCTTGGCATTCTGAAGCTAAGGGCATTGCACAAATAGAAACTGTATTATGCTATGGTGTTTATCAAATGCTCCTCATCTGTTGCACCACTCCCATAAATCCACCAAAGCTGTTATTATTCAGGGGTGGGAAGGTGGGGAGAATGAAGTGAAAGCTACAGAATGATTTAACACAGTGGGAACTTAATCAATAAGACCGTTGCAGCAAACTCCCAGGAAAGAGTGTTGTTTTCCATCCAGATGATAATGAGGCAGACTCGCAGCAACTTCTGGAGGAAGAATGCTGGAGCAGTGAATCTGTGGTACAGCTTTGCTAGTTGCTAATTAATAGTTTGAGGCCAAGGAGACACATTTTTGCTGCCCTGCTACTCGTAGTTTCTTTCTGGCTTGTCCCACATACCTCTTGCACTATTGGGGTCACTCTGTGCTAAGTTGGATTCTGGAAACCAAATTTAACAACAGTGCTAAAGATCTAAGTTTATCTTTCTTCTCCTTCCTTTTTTCTTGACAGTATTAGTACCTCTGTATGGCTATATAGCATGTAATCCTTCCTTACATTGCAAAAATAGTTTTCTCTTATTCCCTGTGCCTTGTATCCAATTTCAGACAGATGAACTTATTTTGTTGTTTGACATCTGTGGTCTGATTGAAAAACATCCACAAAAGCCAGACTGGATAAAAATTTAATGTAATTATTATTTATGATGTGCAAATTTAAATATTTTTAAGTGGTGTTAGATGAAGAGGTTGGGAATGCTTGTTTCATGGTACTTAAGCTCAGTATTGATCTTTCTCACATTTATCTGGATTCCAAAACAGAACAGAGATCCACTTTAACACAGCCAAAGCTCTGCTGAATGATGTCACTATATCTGCATCTTTGCAACACGTCGAAGAAGTAGAGAGGAAGCAGATGTTTTCTGCATTGCCAAAGAAGAATTGAGGCAATGGAAAATGAAAGGCAGGTCAAAGTTGTCCATAAAGCAGATGGCCCTAATACAGTGTTGGGCACTGCAGTCTAGTAGTGTAACTAATCCATGTTTTTGAAGGACATTTTAGGGGACCATCTAAAGGCATATCATAGGTAAGAGTGAATTCATGCACTATTTTGCTAAAACATAGGTAAAAACTACTACATTCAATAAGAAATACAGGATGACATTTGTTTTATAGCAGTGAAAATGAATAGCAGTCAGCAGCAGTCCTTCCAGGTTGCCAGTCTAGTAGTGTCACGTCCACCTTACTTCTCTAATGTTCTTTCTTTCAAGATTCTTGAAAGATTTTCTTAAAATGTTTTCCTACATACTTGCCATAATTAATCAATAATAAGAGAACATAAAAATCTCTTTACTGATGATATGTAATGGCTTTTGTTGCATTTAGTTTTGGTTCGGATAATTTTTTTCTAATTATTTTGTTTTCCTGACTCTTGATTGTCTCATCTTTTGACTAAGCTGGTCTTGACTCTTGTAGTCATTCAAACCACACCAGTGTGATAGCAGAGAGCAGTGGAGTAATTGTACCTATGTGCCAATGTATTTTTCCCAGTTTCACAACAAAAGGCCCTTGAGACTAAAAATGCTCATTTGATTTTTTCTGATCTGAGACGTCTGCACCACCTTTGATACTTTGCCACAGCAGATCAAGATCTACACAGAAAATATTGCATTAACTAGAACTTTCAAGTGTTAAACATTTTTTTTCAAAGATGTATTTACGGTTTGGAGAAGTAACGCAGATAATTTTTTTTCCCATTGAATTAACCCCCACACATACATTATAATCACTTTATCTACTAATGAGTGAAGTGAATCACAGTCTGCATTTATCTGGGTTCAAAAATATTTCTGTTTTACCTAGAAACTCAACTGATGTATGCAAAATTGCCTAGAAAACTTGATTTGGATTCAGAGCTCCTGCAGAAATTAGGCATTCATTCCCCTAGGCAACTTTCATTTTTTGAGCCTGAAAGTAGCACATTCACCGTATAATTTGTAATTAATAAACCTGACTGGTATTTAGAGACTACTGACAATTCCATTGATAGTATTTTTTTGCTTGACATTCCTATCTGTCCCTCAGTACTAAAATTTCTGTTGGTCTCATGTTTGTTATAGTAAGCAATTTGGGACAGAGACTTTGTTTGGGTCAGTGTCTAGGGCAGCACCTACAGATTTGGTTTCTCAGTTTAGAGCTGACATTATAAGAGAGAAGTATGCCATAGGTAAATTCTTTAGTACTTTCAGTCTCTGTTGTCTCATTCTTCGATTCTCCTTCTCATCAGCAACTTAAAAATTTCGATACCGTGTTCTTATGGGAGGGTTTAGTAACACTTTTTACAGAATAGGAGATGTCTTCATAACAGAAAGAAACCAGCAGTATGTTTTATTCATTGATACACTGAAAATTTTAGTGCAAATACAGATTTAATTTGGATTTCAGCACAGGGCTGTCACAATGGCATATGGGCAGATATAGCAGTCGTTTCTGGTAGGCACCACAACAATACGTGCATGAGCACATGTGCACACAATACACACACAATTCCTAAGTACAGTCTTTGTCCTAAATAGATATCTATATATTGCTCATGAATTACAATGATTTTTGTTTGTGAACCAATTGTGTTTTAATTTTCTTTTTTGCTTTGACAGGATATAATTATTTCTGAGACGTATAATAGGATCAAAGCATATTTCATTATTAAAGAAATTATTGCATTATGTTATTGCCCTCCTGACTGCATGAAAATGTTAATCCAGTTTTGTTATATTTTTTGAAGTGAGCAGTTGTTTCTTAGGAAAATTTTTTGAAATTAATTGTTTGCTTTCTCCCAACCTCTGAGGGGTCTATAGCTTCAGAAGATATCAGATAAAGGATGATGACATATAATGAGAGCATGATTTAGCTATTAAACTTCCTTTGACTCACTTTAAATATTGATTAGAGAAACACTTCTGGGCAAATATTTATATTGAGCAATAATATAACTCAGTGATTTTTTCTCCTCACTTTCTGAATATCATTATGCCTTCAGTAATTTAGCCTAGAAAAATACATTGTTAGCCACGGGTTATGTGAAAAAGTCTTAGATATATGAGATCAAGAAAGAAGAGTAAAATTTCAAGCAGTAAACCATCATTCATAAGATGCAAAGACACTCTGTGTTGCACAGCTTATATGTCACCTTTCCCAGGGTTTAGGACCGTTATACCTAGGATATTGGCTTCAAGCAATTTCTAATATAATGCTAATGTTGTGACAGATATTAATGAAACCATGCTGTTTCTAGATAAAGCTGATATTGACTACATAGGTAGAAGAGGTAATTTTCTGTTTCAATTTCTTAATGAACTCAAGGGGGATGTAGGAACATTCCTGCATCTGTGCCTGTCTCCTAGATTTATTCATTTTTTTAACAAGAATAAATTTATTTGCAAGTTTTTGTTTTCTGGGTATGTAACCATAACAGCTGAACCTACTTGTTGTTTAACTGAGTGATGTTGCCTTTGTAGCAGAAAAAAAAGCATGTTAAAAAATCTCAAAAAACTCTTTGAAGAGTCTAAGAAACATCAACATATTTGTGTTTTAAAATTTCTCCCATGTTTTTACTGAAATAGTGAAGAATCCAAACACAGAGGGACCAAATATGTATATTATACATAATGGTTGAGTATCATCTGAGTGTGAAGGCTGTGTGTGATATTTAATGACTGTTTTTTATTTCTTTAATTGTGTTGAACCTTTGGTTACTAAATACTTCAAACATTCACTGAAGGTTTGAGGTTTCCCAGGCTGGAGAGAACTCTGTACCCTCCCCACCTCAAGGCAGCACACTCAGCTCAACTGTCACATGCCTTGCTTGTCTTACTTGGTGTTTCTGGTCCAGACTAAGAAAAAAATAGTGCAGAGAGGGGCTTAAGAAGTAAGTGCTTGCTATGGACTTGACAGGATATAAATCTGGACAGAAGTAGCTGAGAAGTGAAAGGAGGTTGTGAAGCCAGTTTTGTGGACATATCTGGCATATCCATTGATCCTTGCACCAAAGTTGGATCTCTGACAGAGATTGGCTTTAGGTGGGAAAATCAATACAGATTTAAGAAACATTAGCATATATTCTTATTATTCAAAATTATTAAAAAGATAATTTTTTACCTATAAGAAAAAATTTACCTTCTCTGTTACAGTCCATGTCTGTGCTGCTACTTAGATTTCAGTAAAGCTGCTTTGATTTAGTGGAACTGCAAGGTTTGGTCTATTGCCTGTAAATACTTTATGAAATAGTCAAATCAGTTTTGTCTTATTTGAGGTTGTAATACATATTTCACATGATTGTATTATGGATGTATGCCACGACAAAAACCTGGCTGTATGTTGATGTGACATCCATATGTCCATATTTCAGTACAACTGGATTTTTGCAATGTTTAATCTGAATTTTGAACTAATGTTTAATAGTTAATATTAGATTGTATTAAAATAACGAACTTATATAATCTTTGATTGCTAATGTGTAATATTGAGATTCCTTCACCTTAAGTCTTATTTTCTTACTGGAATATAGATTCTTATTGTTCTAATTAATATTGTCCTCTGTCAAGTAAGAAGTAATGTAATTTACTGTTCAGACCCAATTATTGAAAATGAGAGGACTATGTACTGTTCTAATTGAGACACAGTACCAAAATCCATATAGTGGTTTAAAACAGAGAGGAAAGAGATGTTCTAAATACTCTATAATGAAAAACTCCCAAAAGGAACTAGGTTTCAAAATCTTTAAGTGGCAAAGTAAATAGGTAAATGCTTGAGGTGCTTTTTGTCATCTACAAGAATGCAAACCCATATTCTTAGATATATGATCAGCCTGCTAAAATATGGAGGTGAGCCTGAAGTAATATTCTAGGACAGTGCTTCCTGCTTTTGTCAAAGAATGATTTGGCCTTAGGGATTAGTCCACAGTCTGGCTGAAGCAAGGTTTTTTCTCAAATTGGTGAAGGTATAATAAGCCAAAGGTGTGTGGGTGTGCAATAGCTGCAACTTAAAATTCTAAGGTTATACAGATGTCTGTAGGAAAAACCAAACCTCTGCATGAAATAAAAAATATAGTTTTAATTTGTCTCAGGAATGACAGTGATTCTACTATAATTCATCAAAGAAGGTGTTTGACAACAAAGCAAGTGCATGTTAAATATAATATTTCTGACTCCATATGGAGGTTCATGCTATCACAGTGTAGCCAAAAAAGTTTTTCATTCAGTTCGCAGGCTACTAAGTTACCATAAGACTTTTCTCTGCTGTATTGTTGATTTCTTCTTTTTTTTTTTTTTATTTAAACTGGTTTTTTTCTCTCTGGTCAGATATTGTTCCAAGTTTTTTGAATATAACTTTCTGAATGTGATAGTGAGTAAAAACGTATCTAATTCTAGCAGATATCTTGCATTTTTTTTTCTTCATGCTTTCTGTCAGTGTTTCTGACTTACGACATTCTTGTAATTCTGTTCTTAAAGCAAGTTATTTCTGTACATATCTAAGTTGATAGATCTCTTTCATGTCCAGTTGCATTTTTCTTATAATCATGGTGACAGATTTTCAGAACTCTTGGAGCTGCCTGAGATGGTCCTGAACTTGTTCTCTCCTCAGTTTCTTTTTTTGTATTTGTAAATATGTGGGCCAATTTAATGTGAAAGTCAGGATGCTAAATTATTTAGTTCCTATCTTATATTTACTGCTTTTGATGTTCAAAGTATCCTCTTCAAATGTCCAGTATCCTCTTCCCCAGGTTAGTGGCATACTTCAGTTAGTTTTCTCCTTCCAGCATAGAAATTGAGCAGCCTTCTTCCTTCTTGCTGTGACATTTTATGTAAGCAGAGATTTAAGTCTAGTTTTGCTCACTTTTGCATATATAGTTGCCGATCTGGGCAGCATCCTTACTGACAGTGATTGTGTAAGGTTTGCGTTTTTTTAAAATCTTGTCTCTGCTATCATCCACATGCTTTTGGTCCTGTCTCTGGGAAACTGTAGCTGTGAAAGCCCATGGCTTCTACTACACACGGTACTTCGTTAGTGTGCAGTGCCTAGTAATGCGTAATTGAGAACGACTGCAACTCAGGCCTCTGTTGAACTCCACAGATCAGAATGTTTCCTCAGGAAAATGTAATGCCACAAGTAAAATTAGATAAAATACCAAATGTAAATGAGAAAATAATAAGAAAAGAGAGAGTTATTAAACCTCTACTCATTGCAAATTCTCTGAACATGTATGTGACAACAGAATACAGTTTAAACAGCACTTCCAGTAAGTAACTGCAAGAAATAGATATCTCAGAATAAAGACATTAAGTGGTGGTGTTACTTATTTTGATAGTATGACAGTCACTTGATGTTTTCAGTTGTTCTCAGTTAAATCATCCAAGAAGACTAGTTGCATTAGAGGAATTCAGAGAGTATTCCATTCCATACAAATTTCGACCAGATGCTTTTTCTAAGCATTTTATAAGCAAAGATGAAAGTCTGAAAGTGTTTAGGAGTTATTTAAAGGCAAGTTTAAATATTGCATGTTGGGGAGCTAGTTGAGTCCGTTATCTGGGATCTTGGAGACAAAACTTCGGAAAACTGTTACTGACCAATCTAAACTTAAAAAGCCATTTATTTTGCTAAATAAGAGCAAAGTGAGACCAGGAAGATGCTCAGAGATAATAGGCAGTGCCCCGAAGTTGTGGATACAATAGAGGATCTGCAGTGTTGTATAAAATACATCAGGCAGAACAACATTAAAAGACCAAAGGAAGAACCACAACTGCAACCTCTCTAAGGATAAAAAGACCAGAAAAGTCTGCCTTTTGAAGAAAAATTACAAGAATGGAACTGCATCGATTTTCAGTTTTCAAATTTCAGTGTTTTCCGGCTCTCACAGGATATCACTACAGGAGTGCTACCTTAGAGAATACCCTCCACAGGACCAGTAGTGGACAATGCAGTCAAAGATGACTAGACTGTCAGCTTGGAAGAAACGGGACACGGAGTGATTTATATCTGAACAGAAGAAATAATGACGTTCTGTAATATTAGCATTATGGGAAAATCTGAAATAGTAGAAAAAGAGAGGTTACGTTGTGTGCTTTTTCATTCAAAATGTATGCTGTGTATTGTTCACTGGACAAAAATATGAGCTGTAATAGAAACTGGGAAGAAACCCCATGATAAAATTAAAAATTTGGCAATCCTTCAAACTAATCTCTAAATTTAAGTCTTGTTCTCGAAAAGGTAGGAACCTGATTAGGGAAGACGTTGGAAACACCTGCTAGGAAGTGATAAGATCTCTGCAAACGCAGCATACACTAACCTGACTTGCTTTTTCAGTAGCCTTGTCTAAGCTGAAATGTGCACTGAAACTGTTAGTCATGCACACTTTTTGCAGACTAATCAAAATTGTTGGTACTAAGTACAAGAACACCATTCTTTGTAGTCTCTGCTATTGTTGAAGTCCCAGACATGAATGGGACTATATTTGTAGGCAGTTAGGATAGTGATGCTTAAATTATGAAAGAAAAATATGATGATAAGAAGACGGAGATTGGAAACAGAAAGTCTAAGTGAAAAGCACAGTGTCATGGATATCAAGTGAAAAAACATGTTAGAGGTAGCAGTTTCAGCCTGTTGTGTACGTCAAAAAAGAAGATCAAGTTGGAAGAAAGATTCCTGTTGATGCAATCTGTAAAAGATTCTTCCATGGGACCACAGCTGGAATAGATTTGAAGCTAGTTCTGGGCGAAGACTCTTACATTTCCAAGACTGCTGTTTGGAAGCTACTGTAGGTAAAACCCGCTCATATATAAAGTTTATTTTCTCTTAGCACAGTAAATTTAACATCTGATAATCACTCATATTGTAGCAGGCATAAATTCAAACGTTATTAGATTAAATTTTCTGATTATCATCTTGATATGTATACACTGATCTTAGGTACTGGTTTAGCAATGGGAATTAATCAGACTATAATACACAGAGGATACAAATCACAAAGGACCAAGCCCTTCACCTTTAGTTGCCCCTGGAATATTTGTGGAACTGCCTGTATATTTTATGCTTTGATGTGCTTCATGCTCAGATCTGAGAGGACTACAATATTCCATATTAATAGTAGTTTCCAAAAAAAGAGGCCTTCAGATGTAACAGGCAGTTTTGGATTGGATCTCTTGAATTTCTCTCTCCGTTTGACAAACATGCTCAGCAGACATACAGAAATAAGGATAAATCCCCTAGTCACTAAACCAAAAGCCACAGACTGGGAGAAAATACTTATCAGAACAGAGAAATTATTACACTTAGAAGTACTTAATTTCTCAGATTCCTGTTGAATCACATAAGATCATTTACAATTAAAATGAAGAAACTGTTGGCTTGGTTGGAAAAAAAAGAAACGTTCTGTGATTTCTAAATGCTTAGACTCTATTTTTGATTGCCTAAACCAGCAACTTTTCCAGCCCCAGATCATTCAGTAAAATAAAGTACAATGAAATTGATAGTTATTTTAATTAAATATAGGAAATAGGCATGAAAGTATCAAAGAAAGTTAAAGCTTTATTGCAGTGATTTTTAAAGTTTCACCTGTAAGAGCTGGGGCCAGGATTTGGAGGTGGGGCTGTGCACTGACAATGTTCTGAGTGCAGTGACAACCAACTACACATGCCCATTGTTTTGCATCATTAATACGGTAGTGAATCTTCAGGAAAAAAAGAAAATGCCCACTGAGAAATATAGCCTCCAGAGTCCAGTCTTTTTTATTACTTCACTTTTTTTTTCTTTTCTTTTTTTTTTTTTTTTCCTTTTTCTTTATACAGCACCTAATTTAGGACACAGACAAAAAGAAAATGTATCTTGAATATGCATCACGGGTTCCAAAAATGAAAAGAAATTGGATTTGGATAGCACTTACTCAATAGACAGATATGATACATGGTAAGAAGGTGCACTGTCTGCCCTGTGATAGATTAAACTACTTTGTAGGAAAATTACTGTGAGCCAGTCACCACCACCACCGTGGCTAAATCTTTAATAAAATTCTCTTCCATATTCAAGAGCGAGGTATGAAGTACACAATAAGCAGAGTGGAGTAGAGTGCCATTTATCAAACCACAGCTAGGTCTGTAATCTCCTGCTTTATCCTTTTTTAGTACTTTATTTGTCTTTATTGTTGCAAGGAAGCACATTTACCCAGGGCAGTGGGCTTTTGGTGCTGATAAACCTTTTGTTTTAAATTCTACCTGTGGGGTAGATCTTTTTTTCATCTTTTTTCTTTTTTTTTTTTTGTCTTTATTCTTTTATATTTCTTGAACAGATAACCATCAGCTCACTCTGTGGGAGTAATTAGGCTGTTTTGGTGGTCCCCTGTGTGTTACATATTTTTTCACCCTTCCTTGCCTGACCTTAACTCTACCTCTCTTGACTCTATGCTACAATCTCACCCCCCAAAAAAACCTCAAAAAGCAAAAACCCAAGAAACCCAAAAAAACCCCCAAAAATCCACAAAAAACACAGACACAAAAAAAATACTAAAACCTCTAAGACATGACTCAAGCCTGTGCAGAATACGGTCTGGGATATATTGCATAATGCTTTTTTGAGTACATTTAGCAAGATGTTGAAGCATGTTGCAGTTGGCCCCTGGGTGGCACTACATGGCCAGACCTGGGACCAACAAAAGCGTTTTTGGATAAAGGCAGAAAACATAATTGAAGCATTTTTCTTTTTAAAAATTAAAGACTTAAGTTAAATTTGTTGATGTTTCCTGAATTCAACACAAATTCACAATAGCATTAAACTGTGTTCTCTTTACTGAAAGAGATTCCAAAATGTTTTGTATACCTTGACTACCTGATATCTGGATTATTTTTGGCAACATGCTGATATTAAGTACAGATGCAGTGGAAGGGTCCTATGGGTAGAAATATGTGACTAGAACTTCTTTGTGCTGACTGAATATGCATACTACCAGTCTGTGCTGCAGCCCTGGGGGTGATTTTTTTAGTACTATTATAACCCTTTTTATTGTTTGAATAGCAGTTTTATGACAAAACATTTATATTCAGCCTGCCTTTGTACTTGACTGAAAGAGAGCAATCACTGAGAATGATAAGGCAACAATGGTAATGATAACTGCATTTATGGAGGCTTACAGAATTTAAACGGGCATGCAAAAATAGACTTACAATAGTGCTCTACCTGTATTTGAACTGGCTTGGGTATATTTCTGGTGCCTGGCCTATGTTTGCTTATTGATGGAGATGTTGCATTTTCTCCCATTTTTCTCCCTTATGGCACTTCTTCTGTATGAAACCTACCCATGTGTTCATCAGGTTTTTCTTTGCACTGTAAGATGTCATAGTAAGATGGAGGAACATAATCATTTTTCAAGATCCTCATCCCTGAGATTATTGCTCAACTTACATAACAAGTTTTCAGAGTTTGTGGTATTATGATCCTGCATCAGAATGGTCATTACCTGTCTTTCAAGGTTCTACCTCTCAAGAAAAAGAGGCAATCCTTTTGCTCTACCTTGAGAAGAAGTGAGGAATAATACTGGACATTGGAAAGTAATCCAGTCCTTCTGTTGCCCGAATATTTTTAAGCCAAATCAGTTCTACTTTTGTCTTCCTTTGCTATAATGTTTTCTCCCCCTTGAGGTTCACTCAGATACATCCACACGGACACACACGCACACACATTTTTTTTAAATTTTCTTAAATTTATTGTATTTTTATTATGCATGTTATTATGCATTTTCTTAAACTTATTGCTTACAAAACTATGAGGAGTTTCAGGAGTGTTTTGGGAGGAGGCAGATAGTTCCTGGATGTCCAAATTTTGAGCGAGGGTAAGAGAATTATACCAAAGCCTACTTACATTTTTAGTATGTATTATGAAGAAAAAAGTTGTTTTAAGATATTTAGGTATATATTATATATATAAAAATATATTTTATAAATATGTATTTATAACAGTTGTTCTTAAGATATTTTAAGGCTACTGCCACACTGCTCACAGCATACTAAGTAGACTAACCAGTGTTGGAGGCTTTCTTACCAAGAAAGAGTCTGTCCTTGTGAGGTTAGAAAGACAGATTCAGCCTACATTTTTATATATTATTTTTCAATATTTTAAAATATTTTCTCAGGAGGGTATTTTATATAAAAACATCTGTGGACTCTCTTTCTATAAGCCAAACCAATGTATATTTTGTAGAAGTGAATGACCATCTTCAAGTCCTTTTAAATTTTGAGCCATACATTTAGATTTTGCTGTTCTTGAGAGGTGGGAATCTCAGTACAGCCCAATTTCTTTAATATTACAGGTTTACTGTTATATAATTTTACTTCTATCTTCACTTGTATTTCAATTTTTCTGTACTTACCTAGCCATTAGAAGCTTACAGCATATAACAGCTGGCTGGCAAAATTTTGTGAAAACTAAGTGACTCTAGAAATGTTCAAAGAAAAAAATATTAGCTGTTGAAAACAAGAGATATGTTTCATTCTTTTTGTGTGTTATTCTTGCTATTTCAAAAGCCCACTAACTACACTACATTTTTAATGTATCTATATGATCACTTCATGTTAACCTCTTCCTGCGTTCCTGTCTGTGATATGTAGGCTTTAAATGTGTTTAAATTAGTAATTCATATTCTTTTTTTGCACGTGAAATATAAGTAATGTAAACATTAACTTGCTTTGACTAAGTTCTTACAGTATTATGAATGCTGCATTCAAAGATATGTCATTTTCTACCGAATGTATTTCTAATTCTTCTGTGCAAATGCTACCTTTTCCCCAGGCCCAGCTACTTAGTGGATATTATTGAACAAGTGTCTTTTATAGGATGAAAATAGTGGAGCATTATGTGGAAGAAATTTTTAAAAATGTGCATGGACTATTTAGGAGTATGCTTAGTGAATATTAAGCAAACACCTAAAGTTCCTGTGCTGCTGCCTAGAACCAGCACTTCATTACCCATTACGTGCAGTGACTTTGAATTTTTTATTAGGTACTGGTCTCTTAGCCTGTAGGGCTTGTGCATGATGTATATGAGAGCGGTTTCCAGCAGAGCGAAGCTTATCACAGATCCACCTAAAAGGTAAGGATATTTTTTTAATTTTTAGTTCACATGCTGAACAGCTGTCTGCTGAACACCTGCCCACGGAGCAGGAAAGAAATTTGGTTTAAGGGTTGATTATACATGTCTTACTCATATACAGTAAGTCCAGAAATAGGCACGATGAACTTCAGATAAACCCGGAATATGCAAATGGAGAGAAAAATACCAGAATATTTACCCCCTAATTTTGTGCTACCCCATAATTTTAGTGCATTTTTTTTTTCAGGTTGGTGAGGACAAAGGAAAAAGGCTTAAATATAGTTCTGATTTATTTAGTTTCTCCCAAATCTGTAGCACTGATACTCTGAAAAGAAAAACTGAACTGTGAACCTGGCAGGTAGTGTATGCAAAAGAATGAATCATTGCTATTGGCATTCCTCATATTTGCTAAGGAAAACAGTATTAACAAGTGTTAATGAGTATTAAGAGAAAAACAGCAAAAGTGGGAGGAAATGATGAAGAATTGAGAAAGACAGCTAATAAGAATGAGAGAAGAAAAGTCACAACAGTAAAGCTGGAGGTAGTGAAGAAATGCATTTATTACTTTTTCACTGAAAATGGCTTAAATGGGCTTTTGAGGGTGAGGGACCTTATTACATGGATCATGAGTGACAAATCCTAAGAATATTAGTTTGAGTAATTCAAATCAGACAATCTAGGACATAAACATGTCTTAAGAAAGCGTGGGCTAAATACAGAATGTGGTGATACACCGATAGTTAAGAGAATAGCATTAGGTAAAAGAATATAAGGAGTAAGAAACTTTGAAACCCAAGACTAACAAGGACCTTCTTGATCTCCAAGTTTCTCATATTAGCATCATAAAATTAACAAACTCCATCTTAGAAGTTTTTGCAGGAGTCTTCTCTTGGACCTCCTTTTAGGAACTTACTTAGCTTTTCAATCTGTTTTTTTGTTTGCTTGTTTGGTTGGTTGGTTTGGTTTGGTTTTTTTTAAATTTTATTTTTTTTCATTCCCAATTTATAAATAACTCTTGTGCCAAAATTTGCCTCGTGATTGATGACTGTCTTTCAGCCTGATGTATTACCTGTCAATACAGCTTATTGCCACTTCTTTTTTAACCATTCCTCGCTCATCTTTCATTTTCACTGCTTGCCTATGCATTTTCAGCTTTAACTAACTTTTACACATGTGGTATTGTAGGAGAAATACCTTGCTGAAATCCATATGGATCTTTCATCAAGCATATCAGTTATCTTATTAAAAGAAAGCTATTGGTTGTCTTCCTGCAATATGTTGTATTCTAAAGCTACAAATGCCTCCTTTTCCTGTTTGTATGAAAACAGAGCTGCTAGTGATAGTGTAATGAAATCATTGCTCATACAAATGGAGAGCCTTGCTACCCACACTTTCTGAACAGTGAATTTGGGTCATGCCGTTTAAAAAAAAGCTTTCTTGAAAGCAGTCTGGTTTTGATAATCCATTCCCCAATCAGACTGAGCATGCATATTGTGACAAATCTTTCCTCCGTTAAAATAGTTTGCTATCCTAAAAATAAGTTAGCTGAATCAATATCCTCCTCCTGATGTTTTCATGAGGAAGCAGGAGCAGCTGCTTGAGCAGCAAGTGCTGCCTGAACAGTCAGACACCAAGGCAACGGGACCACCACTGGTGTCAACAGGGAGCAAGAAAGGGACCCCTGTGTGGAACTGGGGAAGAAGGTTGCTCATGGTACCCTAGTTTTGCTGAGGCAAGACCAAGAGTCAGACATGACTGTCAGAACTGGCAAAGCTTGCAGTCCGGGAAATGTGTAATAGTAATCCTAACACAGACTCCAAGAAAGCAAGATGAGAAAGAAGACAGCTGTTGCTTCCTGTGTGTCACGCTCCTCCAACTACTTGAACTTCTTGAACAGCTGTGTAGGGACTTGTCTTCAATTAATTCATTAGATTAATGCATTTACAGGGGTAGTTTGTGATAAAATTTCTTACTATTTGGCTTACGCTTTATACATACCATGATATGGAATGCCTAAGGTATTTAATAATGACCATATTCTCCGCTTTTGACTGTTTTCTCCTAAAAGCCTGCAATGCTTCAGAGAATAGGAAAATCAAGGCCAAAAAAGTCCATTATATATGAGCTGAAAAATTTGAGCTGGATGCTTTCAATGGGCTTAGTGTGCACAAGTTATCAGATGTAGAATTTCTACAGAGATGGTAAATAAACTGATTTTCTGAGTTTTTTTTCCCCAGATTGAAGTAGAAAAAAAAAATACCATGGAACAAGTATTTTTATCAATTGGAAAATATTATTGGTGCTTTTTATGGCTTAATATTTTTCTTCTTTTTCTATGAAAATAAATAATTTTTAAGAAGAGATTGTATTAACACATTGAGCTTTACAATTTAAATTTATTCTCAGCCTCGGAAGATCTGATAGTAGAACTTGATTTGGAATTCTCCACCAAAAATATTTTTCAAGAGAAATAATTCATGCTTTGAAATTAGAAGTGGCATGAGTATGGGCCAATAGTAGAAGATCCCTAATTTAGTTTGAAAATGAATTCTTGACATTTTTGCAATTAAATAATTGAAATTTTGAAAAGTGAACTTTTTTTTTTGATGTGTAGCTTAAGAAAAACCTTTGGCAATAATTAGTAGTTAATTTGTACTAAAAATTGTAAAATCAATATAAAAGCATTTTGAGTGTTTTAAAATTACTGACTATATGCATATGAATTTTTCATAGTTTATTGATTAAGTCAAGTCAGGTTTTTATTTCTTTACGATTATTTCAATAGAATGGTATTTTGAAATCTAAAATTATTTTTGTCTATCTATCCCTAAAATGTTTCTTTGTGATGTACACTATCAGCTGGTCTTTCAACACATCTCCTTGACCATAGTGTTTATTAGTGTTTACATCAGACTTTACTTCAACAAAGAGCTGAAGTTATTTGTTTTATGGCAGAGGTACACACGCCAAATTGCAGATTTGTGTATTGTGAAATGACTGAAGATGGTTATGAAAATCGTGATTGTTTGACGTTTGATGGTTACTGTCATCTGCAAATAATATAATTTTTGGCATAAGACACTGATTTCCTCTTACGCAATTTTTTTTCATTATCAAATTGAGGATGCACTTAAATATCAAGGCTCTATTGCTCTCCTTGGTAGTCATTTGAGCTGCTAGGATTGTACTTTTATAACAATTGAGTTTTTTCCTAAAATCTCTTTTTTTGTTCAGCATAACTTTAATATGTTGGGCATGTCTCCTTTCATCACAGCAGGGGACACTGTGTATTTGCAGGATAAACTAGTTCCATATTAGCAATGTGGAATCTGTTTGAACTTGTTTGCATATGTATGCCAGTTGCCTTTTTGAGATGGTAAGTGTTGGGTAATTCTGTCAGCAATATCTTTTTTTCTTTCTCAATAGTTAATTCATATGCTGTAAATATGACATTCTCATTACACCTAAATGCTATTTTTATTGTCTATGAATGTAGGATATGTTGATAATAGCATAACAATAAACCCATTTAGAAATTAATGGCTGGTATTAATGAATGAAATGCCAATGCTATAACTCAGATTTTGCTGCATTAAAGAGAATCACCTATGGTTGTTGTGTTGAAAGCTTTTAGGGTCATTTTGAAATATACCTGTGTAAGAGTTTATTCAAGGAGCTGGAGCTGCAAAAGAACTTTGAGTCTCCCTGTTGCATACTCAAAGTTTAATACGTGGAGAACTTGAGTGGAAATCTATCACAGCAGGTCAGATGCTAAGGTTCCTTCCGTAACACATGCTAAAGGAAGTTGTGAAGGGAAGTGAAGATACCTCAGGGAATGTTTTAGTCTGAGGATTTCAGGTTTAGTATTCAGTCAGGTTTAGGTGTCAAAGTTCTCAGCCTTGACTGATATGATACAGTTTTGGACACTTGCAAAAGCAGGATGCTAGACAACTTAGGAGTATTAGTGATAAAAGTTTATGTGTTTATGTATGTCTTCTTTTGTCTTCAATTTACATACCAGTATTTGATCCAAGTCCCACTTCAGATGCGTCGCTTGGTTTGTAAATCTTACTCTTTCATTATTGTTTTTTTCCAAATATACTTGTTGACATAAATTATCACTTTCAATTAGTTATTTATCATAAAAAGAATCTTGATTGCTTTACTTATGAATGGTCTGCTGTGCACAATAAAGGTGATAGAGGTGAAAGATTGGATGCCCGTTTTGTTATTTCGGTAGAAAAATAAATTTTCTAATTTGATTTTTAATCCTGCCTAAAGAAAGCCACGCTGCATTGTGTTCCACTACAAACTCTTCTTGATTTCATGGCATTTTTAAGGTTGATCTTATTCTTATCTATAAAAAAATAATAGTTGATCTTAGACTCAATTTTGTTTGAGAAGGACAGGAGTAAATATGCAGGAAGACTGTTCAGAACCTACACTATTCTGTGCTAAAAACTAGCAAGGAAATAATTGACTTAGGAAGATCTTTTTTTAAGAAATCTGCCAGCACACTTTCTCCTTCCTACAGGGTTCACATTTAAACTGTTTTTAATGTTGACTTTTGGCCAACAGCATATCTTTCTCCTTCTGTGACGGAAAGAAATAGCTCAGAAATAAAAAATACTAATTTCTATGTCTTTCACATTCATGTCTGAAAAGACAGGCAATTTATAGAAGAAATTACAATCACATTATTATCTGTTAAAGAAACAACTTTGGAAGAAAACAGGAAAAAAGTTTATAGGGATTCATATTTTTTTCAGAAGCTTAGACATGGTAGTTGCTTTACTGAAATGGACATGTAAAAATACACAGATGTCTATGGAATGACAATTTCCATTATGAAAACAGAAGGAAGTTTTTTGGGACTGTCAAAAGAAGATACGAACATTTCCTATATGGACTATTTGAAGAAAAGTCTGTGACTGCACCCAAACTGTTACTAACCTAAATACAAATTCACCTACACATTTGCATTGCAAAACATGTGATTTAATCACATTAATAAAGTGTATTGGTGTGGAATTCTGAGGAACTGGATATGAACTGGTCTTTCGTATAGCATGACTGTATTGACATCAGTGGGCTTTGAAGTGGCTGTGCCTTAACTTTCTGAAGTATAGTTGCGATATGCTTGTTTGAAGCACGGGGTTCATAGCATGGCACAAAATATTCAAGAGATCAATTTTTACTCCTGACTCACAGTGTGTTCAAGCTGTCTTTATTACGTATCAGGGAGGCAGTAATTTGATTTGACAGGTAGATTGGATGTTATTAAAAGTAAAGGATTTCAGTTGCCTTACTGCACATACGAGGTGTTACAAGGATCTTCGTGAAGACAAACAAGAGGACTGTGCCACTGGTTTGGTCTGCAGGTAAAAGAGTTGGAAAACTGCCCAGTTTTGTAATTGGTTGGTGAATTAACTGTGTATAGTTGTCCACAGTGAGCGTTTACTAATGGATTGCATCTCTAACGTTATTAAAGTTGATGCAGTGCACCTTTTTCAAGGAAAACAGGAATTAGCCATTTAGACTAAGGGCTCTGTCAATGTTACTGGTGTTATTGCTCTTTTTATATCTAGTATGAAAATTTCACTACCATCACTACCCATTTTACTAGATACTGTATATTCTATAAACTTAAGAAACCTATATAAAATCATAAAAACAAAAGGGGAAAAACTAGATAGGTGTAGAAGACTAAAAGAAGCAGAAGCAACTCGTGTGATTGCAACATGCTTTATAGGTTTTTATGAATGAACAAAGCATAGGAAAATCTTATTTGGGATTCACTGGAAATGTTCCTTGGAAAAAAAATTACTTCATTATTATTTCCTGTTTGTTAAAAATAATAAAAAAAAGAGCAGGTACTTGTTACAACCCATCCCTGAAGGTGAGGGTAACTCAGGTTGTTGTTAATAGATCCCTTGAGCTGGGTGAGAGTGAAAAAACACCGAATGATGAGTGTTTATAAACATATATATATATATATATAGAGAGAGAGTATATTTTAGAACAGTTTGGTTGCAATGGAAAGGAGGTCTGTAGCCATTTCGGTTATTATTATCCATGGTAATATAGCAATATAAAAGCATAAAAGTATCATTTAGGAAAATGTATGAGGAAAAGAAAGATGAAGAAAGGATTAGTAGGGTAGCAGAGAGGAAAGGCATCACCACCCATGTCTTCAGCCACGAGACTTGATTGCTGCAATTTCCATGACCATTGTTTGAAGTGATGGTCTCAGTCTTGATCCGTTGGGGGTCAGGGAAGCTCAAGAAACACAGAGTTCAATGGGTTAATATACACTTAGGTTTGGGTGGAACACCCAGGTATGTCCCGTGGATAGGGGGAGTTTTACACTGTGGATCTGTTGTATCACTGTGCAACATCAAGTGCAGTCCTCTAGTGGAAAGCTCCATAAATGAGTCTGGGGTCGATCCCGGGTTCTTTGATGGCTGCTGACACCTTCTAGGATGTGAAAGCTGCCTCTCACTTAGTATAGCCAGTTGTGCCCCCTCAGAAGCGATGAATACCTTCAGGCCTACTACATGTGAAAGTCCCAATATTTTCCCTGGGTCAGGAAGGGGGAGTTTTACACCTGAGCCAGTTGTGAAAGGGAGGACACTGCCATGAGGAGAAGCACTATCCCGGCTCCCCCCCCCCCGCCATGGTCTGCTTCTTGTCAGCCTTCTCCCTTATCTGGCTCAAAACCCAGAGTCTCTGGCAGTGGTGGGTGCTCACCCCTGTGTCTTATGAAGATCAGAGTTTTCAGCTGTCACACACACAAAAACTCTCCTCCTCCCCCTCGTGTGGCAGCGTGCAAACCCGGCCCCAGCAAAGCACGCTGCCACCTCCGCAAGTGGCCGGTTGTTCGAGTTACTAACCATTAACATTTCAGTCTCTCACAGTAGCGATCTGTTCATGAGCACATTTAGATTTATCCAGCTTAGTGATCCTTAAATGTGCTCTGTTGCTCCTGTTTCAGTCAGTTGCAACTGGTGAAATCGGTACAAATATATAAGCTCTTTTTACAGGAAAGGTTGCCACTTTTATATAACCCCAGTGAATTTGGGCATATTTAATGGTATTTTTTTGACCTTTTGGTGAATTATTTATTATTTTTGACAAAATTAATTGGTGAGGGGCAGCACACCCCACTAAGAGCCTGAGTTGTGGGAATTTACACCAGTCCAATTTAAAAATACCTATTTTCAGATATTTAAGAGCAACAGTTTAGAAAATATCTGATCCATAAAAGTCCTTCCATAAACATCCACCACCAGTTGGTAAACTATTTAGATCTCTTAGGCTGCTCTTTTGAATTTTTAGAAATAAGTATGGTAGTAAGAAGCATCAATTACTAGGATTTTTAAAGGTATTTTCTCCTATAAAAATAGATATTTCTATTGTGCTGTAATGTTAACACTTAACATTTATTTTTTAATTTTCTTTTTTTGTTTTGAGAAGAGCAAATGTTAGTAAATGTACAGGTAAACTTACAAATTAATTAAATCTACATGTAATTAAGTCAACATGAATTGCCATATGCTCAGTAAATTTCATAACCCTGAAGATAATAATTACCGTATCTGGCTCATAATGGTCTTACTTTCAAAACAGGTGGGATATTCTCTGTCTCTTTGTTTTTTCTTATTTATGGTTTTTAGACAAATACTAAATGCAATTCTAAATACGAATTACAAAATATTACTGAGAGCAGAACTTTGTTCAAATTTACCAATGCAGACTTAAAAATTATAAGTTCCTGTCCTTGCATTTAAGGGTAAACAAACAACTGATTTTCAATCTGTCACATGCAGATCTGAAGGTGAGGCAATTAAAAATAGTTTCCTCAACTTTTGAATTGTACTGACATGAAACTTTACAAAAGAAAGAAGGAAAATAAGTAAGAAATTGACACTGAAGCTTTGTATTCTGAAAGATGTAATTTCTGTCTTATTCCATCACATAATTCTGCAATGTCTGAAGAGCAAATATATAAAAATGTGAATGTGCTTAAAAAGATGGAATTTAAAAATGAGAGTAAAAGGAAATATTTTAGAATTTAGACAGTCATAAAACATGACTCATCAGACGGTGCAACAAACCACTTTTGTCTTTATCTTTGACAGGCTCTTAGTCATTCTATGATTTTCCCCAGTGTCTTCATGGTTATTAAATACTGAAATATTGTAAAATATAGTGTATACTCTCTATAGATATTGGTATTATTTTGTAATCTGTATTACGAACACGGAGAATAGTCAGTTGTTCTTGCTAAATATCAATAGTTTTCCTCCATCAATAGTTACCTTCTTCATGAAGTAAAAATGCAAATACATGAAGTACTATTAAATATGAAAGGGGTTTCCAAACTGCATGCCATTAGTGATACTGAAGCCCTTTCAAAATAGCATGAAACCTTTCACAGATCTGCTTCTGCTAATTGTAATTGCTGTGGTTCTTATCAATGCAATTGATGGTACCAAGCAATTAGATTTTCCGAAAACTTGATTGAGGGAGAGTCATATATGGATATGCAGTATGCATTTAGGACTATGACTATTCAGCCCAAGGAAGAACTGCCTTCCTTTGAGTTAGAAGGAGGCAGAAAGGAGATGGAGCTGGTGATCTAGTTGGTTGGTAGTTTAACTTCTGAAGTGAAGTGAAATAAAGAATAATTAAAAGGACTCTATTAGGGCAACTATTGATATTTTCATTCCAACTAAAAATATTTGGTAGAATAACTCCTTTATAAAATCTGTTTAGAGTAACATTTTGGAATATATTCTACAAGCATTTTGAAAGAAGATGGGCTATTCTTGCGAAAGACCTTCAGTACTTTATCTTTACCTTCATCCTTCCTTGTTCTCTTGACCTGCTCTTTGTCCAGTTTTTAGATTACAGTTTCTACCAATGCTGGTAATAAAAAAACCAAACAACCAAACAAAAACCAGCCAACCAAACAAAAAACCCACAACAAACCCTGAATGTCAACAGAAGATTTACAGAGGAATGCAATCAAGAATGATGTTGCAAATCAAGCCTAGAATCAGACCATCAAAAATTCAAAAACTTTCAGCTATTTGCAATTACAGTGGTAATTGCTATTTTAAAATGTTTTCCTTCTTCCAAAGAAACTGCATGTTATTACCTGAAATTCTAGGGATTTTAAATCACAGAAAATCTCTTTACAGCTGATGAAGGCTAAATATTATAGGCAATCAAAACAACATATTATCTACATATTTTGGCTGATTAAAAAAAAAAGGCTTTTCGAACTTCTTTAAGAAGTCGTTTTACTATGTAGTACTAGCTAATTACAACATACTTTTTCAGACCAAAACATTAGCATTAGATATTTTAAAGCAAAAGGTGATGGATTTTTAAGTTCTTTTTAAGGAAATCGCATCTGAGGTATTTGCTATGACATTTTAGTCTGTGTAATTGTTCCTTTTCTTTCTATTGTGGATCAGTTTCGCAATGAAGTCTTGATTGTAAACCAAGTGTAATACATAAAATTAAAGTTTCCTTAAAAATACTGTAATTTAAAGATTGATGAATCAACATTACATAGTATGAGACCATCAGATAAAAGTAAATGGCTGAAAGTTATATAGAAAATGTAGTCTTAATTTTTTAAGAATAGGTCCGCTAAAGAAAGGGAAAATTTGATCTCAGTTTCAGTACTGAAACTTCTTAAATAGAATTTTTCTAGTAAGGTTGGCAGAGCAGTGATGACACAGCACCGATACCACCGCAATAGGATCAATGTTGCTGGCAGAGCCCTGTGCGGAATCTTTTGAAGCTGGAGGCAGATTTTTAGTGCAGGATCCTGACTTACAGACTTCACCTACGAAACAGTCGGAATGAGCAACTGTATTAAAATACTAAAGTTAAATTGTGTAAGTTCTTAGTTTTGTTTGGACTTTTTTTTTTTGGTATGTTTTGGTTGGGTTTTTTTCCCCCCTGAACTGAAGCTGGAACGTGTCTGTAAGCTTAGGATAAAGGAAAGTCTTTAGAGACCAAACTAGCTGCAATTAAGTACTGGTATAAAATTGAGACTTTGATTAATCTGTTATATACCTAGTTTTGTATTCACTGATTCATACCATTGCAGCCAAGAACCTCATAAATATTTAGCATCTTTAGTAAGCTTGTGTGACACTTTGAGGCAAAATGAAGGCAATAACCTTAAAAAGGGAGCAAAAAAGGTTCACAGGTTGAAACCACTTAGTGTTGTTTAATCTGTAGTACTAAATTATTAAATCCTTCAAGGAAGATAAATCTCATACTATTGGAAGAGTATTTGGGAAAATTACTTTTAAACATTAGAGTAAATCTGTTAAGTTTGAAAATATGATTTTAATCAGGGCATAAATATTAGGGGTTTTGTACAAATAAGCTTCTCTTATGAATCATTGAAGAGGGTCAATTGATATTTATTTTTATAATTTGCAGGATATTGGAAAATTAGGGAGGAAAAAAGCCATCATGACATTTTGATGAGTATGTTACTTTTCTGAATTCATAAGCAGCTTACTTTTTCAGAATTAAAATGTGTGTTAGAAAAAAACTCAAAAACCAAATTTGGATCACATTTACAGTGCGAATACATGTTTAAAAACAGACCTCTCATACATAATTTTATGCATAACCAATAATGGTATTTGAGCAGAGGTCTTTGGTTTTTGGTAACTATAAACCTGAATGTTATTATGAAAGGGATACCATGGAGGTTTTTCCCTCTTGCAAGATGCCTCTAAATTGGATACGTCATGATACCATATGAATGAAAAAAGAGTCATGATTTCAGATATAAAAAGCCTGAAAGTAAATCTGTAGTATTGCAACCATACTCAGGAAAAGCACGAGTCATTTTATTCTATGGAATTCCTGAGCCAGCTGATAGATGAATCGCTTTTGACAGTAACTCACTTTTTGACCTATGTGGCAAGGAGAATGTCACAGCAGTAGGAGAGGTTCTGTGATAATTGGAAAGTGAAGGGGACTTGGTGGTGCAGTAGGTTAGTGCATTAGCCTTTCCCCTCTGGAGACCTTGGTTCACATTCTGCCTTAGGGTCACCAGTGAAAATTCATGCTTTGGTTTCCTATCTCTGTTTGTACATATAACAAAAAGAAGACCCATATTTGGAAAAATGTTTTCTTTCTTCACTATAAAACACTGTATTGGCAAGAATCATAGGGCCAGTGTACATTGGTAGAGAACTTAAAAAGCTTTTATTCCTGCGGTATGTGTCTGTCAAGACCATTTTCCCCGGAAGAGCATTCACTCAATATGTTACTAAAAGCAAAAAAAAAAAGAAAAACTCCTCAGTTGATATGCATGAAAATAATGCGAATAATGAAGAAAACTCACCCCTAATATAAAAGCTACACTGATATTTTCCCCATTTTCATTTGGAATTAACTCGGGCTAATCTCTCTTGCGCTGAAGTTATATTTATCTTGAACTATTTTACTTGAGCCTCCTTCTGACAAAGATTTTCAAGTGGCAGAGAAGTGCTGTTTCATATGCAGTGGAGTAGAGCAGTGATGACATCCAGTGATTAATTAATTCAAAAAGTACACATTCCCTAAAGGTATCCTGGGAGCCACTTTCCAAGCCTTTTTAAAGGAAACATATTGCCTGCATTTACAGGTGGTAGTAAGCTGAATATAGATTGGTTATCAGTGATGTACTGCCTTTTATTACATCTGTAGGGCTTACTCTTATTGCCTTGTAACAAGGGTGGTGCAACTAATTGTGCTTAATGATCCAGTGTAAAGACCCTAAATTTTGTCCTATAAACTCCTCCTCTGATTATCTTTTCATCTCTTTCAAAATGTACAAGTTCCAAGTTACATTAGGGATTTGAAGCAATGTGTGAACACCTTAACTTTCAAATCCCCACAAAAAATGTTAAGTCTGTTTACAACTGTGAGAGAGCTTCCGTCTTTAAACATGAATTAAATATTCAGGATGGGTCCAGCCTGAGAGCCTTGGTGAGTAAAGCAGTATGTTCAAGGATGAAAAAAGACATCAGGTAAGATCCACAATTTTATACCCTTCTTCTAGGCAAAAGACAATCACAGTTATGGCTCCATCTCTGGAGAAGATGACAAGAACTATCAGCTAACCACAGTATCCAGTCTCTATCCCTTTTTGACGGTCATTTTCTTCTCACTTTAGAGAAACATGGAGTAGAGAATAAAACCTACTTTCTCTTTTTTCCCTTCAATGACAAAATAAAAAGATAGAGGGGATAAACAGAAGAAGCAAAAGATTAAAGACAGGACAGAGGGAACTTGAATAGAAAGCAGCAGACAGGAACAGAGCTGTCATTTGACTGATAAATCTTTTTCTCATTCAACTGTGCTAGCCAAAGTAAGCCTGAATAAGCAGCTACAAATGAAGAAACTTTAACTTCTTTTTTTTTTTTTTGTTTCTACTCCTCCAATACATACAAAGTAATTTAAATATGTACTTCTACTTTCTAATAGAGTGATAGAAGCCTTTACATGAGACTTTTTCTTTCTTTGCATGAAGAAAACTTCCTAGAACTGTAGAAACTTTTAATCAGCTTCTATAAGACATAGACCTTAGATCTCCTTTAAGTGACCTAGATTTCTTTGCCTAGATAAGTGTCTTCACTGGTTAGGTTTTGTTGTTGCTGGGGGTTTTGGTGGTTTGGTTTGTTTTTTGTTTGTTTGTTTGTGGGGGTTTTTTGTTTGGTTGGTTTTCTTTTTTTCTGTAAAACAGATGGAGTTGATCTGAAGCCTAGAATAAAAAGCAGCAAGACAGGCTTGAACTGTGAGTTTTCCATACACTGTAATGTTCACATAAAGGAGTAAACTAAGATAGGCCTTCTCTTGGTACACCTGCATTTTGCCTGATCAGCAAATAGAAAAATGCCAGTTGGAACAGGAGGTTGGTAAATAAAGCCCCTGAAATAGTCTTTGAATGCTTAAGCAAGTTGGTCCAAAACATTATTTTTCATTTTTTTATTGTACTTGTATATCTGATATCTTAAACCAAAAGCCTTATCAATAACTCTTTTCATAAATCAAAATACTGCATTATATAAAACACATTTTCATTGTTTGCTTACTTATGCTGTGCCACATTACAAGTGAGGTTCTAAAAGGTTCTAAAAGAAGTGAAAGATGTCTACTTTGAAGAAGTTGATGTTGAAGTTGTAGAAAGAGGAATAATACCGCGTGCTTATTTTGGAAGCCTACATGAACCTACCAATGAATTTTGTAGGACTGCTAGTTTTGCTTAGCCCTCTTTTCTCAGATTCCAGTTAGTATTTTTACTCATTTAACTCTTTAATGTTCAACATTATTTCTCACTAATAACTGGCTATGCATCCTGAGACAATTGAAATTTGTTTGTTACTATGCTTTCTTAGATGTGTAGGATTTAAACTTGCATTGTAAGTCTGACTTTAGGTTCTTTTAGCTTTTGTTTTTAATTATGAAAAATAGAAGGTATAAGTAATGCAGCAATTGCAATGAAGTGTTCAGACTTCTAGCTGCTAACGGAAGAGTGTGTACTTCTGGATTTGATTTTGAGTTGAGAAAATGATCTGACAATTTATTTTTACACCACTTTAGTATTGGTGTGGGTTTTTTTTTAAGTTTCAGTGTTGTTAGGTATGATGCACAGAAGCAGGGTGAGAAAGTGATTTCATGCTCTATTTCTCCAGATGAAGTTTTGTGCTTTGCTGATGAATACTGACATGTAAACCCAAATTGCAACTTCCCAGGTCCAACAATGGTATATTAAAAATTGTTTACAGAAGTCATAGGTGGACATTTTAGAACTTTTGAAATCAGTTGCTATCTTATCATGGGACAGATTAGCTTCAACAAAATTAGCCTATCTTGGTTTTAGACTTCTAAGATGATGACAGCTTTCTATGCCTTTTATGTAGGTTGTTTGCTACCATAAATTTTAATTATATTGAACCAAAACAAAAATTAAAGAAATGGTGACCATGTTTTTGGTTTCATTTTAGAATGGAATTTTCTTGATTGTCTAAAATCAAATAAGCTTGGTGGGATATAAAAGGACAAAGTTATCTAATCCATGGATATAAGGAATCATCAATACCTTTACTTTCGAAATTTCAAGAGTAACTGCCTTCACTATTATTTTAACCAGAATTTTATCACATCACTATTTTTTTTTTTTTATTTTGTACAGCAAGCGTCAATGATCAGAAGGTTATGGAATAAGGGATTTGTATATGCTACTTTGCTACCAGTTTATTATCTCAGGCTTCTCCCTCACAGAGGTGGATGTTCATCTTGGGGTGACTTTTTTTCATCTCTTGCTACCCCTATCCATTTCATCCATTTCACCCCTCTGCCCCAGACATGGAAAAATCTCTTACAGAACAGCTGCTCAGCTCTTCCTCTTTAAAAAAAAACCAACCACGAACAACCAAAAAATGTGGATTTATCTTCATATTGTTGGCTTTAAACTGTGATGTCATGAGGACAGAGCAGGTAGGAATGAAAACTTCTCCAGCCGTCCATCAGTCAATGTTAGCACAGCCTCAGCCATTAATCATTATTTTACCATAACTGGCCTCTTTACTGGGTTGATACTTTTTCTACATGTCATTGAAAACAACATAGTTTAACTTGAAGTAAAACAGAGAAATAAATGCTGCTTATTTTTACTGGGAAAAGACATCTTAAAAAATGTTTCATCCATCTCCACTTAAAATCATTTATGGCTGTGATTCTTCCTACTGCACAATCTCAAGAAAGATTGTCACCTAATAATATATTATAACATTATATTAAGCTGTTTGCATGTTATGTGGCCATATATATAATTTTGAGTTATTTCTAGTGTTTTATATTTATCTTTGTTTCCTAAGGTAACTCTGTGAAGATGGAATTTGATTCCATTAAAAAAGTGAATACTGTGGGTTGAATATTTAACTCACAACTTTGGGGTATGATAAAAAATGGTGGAGAGTGAGAAAAATGAAAAATATTATCAATTTGATAATAGAAGCACAAAACATTTAATAATGTATCAGATAATGTTATCAAACGGTTTATGTAGCCGTCTACATTCCTAATGAGAATTTCTGAAAAAAACAAGCATAATCACAGGTTTATGATAAAGTATCTGAGGCTTCAGATGTTATGTCCAACAAGCACTAATATCATAATAGTGTATAAGTAGGTTTACTAAATAGGCATAAATGTAATTATGACACTCTGATATAAACTTGTTTCAGAGGCAAAGTTGTTTCAATCAACCATAATGGAATACTGCTAGATGAAGTAAAATTATAGCATTATCTCTTCATTACATAAAACAGCATACTGCAAATAAGAATATTAAAATTTAGATTGGAAATAATAGTTTTATAGCCCCCTCTTCAGGCTCTGTTCTTAGTTGCTTGGAATTTAGAAATTAAGTAGCTGTGGTGGGTAATCCAGGGCTTTGAGTTCACTTTTTCATCCTTCACCCTTGATAGATTTTGCAGCAAAATGTTCCCAGTCATAACTCTAGATGACATTAGGGTTATAGCCAGATTATATGACTACAGTCAGGTGCTGTATACCTGACAGATTTCAAGAAGTATAGAGAAGGTGTTAAAGAAGTGTCTCAGTTTTGCGAAGTCCATATCAGGAAAAAATTTGTCTCCCTCTGCAAGTATTTCTAGCTCCATTTTGCTCGAAACAAAGGTTGAAACTTGTCTTTCATGTATTTAGAACTTTTTAAAGGAATGATCTCTTCAAAATGACAACGATTCCAGAAAGGATAAAAGCTTAAGAAAATACATAGCATACTGAAATATGCACACATATTGTACCTCATCTTGCCTAGTTCTCCATGAAATGTCAAAAGAACCTCCTACTGTGATATGTCTGTGAGCTCTGCAAGACTGATTAAATTTCTATATAATGTCAATCGTTGCATCCTGTGAACCATAAATTATAAAATTTGGTTCTATTTTTTCACTCCATAAAAAGGCTTAAAACTTTTTTCTAATCTGATACAAAGAATAAGCTGTGACTCATTTTGTTTGTGGCAATTTCATGTGCATGGAGAAACAGTGTGTAAATGTGGGGTATATTCTTTATATATACGTATATGAAAGAAATAGATTAAGAAAGCATTAACTACAATAAAATATATACTATTATGATTTATTTCTCAGTTTTGTAACATCCCGAAATAAGGGAACAAAATTAGGTGTCCAAAGTCTGATATGTAAAGGTCCCTTGAGAGCAGAACAGAGAATATTCAGACTGCAAGAGGATGCAGTTTCCTCCCTTACATTTTTAACTAGTGGAATAGCAAAGTATAATCAGGAGATTGGTGTTAGAGAAGATTTGCTTTGTGACAGAAACTAGTGTTAAAAGGGCTCGTGGTCATTTCTCACACCACTTCAGGATGTGTGGTTTCTGTTCAGAGTCTCAACTTACACATTTAAATCATATTCAATGGTTTTGACCTTTTGGCATCACACACCGAGAGGCTCATGTGAGGAATCTGTTCTTTCTGAATTGCTGACTCTAGTTTAAATCCATTGTTCAGAGAATTTCAGGATTATGAATTTCAAACTAAGACGAACGTAATAAAAATGCCTTTATTCTCGTTCTCATCTCTGTTTCACACTCTGTCATTCTCCCTCGCAGGGTTTTGTACTGCGGCTCATCACCGTTGCATCTGAGTGCCTTCCAAATAAAATAAATAACAGTAGCAGAGCCTCTAGTGAACATCATGGGGAACATCAACATTGAGAGGCAGGGCTTATAAATCTGCATTCAACACTGTATGAACGTGCTTAGATTGCTTCCAGGCTGGAGCTGGCTTACATCCAGCTTCTTGAGTAAAATGTACTCGAGTGACTCCAGGTCTGTACGGATTTGCGTTAGGATTGATGCTTCTCCTATGGCAGGGGTGGAGCAGGGGAAAGGTGAGAGAGGGAGGTGTGTGTGTAACAACTTTCTGTTTGTGATAACTGCGCACAAAGTTTTTATTAAGTCTCACAGTTATGAATACTCATGTGATTTCTTGTGTTGTTCCTTAATGGAAATAATTTTAGTAACCTTTCTCATTGAAAAAAATAGCAGTGGAATTAGTTTCATTTTTTTCATGTAAAACTACATGCTTCTTTTTTTTTTTCAATTTCTTTTTGTAGTTTCTTGTATCTTTAGTAATGCAGATATCCTGAGCAATATGTCATTAAATCAAGAACAAAAGTGAGTTGATCATAATGGTATGGTTTTCAAAAATGTAATATTAATTTTGAGAATGGATCATAAACAGGAGCCTCTAGTAGAATTTTGCAAGATAAAACATGAATAAAATTTGTCTGTGATAAAGTGTATGAATAAAAGTGGCAATTGCCAGAATTTTGAAATTTTAAGTGGCATTATTGTAACAGCAAAATGTAAAGAAAGCAGTTATGAAATTCTTAAAATCTGCGTTACATCAAACCAAGTATTAGTAAAAAAAAGTAATAAAACCCCTCCCCCAATGAAAACATGGTTAGACTGTAGGCATCATAGGGCTAGATCTTGTGACTGATTTTCTGTATAATCTAGTGGATACATGAAGGGTTTTCATTCCAATCCATTCAGGGATTATCTATATATCTTACAGTGGGCTACTTTGTCAAGAGCTGGCAACGAAATGGTTTGCTGATTTGAGCATCATCAAAAAGATATAGTAAGAGTGAACTATTCAGTAGTAACCATTTTTCTCTGACTGTTGGTAAAATCTCTGGAATTTGGATAACTTCTGAAAGGTTAGTTGGTACAACTAGATTTTTGAGTGAAATCTGCAAGTGTAGAAATGGTGGTTCTAAAATCAGAGGTATCGATGCAGTACTGACCTTTGATTTTGGGCTTTCTGCTAGTTTTCTGGGGAAATAGATTTTGTCCTGGGGGGAAAAAACAAGTATGCAGTGATTAAGCCGTTCATCTAAAGTTCTCTTACTTCAGTACATTGTCGCTTGCTATATATTCTTTGCATTCCTCCTTGCCTAATTAATATAGTGTATTTAAAACAAAAAATTTTATTAACCCTTGCAAAATGACCAGTCATTTAGCAGTTATTTTCAAATTTGCTGAAAAGAAAATGCCTCTGGTATTGCATATGGAAAATGTTGATTTTGTAATACATGAGCATGATTCCCTCAAGAGTGATTGTGACATAAAGGTTTTCTTGGAGAGTCAGCATTATACATATACAAAAATTGAGCAGGTGGGAGAAAGCTGTTGAGTTCCCAACCTTAGAGGAAAAATAGAGGTATTTAAACCTCAGAGCTCAAAGACTGCAGAGATTTTTGCCAAGCTGAGTTTCATGCTTTCAGTTCTTGAAGGATGGATTATTTACCAAAACAAGGGAATGTTCACTCCAATTGTACATAAACTTGACGACAATTTCATAAGCTAAATGAGCATGGCATACAGATAACAGTTTTCCAGTTTTTTGTTGTTTAGACAAATAAAAAGACAGTATCTCTTTGTCTAGATTGTTAAAGGAATTCATAACTTGTGTTCTCTGCAGTACCCAGAGATGAAAGTATCATTAAAAAGGTTGTTTAGAAAGTAGAGAGCAATAGATCCGGTTTTGTATGCAACACAGAAAGTAAAAGAGACATTTCAGTGCAATCTTAAAACATTTAAAAGAAATTATATTGGAATATGGCAAAAAATACCAAAATATCTGTCTGAATACATGTATATTTGTCCCAAAGAACTGAAAAGTTGAGTAACAGTAATTTTCTGAACCAAATAAGCTATTCCTACGTGTTCTGTATGAGCCATTGTATAGACTATTTGGTGAGAATATTCTAGGAGAAATCAAGGAAAGGGTATTTCTCCTGAACCGTTATTTTTGATTATTAAAAATAATTTTGATACCCCAGGTTGATACTACATCGGATAAGGATAATGTAAGTTATTGAATTTGTTTGCAAATATTTAGTTTTATTATTCTTATATTTTGAATGTGATTTTTTTCCTAGGTATTAATTAGAATCCTATTTAATTTAATTTTATTTTTATTTTACCTGGAAAATTGGAGCAAAGTGTCTGTAAAGGTAAGGACAGCAATAGGGGGGACATACAGGTTTGATCCTCATGAGCCGCTTCCTTTGATATTACTCACGAGGCAGTGTGGTCTAGACTGACAGCTAAAAGAACACAAAGGCTGACAAGTCACCATCTTGGTTACTAGACAGCTTGCAATGATTCTCTGGCTGGATTTTGCAGGGGAGCAAGAAGATGGGTAGGTAGTAAAGAGAAGATTAATAGCGCTTTATCAGAGTTCCTGGCAGAACTTAGCCTCTAGAATGTCAGCCAAAGGGGAGAACGGAAATCATATATCAGTAAGCTTACTAAAACTTAAAGTTTTTATTCTTTTTCAAGTATTAGGATCCCTTCTAGAAGCCTAAAGAATGGATCAGAATTTAAGTTTTTGTTTGTTTGTTTCTGCAGAGAGTTTCTGTTTTAAAACCTTCCCATAAGACCTTAAGGATTTGGAATAAAGCAATGTCAACTAGTAGATGCTTCACACAGTTACAATCTGCCTTTGGAACCTGTTGATTTCTATAAGGAATAAATATGTCATTATTTTATTTTTTTAAATGTTCCTTAAAAGAATCAACTTGTTTAAAATTTAGGTTCGCTAGAAAACATTAAAGCAACAGAAGCCTTCATCCCTTTTTCTTCCATGGGGTCACAGATACAGAACTTAATTAAATCTGAAAAACAAAAGTGAATAAATAGGGACATGAAAGTCCCAGAAGTGCAGAAAATTACTCAGAAATGTGGAGACCTCTAAGGTATTCCCTAGTTAAAGAAAATGTAGGAGAAATTGATAAATGAAAATGCCACCTGTTTGAATCCTGGGAATACTGCCTGTCCCAGCAGAAAGATAGCTCTTGTCACCTCAAATGAGAAGTAAGAAGCATGAATTTAGGAAGTAATTAATATTTTTAATCAAAAAAAAGATAGAAACAGGTGGGAAGGTCAAATATACAAGAGAAGGGCAGGGATTTTATTCATGAAATTATGGAAAATATCCAGCGTTCTGGATTCAGTAGATTAAAGCTCATAGTTTTGCCCATGGGAGGGACAGTAAAGAAAGCAACAGCTAAAGCTTTTCAGCTTTTCGTTGTCAGTGTCTTTCATATATTCTTCCTTTTTTGGGTAATGGACTTCCTGCAAAGTCCTTCCAATACTGACATAAGTTGGGATAGAATTTTGACATTGTAGATGTTGGCCCACCAGAAAATGGGCTTCAGTAACCACTGTATATCACACAGGCTCTTAGACGGCTGCCAGGCAAAGATAAAGGTCCATAATGTTCAGAAATAATTACAAAAGTGAAAGCTTTGGTTGTGGGGGTTTGTTTTTTACTCAAAAAACTTTAAATTTATCTTCAGTTTCTGCAATTATGTTCCTTGGTGGCTCAGCGTGTGTCTTCTCTAAAAACTGGAGAATTTATGCCAGACCTTTGACCTAAAGGCCTGAATAACAGTTGAGATTTTGGCTCCCGATCTTGTTAGCAGGTGACAATGTTATATTTCATTAAGTTAAAATAGAAGAATGAATAGAATTTAGAAGGGCAAAGGCGTGGAAGTAAGCAAAATGCTTTCCACCTTACTAAAATTCTGTAACATTTTGTTTTGCCTATATAGAATAAATTAACACAGAACTAAAGTTCTAGGAAACATCATTATTGAGAACCTGTTAGTATTACTAATGTGTTTTGAGAAACAGAACCTGTTAGCATTACTAGTGCGTTTTTAGAAATAGTGATGCTAGTCTCATGTCATAGGAATATACAAGAATTCATTTCTTCGAAAGCTTACTATATAAATAGGCAAAGACCAACAAGGAGCAGAGAAGAAATTAAGCGGGTGGAAGGGTCGGAGGATTTGCAGGATAAGAGCAGTAAATTTATCATCTGCACACCCAATATCTGTTACTGCACCCTAAACAGATCACAGAAGCATTCATATTGGAAGCGAGAGGTGCTAATAGGTGAGACAATTACAACGTGCAACTGTTTACCTCGGCTATCTAACTGCTAACTACCTATAATTAAGCAGCCGCTCTAGTGCTCTATGACAGGTAGGTTAATGTAAAGACTTTCAGCTGGTTGTTAGCAGCTTTTACTCTGCAGAAATTGAGCAAATTGAGCTGCTGCTGACTCAGAAACTTTCATGGAGGCTGGTGAGGCAAAAGGAGGTCATGATTTTCTAGAAAGTTTGAGAAATACTACATTAAGCGGCACCTTTCTTCAAATATTCTGGTCATCTTCTGATTTTACTTCACAAAGCTTGACATTTGTGCTTTGCTTTTACAGATCATAGGGCCTGTTCATACATTAACTCTGCCCATAATTAGGTGAGTGAAGATAGCAAGCACAGCAAGAATTTCAGCTTTCCTCTCTGTGGCTGAAATTCAATTAGCAGTAGTGTTTTCCTGCATGGTAGCTCAGGTATCCACTGTTAGGTGGTTCAACAGCTCTATTTTTAATTTGTTCCTTAAAATATGTCTTTGTCCCTCCTGTTCTTATGAAAGTCTATGACAGTCATGTGAATATTGGAAATAAGTCTTATGCTTCTCTTCTTTGTAAAGAATTTGTCCTCCTCTGACTATCTGTCATGGTTTAACACCAGCCAGCAACTAGACACCATGCAGCAGCTCGCTTACTCCTCTGCTCTGATATAATGGAGAGGAGAATCAGGGAAAAAAAATCAAAACTTCTGGGTTTAGACGAGGACGGTTTAATAATAAAACCAAAGTAAAATATAATAATAATAATAATAGCAATTCTAATAAAAAGGAGAGAGAACTAAAATTCAATAAAACCAATACAATTGCTTACCACCCACTGGTTGTTGCCCATTCCACCCCCAAGCAGCGGTCAGCCCCTCATGGCCAACTTCTCCCAGTTTACATACCGAGCAGGATGTTCTGTGGTATCGAATACGCCTTTGCCAGCCTGGGACAGCTGTGCTGGCCATGTTCTTTCCTATCTTCTTGTGCACTTCCTTGCTGAAGGAGACTGAGAAACTTCAATAATTAAAACATCACTGTGTTATCAGCATTTTTCTCATACTAAATCCAAAACACATCCCTGTATTATCTGCTAAGAAGAAAATTAACTCTCTTCCAGCCGAAGCCAAAACAGAATCTACCCTCTTGCGTTCAGTTCAGTACATGTTTCCCCTATGGTTCCCTGTATGATAAGTTTTTCTAGAATATTTTGGCTTGATTCATTGTCTATGATTTTGTAAGATCTCCTGATGTGGAATACAAGTGAATGCTATCTCTTCTGATGTGTTGGTACATAACCTCAAGGGAGCAAAAGAGATTGCAATTCAGTTGAGCCTCTGCAGCAGTTGGCTCTCTCGTTCTCTGTAGGGAACTCTAGAATGGAAAAGGCGGTCAGTCATGCATGCTGTAACTTACATCCCATTGATGAAAGGTTTAGATTCATAGGAACAATTTGCACCGAGACTCCTGTGGGCCTAAACCTGAAATATTTTGCCATTGCTATCCAGCATTAATTTTGATCAGGTCTTTTAAACGTGATTTTAAATCTTGATAAGTCTCATATCCTTCCATGTCAAGTTCATTCTCAGAATTAACACTTGAAGTTATATGTTTAGATAATGCTTGGTAGTCCTCGTTCCTGTGTTAAAAGACTAAGTTAGGTTGTAGCTGAAAACACTGCCTTTCTAATAATCAGATAAAGACATTTTTATGGCGAAAAGCACACCACCCTGTTTGTTATGCTTTCTAAGTCAATTTAAACTTTATTTTTGTAATTAACAAATGTTTGCACATTAATTCACTAAGGTCTTCAGAAATAGCACTCTCCAAGCAAAAACCCAGCATCAAATAATAGCTTTTGAAAAATCTCAAAAAGAACAGGAAATTAGTACTTATTAATGAAATGGAATCTGGCCAATGAGGTATTATCAGTAAGCTCTCAACCATACATACTAAATTAAATACTCTCAAAACTTACTATTATGTAAACTAGAGTTTATATTACTACCATACCACAAAAATAACTCCTGTTGCCTCAGGAATCACTGCAGCCACCACTGGGCAGATTTTGTTCTGACCTGGCATGTGCCATGCTAAAGCTTCACAACTAGAAAATTCTTGAAGTTGAATGACTGAGAATAGTTGAGTTTGTTTTTTTTCCTGAACTTTACTATTTTTGAAGTATCATGCTACGTGAGGGGAAAAAGTCAGTGAATCTATGTAATGTAGGAAAAATCAAATAGTGTTGTTTGCAAAGGAATAAACTATTTTTTCATTTAAATGTGCCTTCAAAATGCAGCAGCAGAAAATTCTCATTCCTTATGTATATTTCCAGACTAGCTAAACATGTAAATATATAAATTTGCTGTAAAACTTATTAATGGGCATTTGTTTACATATTTTTATCTCAATTATCTATGCCCATAGGACCCATTCAATCAATTTTTCACTAAGTAGTTTTCAAAACATAATTACTCTTATGGGTAGGGCTATGAACAGCAGTGTCATTTACACTATAGTTCACTAATTGCACTTCTAAGCCATTATAATGAATTATACTTGTACACTCTTCAAGAAGATCAGTTAATGCTAATCATTTCTATCACATATATCACTTAGAAGACATCCATCTATAACAGCCTTTTCATTCACAGCCTCTTTCCATTTTAATTTTCTTGCATTGTAAGAAATGGCCATAAATGAATGTTGTGTGCTCATGTAATAAGTTAGCCTTGTCAACTTAGTAACAGAAGTTGAGATTTAAAATTTAGAAGTGTGTTTTTCTATTTTTTAAGAAATTTAAGATTGAAATTATCAGGTTTGTGATTATTAAATCACAATCTGGGACACCAGTTCAGGAATTACTGGCTATGGGACTAACAGAAATAAATAATACTAGTACAAAACTTGATGTATTTATGAATGGACTGTATAGAACAGGTTCCTTTTTATGTTGGGTCACCGGATTGATCAACCTAGATGCTTTTCTAGCCCTGTTTTTTGTGGTTTAACAAGACAGAGCAGTATGTACTACAAAGAAACGAGCTGAGCGCTTTGGTCTAACTAATCTACAGACTGAATTCCTACATACAGGCAGTAAAAAGATTCTTTTGCAGGATGAGAGATGCTGAAATAATGATCTTGTACTTGCATGAAATCCTTCTGACTAGTCTGACAGGGCAAGTGTAATTTCTTAAGATGTGGGAAACTTTGCTGGGGATTTAGGTACAAGAAGCCCAGTTGTCCTGAGTGTGAAAAAAGAGCTGCCACCTCTTCTCTCCTTGTTATCATCACAGAATATTAAGACAATGTTTCACTGGTGTCTTACTGGAATTTTTAAGAAGTAGTGGTAACATATATAGTGAGGATCTTAAAAATGCAACATACATGAAAAATGAATTAATGTTGGCATGTGTATCTAGTATAAACAATAAGCACTAACTGTTATCATTATTTTTATGCTTGGTATCCTTATAAAATTACTGTGATACCTAAGCTACTAGTGTCTTTACTCACATTTGAGTTTCTAAGGGGTAATAGTGAAAAGAAACTATGCGTGAAAATACCAGAAATATAAAACAGGTGGTCTCTTTGTCACGTTTTAAAGGTGAAGAAAAACACTGAAAAATATAAAATTGTTTTTTCAACACCAAAGTTGCAACTTACTATGAAATAAAAGTTAATGATTAACTAAAAAGGCCCATGGTTTAAAAACATACTTTGAAAGGGTGTGGGAGATTCTTTGTGGAAAAGTTACAGTATAAGAAAATGGAGTGCAAAGGGGTTTTATAGTGTCTGAGTAGTATACTTTTCTTGAGACAAGTCACACACATCGGTAACTGAAACATTTTTCTTTACACATAGAGAGCAAAGGGCCAATAGTATTTTAAAATTATTTTATTTTGCATGTGCTTAGTAACTCCAGTGGGTGGTACCCCCTAGACTTTCCAAAGACAATTTTTTTCATAGTGCAGTTTCATTAACCAGCTTACTGCATCAATTTTATCTATAGTTGTTGACATACATTCAGTAACTGTTTGCATCTTAATGTAGAATTTATGGAGTTGTCTAGTGAGTAAAGCTAGGGAATCATCATACTGACTTACTTCCAGACCACATTCTCTCCAACTCATGTGGAAGAGTATAAGAGAATAATTATTGGGAAAGTCGGATAGCTGGTGAATTTCCTAGCCATAAACAGAAGATAAAATGATAAAGGGAAGGAAATTGAGAAAGCTACTTTGAATAATAAGGGAGAAAGAGACTATGTAAATGGACCATGAACTGCACCTCGGAGATGAGGTAAAGAAGTTCTACAACAGATTAATTGCTGAAGGAAACCTGCTTGGAAAAGGTACTGCAAATGCCCCAAAACCAGGAAGAGTAATTTTCTTGTAGCTGGAGTCTGCTTGTCAATGAGAATAGAGTACCCCAGAAAAAAATCCCAAAGAAGAGCTTTTCCATGAACTATCTCCCAGCTGCCAGACTATGAAATGTGGATCTTACATTATAAATCAATTTTATAGGAGCAAGGAAAAAATCCACTATTATTTTTTATGTCAGGAGAAATCTATATAACATTGAATTCTTAGAATTTATGCTAAAGTTTTATCCTTGTACTTACAAGTTTTCTTTTTTTCCTTTTAGTTATTAGATATACATATTTTACAGTTTTTTCCCTCAATCTTGGAATAAGTATTCTGATGGAGAAATCTCAGCGAAATTATTCCAGCGGTTTTTGTTTAAACCACATGGAACTGCATTCCCCTAGAATGGGTTACAGAACATTCTGTCATATGAACAATGTGTTTCTTAGTTTCCCTACCCCAGAGTTTCTAGCCACCACATATGCAGTATTATCAGAATGGGTAAGATAAGTATATGGAACATGCTTGGGGTGCTTTGGCATCTCAACCCAGCATGAGTGCAAAACAAAACCATGTTTCAGCTATTCTAAAGATAGGTCATTGACTAGGTAGCTGAAAGCAAGCAGTGAGAAAAAAGGTATTAGAAAGTGCTTTTGCTATAGATGTAAAATTTCTACAGAATCTGTTTTTTCTTCTGCTCTAGAGTCCTGCACTATTTCATGCAGATCCAAGACTGTGAAAGGTCCAGTCCTATGCCCACCCCTCATCCTTTTCTGTTATCCACTGATAGTCTGTACCAAGCCTGTGAAGGACCTACTGTCAGAGCACCCAAGCGCTCATGATAATAGTTTAAGACTATGCTTTCAGGCACACTGTGTAAAGGCAGACAATTTTATTCTGAGGAGCAGCCTTACAAGCAGCCTTACGAAATAGTTCTGGTCATTAAACCAGAGTTCCAGTACTGTAACTTTTATTTTTTTCAGTAGCGCATAGGTCTAGTTAACATCGAATGATCATAAGAATGGCTGAAATATGTTGTATCAAAAGTGTACTTAAACTGGCATCTTGTCCATTATGCTGATGCATAGTGGATACTTAAGGAAGACAACAAGCATGTACAGGATTGCTCTCACTCTAGTATTTTCAGCAACCAGTGCTTTAGGGCTTGCATGAGTGAGAGGTTGCAGTTGGACTGCTGTGTTTAATAACTGCTGATGTACCTAATCTCTGTCAATTAGTCCAGTCCTTCGCAGAAGCCATTTAAGCTTCTGGCTTCTGGAGATTCGGAAAGAAAACCTGCAGCTCCCCAGCATATGATGCTTTGTAAACAGCAGTACTTTTTTTTTTTTTCGATCTATTGTTTTATGATGTCACTGAGTATTTGTAATTTTAATTTTATGATACATAATGATTAATCCCAACCTCCTCTTTTTCCCTTTGTTTATGACTTTGGATTTCTATTATATGAACACTAAGTCATGCCCTCGATGTTGGGTCCTAAACTGCTAAGCTTTTTCTCTTTTCAAGCACTATCATGCTTCTGAGTATTCTTGCCTTTTTTTTACTTTTCTATTGGTATTCTTTTATTTTTTTTTCTTAAAAAAAGGCCTATCAGAGTTATATGCTGTATTGATGAAATAGATGTATTTCTTGAATAGTTCTTAGTGATGTTTTCTGTTTTACTGTAAATTTCTTTCTTTTATTCTTCTACCTTCTTTATGATCACTGCTGATCTGTTCATGTCACTGCCTGGCGAGCTTGGTGGATGAAGGGAGGACAATTGATGTTTATTGATGTAAGGCTTTTGACATGGTCTTCCACATAGACAAATTGTTAAAGTGCAGGTTAGATTAGTTCACAGATGCAGAGGATTGTGATCAGTGGCATAAAGTCCAGCTGGAAGCAAGTCACTAGTGGTGTACCTAGTGGTGTCCGTCTGGGGTTGGCAGAGGGGCCAATACTGTTAAAAACTTTTATTAGGGACCTGGATGATGGGGCAGAGTGTACCTTCAGCAACTGTGCAGAAGATACAAAACTGAGAGGTGTACTGGACCTAGGCAGGCTGAAGAAATGGAGCTGAGAAGAATTTCATGAAGCTTGACAAAGGGAAATGCCAAATCCTGCCCCTGGGAAACAATAATCCAAGGCACCAGTACACACTGGTGACTTGCCAGCTGAAAAGCTGCTCAGCAGAGAGGGACATTAGCATCTTGGTGGACAGCAAACTGATCATGATCATGGCAAAGAGGGCAAATAACGGAATCACAACATTGACAAAGACCTCCAAAGATCACTGAGTCCAACCTTTGACCTGTCATCACCTTGTCAACTAAACCACAGCACTAAGAACATCCTGGTATGCCTTAGGCAGACCATTACCAGAAGGTTGGGAGAGGTAATGCTTGCTTTCTACTCATCACTGGTGAGATACATCTGGATTGCTGGGTCCAGTTCTGGATGATTAAGGATTTAGAGCACTTTTAATGCCACTTGGAAAGGCTAAAAGTCTGTATTTGTTTGACCTCAGAAGAGAAAATAAACAGTTCCAAGACGAGAAAATAAACCGTTCTGTGATTCTGTGAATTATCTGCTATATCTTCAAAATTTTTCTCAAGTGGCAGCCAAGGAGTTATTTTGACTATTTCACCCGTGTTCTTCTTATCCAGTGCTTTGAAATCCGTCTGCTACTTGATCAGTTGGTCACTCAGTGAATCACTGAGTCATACATGGTTGTGGATTGGCTGGGTATTGGCAGGATAAAAAGAAACTGTAGTAAAGAGCCTGAGCGCCCTGGTGGACAAGTTGAATGAGTCACCATGGCACCCTCACGGCAATGAAGGCCAATTGGAAAGTGCAAAGGAAGAGGAAAGTATTTTTTTAATTTCTGTTCAGAACTTTTGCTGCTGCTGTGCCCAATTTTATGCTCTGCTAAAAGACACATGACAAATAAGGAGCAGCTGAGAGAGGAGAGTTTATTTGAAGGAGGCCCAGGAGGACCCTGCCACTACCTTGAATTACCAGTGGAACATTTCTGGGTAGACAGAGCCAGAAACCACTCAGAGGTACACAGTGAAAAGATCAGAGCTATGCAAAGGGGAATTCCAATTAGACTGTGAAAAGTTGTTTTGCCTTCTTCCATCAAGGGTAGTCAAATTCTGGACAAGGCTACAAAGAGGTTTTGTAACTGTCATTTTTGAAGATATTCAAAATTCAGCCATACAAGGCTATGACAACCTGATCTGACTTCAAAATAGTGCTGCTTTAAGTGGGAATAGATTGCTTCCTTTCTAAATTATTTTGTAGTTCCGTACTCTTTCTATAACTATTTGTAGCCAGAAAAAGATATGGTATGTGGAATAATGTTGGGTCACCCCATTGCTTCTTCATCTCAATATTTACCACATTTTTAAGTTTAGGTTTAATTTAAGATTAGATAGCCTGTCTTCATTTGGAGTATTGCTTACTGTCTTTTAGTCAATTATGCATTTCTAAAAGTATCTTCTATTTTATCTCCCAGTTTTTGCTGTTTGCTTTTTGAATGTTCTGGTGAGGAATGTCTAAGAGATCACCCATATCATACATCTCAAAAACCTCTAACATATTGCGAAGCATCCATTCTCTTTACAAAAACTCTGTTTTCTTGTGCTCCAAGTGTTTACTAACATATTCATAATTTTAATTTGTAACAGTTTGCTTAATAGAGAAGCCAGACTTTCTAGTCTGTGGTTCCCAGATCACCTCCGGAGACATTTTAATGAATTGCTATTATATATGCCACCTCCCTTTTCCTTGTACAACAGCAGATTTAAATGGTCATTTAAAGACCACTGTTATTATACCAACAATTTTATGTGTGAATTCTTTTAAAAATATGCATGGTTACTTCTTACTCATAGTGATTATTTGCAACCCAAATAATCCATTTGTTCAAAATACCTCTTACATTCTCTCAATTTGAGATAATATTTTAGACTTTTCCCTGTTAGAGAATGGCTCTGATAACAGAATTTTATTCTTGATTCTCTAGTGAACATGAAATATTGTATTCCTGGGGTGAATGCTGATCCTGCTAAAGAATCTATCTGATTTTTAATTTTGGGAATACAGGGTTCAGCCTTGATGCATATCCACTGACAAATATTGTGTATTTGTGCTTGGAATCCCTAATTGTTTACATTCAAGCCAGTTATGTCTGAATAGGGGTACAGCAAAATGGGAGGCAAATTTATTTTGGTTTCAAATATATTGTTTAAGATATGTGAGTAGAGCCAAATAATTACAAAAAACGCTGTCAGGTATTTCACTGCCAATGATTCATGTTACAAGTGTGCCCTTGATGTAAATTGACAGTGTGGAGAGTGAAAGCTACTCTAAAAAGCAATGAAGACTGGGATGTTCTGAGTATACTCTAAGACCATTAACACAGCTGAAAAAACAAAACCAGTATATTCAGTAACTGAAGTATTTAAAAAAGAAAGAAAAATAAAAGCAGAATCTAAATTAAGCCTACATTTTCCATTGTGCCCTTCATGCTCGTATTACCAAGTAGCAAGCTGAGTAAAATAAGAAAATAAGTTAGTAACATACCGGCAAATAGCCTACAAAATAAAATGAGTAATTATACAGTGTACTTCAAAATAGAAAATAGGGTTATTTTAAAGTAATACTTGACACTGAATGTTTGTAAGACCATGCAAAATAGAAGGACCTTAGTCAAGAAGAATTCTAGTAAATCAATTTATTATAAAAGACAAAGGAAAGGATTTGCTTGGAAATGAGGAAGAAACATTTGTATTTGCAAGAATCCTACTGCAAGAAAAGAAAGCAAGGGAATTAGATCTGTATGATGTGTGCACCATTCAGCACGCAGGCTAGTACAGAAAGAGGATCATTAATTTAAGGAGAAATGTTATGGTTTGTATTTTGTTTTGTCTTGTCTTTCTCAATCCAGCTCTTTACCATCTCCTTCCCAAACTGCATACCATTAGCAGTTCCGTATTCTAATCTGTCCCTTGCTGCTTAAAATTATCACTCCTTTATTTCAAATACAGCTTCTTATCCTCTGCACTGCTAATTGGCTTTATTACCCTCGACCCCTTCTTGCCTCCACTGCAGGCAGCTTGACATTTTTACATCAACTAATCCCCAGTTTTCACACCCCTCCCTTCCCCTCCTCTGCCCCACATTTTCTTCCCTTTCCTCTTTTGGTGTATTCAGAGCTGCAGAGAGCTTTTCAGCAGATATTCAAACCTCTGGAGAAATTCAAAGAGATCGGAACACAACACAAGAGCTAGGGGTGTTTCCTTCTGGGCTGCCAAAAGCATAAGGTAACATTCAGAATGAGGTCACTGTACCGTGATCTCATTTTGAATTTGATTTACTTATGGGGCATAGGAAGCCTGGCAGGAAGAGCATATTTTTGCTAGTTAGTATTACATCAACAGACTGTGGAAAAAATTAAGCATTTACTTTCGTTTTCTAATTTATAAATTCATGTGTCAAGCGCCTAAAAGAGTTATGAGAAGATAATAAAACAGTGGCTTAAACTAGGCATGGACTGACCTTGCAGCCGTCAAGTGTGACACATGTACGGAGTTGCCAAAACAAAATGAAATATTTGAGAAAAGTATTTTACAGGGTAACTGAAAAGAAGAGCAGTGCTTTTGGTGCTAAGGAAAGCAATATAGGACGGGCAGGAGAGAGCACGGCATGAGTGGGTACTTCAGAAACTTCCCTGCATATAAGGTGCTGCCAACAGAATGTATATTCTTTCCTATGAAAAAGAGAGAAATAGACATTTCATGCCCCAAAGAACCTACATAATGTAAAGAACAGGAAAAAAGCAAGATGCACTGGAAGGCCTTATCTGCCATCAGTTACACTTTTCTCTTTGGAAACATTATCATTAATTCTACACTGTTAGTAGTATTTTGACATTGGCAACCTGGTTGGACTTTACAGTGATCGGAATAAGGGGTAAAAACAGCCAGTGTATTAACTTTGAGACTGGTATTGAAACACAAGGCAGGCCATGAAATAAAACGTGTAGGAGCAAGAAAAGAAGTAGTAGAATGTGGATAAACTTTGCTCATAATCTAACTAGTGAGTGGAAAGAATTAAAAATCAGAGAGAGAAAGAAATGCAAGTGTAGAGAGAAAAGAAACTGCTGAGCTTTAGAGAAAGAGCAATATTTGCAACGTACCTTTCATAGTGGCTGAATGATCTTCTTCTTCAGTGTGTGCAGAACGAAACCCTGGCTCAGGCAAGGGCCTTGAACATAAGAATATTTGCTCCTATGCTTAAACATCATGATCATAAACCCAGAGGAAGCAGCAGGGATAGGGTTAGCTTTGTGAGGTTTTGTAACTGTAAGAACAGTTTTTCAAGTCTTTTCCCATTATTTTTGAAGTGAATATATAATTTCTGTTGACTGTGTGGGTCATAAACATGCCAAGTTTTTGAATGTGTATTTCAGAAACTTAATTAGAAAAGCTACTCAATAACTTTTATTTTACTACTTTAGAATTATTTCTTAAATATGCATTTTTAACTATGTCTATGTCATAAGTTTTTTTTGAATCTTAAAAATAAAAGGTAGCTCATGAAATTTTTTGTTTGTGATTATGAGCTAAGACCATTGCTGTAAAGAATACTACTCTGTGTAGCAATGCAGACCGCAAAAAAAGATCCAGCAAAACTCCTTTCTGCCTGAAATCAATAATAAAATAAGTTCATTTCATACAAACACACATATAAAGCTTTCATGACAGTCTAAAAAATGTAAAAATGCCTGCAGAGGATATGAGTTTATTGAATTTTCTTACTTTAGTGTTTCATAGACTTCATCCTAACCAGATGGTATAATCTGATTGTATCAACCTAGAAGTATATAGGATTTTATTTTAATGTTAAAAAGGTCAGTAGCTGTGGAACTTAAATTCTTTCTGTCTTCTATACTGCACTAGAATCTCAGCACTGAAGTACTACCAGATAGCTTTAATAAAAAGAAGTTGAATTTTATAAACTAAAATTTACTTATTCATTTCCTGTATATACAGTTAAATTCTTCAGATGAATGCTTCCTAAGTATGTGGCAAAGCAATATATACTTTATTGAATGATGAGAGAAATTTATATTAATGTGGTTGATTTGGATATAAAATTTCTTCCAAAGCACTTTTGCTGTATAACTGTTATTGAATATTACATCTTTTTATCACCTCAAATGATATTCCAACATTTTAGAGCTTCATTCCAGCTCTGAAAATGTTTTAGTCTTACCAAAGACATGTTCTGCTAACGTCTGCATTGAATCACTTTTCGTTTGGAGTTCGAGTTAGATTTTTAAATTTGGTGACAGATATGCACTTACTGAGCCATGCCAGGGCCTTCAGTTGGGCTGCAGCATGGACTCCCTTTGAAAAAATTTTTTTTTAGATTTCCATGAACCTTCCTAAAGTCTGGATCACATTAGACATAAAGGCTTAGGCATTTTCAGCAGCATGGAATAAGTTTGCTATCATTTTCTATAATACAAACGGGCTTATTTAGCACTCCTGTTATGGAAAAGATTCCACAATAATAATGCTACTATTATAATACCATTTCTGTAATAATAGCACTTCTGTTATAAAACACCATTATTATAGAAATGCTATTATAAGACAAGCTCTGTTATTTAGAATTGCTTCTGCAATAAAAGTGCTAAAAAAGTCTGCTTGTATTACAGAAAATTATTGCAAATTTTTCTTGCCTGGCAGTGAAATTTTTCGTTCTGAATCTTGTCTGTCACTGTTGGAAAGTCATTCTCATATGTCCTCTGAAGCCTCTGTGACTTACTCAACAGTGTGTATTTAAAACAGGGAATTACTGAATAGGCAAATGGAAAAAAGGCCAGTTGTCATTTATGTGAGCTCCCAAGTTCCTACTCTGTTGTTCACTTTTTGTCATAGACCACAACCCTTATGTGGATAGGGTATGCAGGCTTTGTAGTGCAGGTTTTACCATTGTGCATAATGGAGAGGACATGAATTAAAAAAATATTTGGAGAAAGAGAGTAAACCCACTCCTTTTTTATGTCCTGTTAATTTTTCCAAGTTTAAGCACTGTTCACAAGGAACAGCTTCCAGTTTCTCCACTTACCTTCGTACTGTATTCTTATGCTCATAACATTCAGAAAGACTGAAATTCAGTCCACAGATAAAGACCTCTCTGAACCACGTATGCCGTTAGGTCAGATCTCCTTAAACACTACTCAGCCTAAGGACCAGCCTGCTCTGGTCATCAGCCTCCATTTACTACCCACCACCAGTGGGTATACTCCAGAGCCATAAGTATCTGTCTTTTGGGAGAAGGGGAACAAGAGGAAGAGCTTCCAAATGCAAGTCCTCTAATTCTACGCCTGCTTTCCCCATATCATGTGTTTTCTTGAAAAAATTTTCATTTCCACTCCTACAGCTGTTATATTGTCCTCTCTGCTTCCTTCATGTGCAACCACTTATCCACCAGTGCTTCCGCTCACAGAGCAGAAATTCTCTTTAGTAAGGATCAGGACCAGTTTCTCAGTTTAGGCCTTGGACAGTCTTTGCCTAATAGGTTAATTTTAGTGTGAGTGAGTTACTTATATTATTTTGGAAATGCTTGAGTGCCTGTGTGAGCTTTATGGTAAGGACACAAAATAGTTAGTTCCCAGAAATTCTTTTCATGATCGCATACTGTCTGACACAAGGAGTCTCCTGTTTGGCTTTGCCATGCCTTTGCAAAGTTTTAAATACATTACATATGTTTCTTCTCCTGGACAAGTGTCATCTAGAATGAAATTATTTAACCTGAAATCTAAGGAGCTGTATCAGTCATATGTCAACAGAATATCCACCTTCTAGGTTTCTAAATTTGTCATAGCTGTTTTCTGCTGCAAGCAAGAAATCTTAAAGCTTCATTTAAGGTTTTTATTTTTATTTTTATTTTTTTTCTGCTTAAGCAGTATTTTCTGTACCAAGGAAGTGTCATTACGGTATGCGTTCCTTTACCCATACTTTCAGGGAAATAGTACATTTAAAAAATGTTGAGTTTTGCCTTTCAGTTTTCCAAGAAAGTTATTTGAGCATGAATTGGAGCCATTAAAGATAGCAACAATATGACTATTATTGTGATAAAAGTTTTCCAGTAGCATGAGGAGAATATTAAGTCTTTCTCATTTAAAATTTCTCCTCACTCTCCTTCACTAATTATATTTTTTTAAATTGTATCATGGGTGTCATCAGACTAGAATTTTCTTTTTAATATTTTTTAAATCAATTTTGCTATTTAGTGGAAGGAAAAAGAGCTAGTGAGTTTTGCTGCTCTTTTGTACTCCTGTAAGTTGATAAAAGCTTTGTTTTTACACTGCTAAATACATTACTTAGTCCACAGAGTCTATTAGTGCCTTTGGGTACCATATTTTCTTGAAAATAGCATACACTTTTGTGCTTATTTGTATCTCCTAATGCTGAAGTGCTTGTGTTATCTTTTGTGAGTTATTTTTTGGTTGATACTTACCAGAACTTATATTGGGTAACATCTGCTGTTTTGGTTCTTCGTTGCAATAGCTCCCTTAAGACTTTTACTACAAAAAGTGATTTTATTGTTACAGCTGTAGTACCACAAAGACAAGCTTGTGGTAGCAGTGGAATGGTACTGATTCTTTTTCTTTGGTAGAGCCAAGAAAGAAGCTCTTTCAAATAATAATTTGCTCAAAAAGTTGAGTTTTTGGTAAGTTAAATGATTTCTATTTTAAAAGGTAAAATATGTCCCACAGCTTCAGGTGAAAAAAAACCCCAAACATGAGCAGTTAAAAAACCCTAGGTATTTATTTTTGAAATCTTTGCAGTGGAAGACATTCATTGTCAAGAATGTCAAGAATAAAGCAACTTTTGATATTTAAAAACAAAGCACTTACATTTTCTATTTCAAGCCTACATTTTTCATTTAAAATGAGGCTTAAACAGAAGGGCTAAACAACCCCAGAGCAAAATGCTTATTTTTGGTCTTAAGAAAATTGGAATATTTCAGGTTTTCTGTTTTGCTGGAAGAAGAAAATAGATTAGTTGAAACAAAATTAGATTTTCCATTATTGTTTGTTTATCCATCATTTCTTAACTGAACAAAAAAAACGCCCTCTTGTTTTTTTCTGACTACATGTAATGAAGCCCTGGCTATGGCTGTGCCTTGTGTATGGCACCTGCATGGCATTATGCCCCGATAGTTCTCAAGTGTAAAACTTTAAACATGAATGAGGGGTGAAAGCAAACAGTACTTGAAGTTATTGTACCAGACCCAAGAAGTTTAGGCACTTCTGTACTGAAGGGTGCACTCTTGCAACACCGAAGCCTCATGGTGGTTCAGAGAGGTTTCCTTTCAGCACAGCTTAACTCTGGAAGTGCCTACATTCAACCGGACAGTGATTATGTTTCTTAAAGGTTTAACTATTTGCTATGATAACTATGGCAGGTTAAACAGACGCCATAATTTCCAGGATCTCTATATTCCCTTGAATGTACTCTTACTGCTCTTTCAGCAGCAAGGTAGATTAACCTTATGAAAATTAATTACTAAATGTGCAAGGTCTCTGCGGAGTTAGATCTTTTGGGTATGTCCAAAGTACAGATATGAAGAGGGAGCAATAATTGCCTGCTTTTACTTAAAAGAATGGTAGTAGCCATGTTACTGTCCAGCTCTTTTGTAACAATTTAGTGACTTGAATTTGCACACATGAAGTAGAAGTCCTGTTTTCTTCTCTTTTCTGTTGACAGGTTTCAAACTGAAGTATTTTACCTCACAGAAGGATGTCCTGCTTAACAGGCTACTTGGCAGATTAGGCAGTGTCCTGCTTCACCCTCACACAGTATTTTAAGCTTGGGCGCAATGATGCACTAACACAACCATGGGGCTTCTGAACTGAGGTTTCTCTATTGCCTGTCCCATTTGGTCTCTTTCTTAAGCAAGTAAGAAACCAGAAGCTTAAGATAAATATTTCACTAACCTACCTATCTTTATGGCTTCTGACACTTTAGTGTCCAGGCAGGTGGTCTAAAGTGAGAGGAAACATGGAGGATTTAAAATAAATAAAATAATAGAGTTCTCTTTTGAAAAAGAAAATTCCTTACAGAAACGAAGCCGATACAGGCAACTTTGGTAGATGACAGAATACATCATTTTATCTGCCTACATTGCGTTAAAGGGAAGCTACACAGGATAGACACAAAGATAAGGCTCTATCTTGTTTTCAAAAGAAGACAGTCGTTTGTTGCCAATGAGAATATTAAGAGGAATAGCTGTGCAAAATTCACCTAAGCTACTGTTTTAATATAATTTTTACAGAGGTTCTGTAGCCCAGCTTCTAGTTTAAAAGTGGAACAACAATTAACCTAGCCCTAGAATTGGTAGACACTTAGAGGAGTAAAATCAAGCAAGCCAGAAAGAGAGCAAGCAGGTAACTGCCCTGATAACCATGACACTGGGGAATTTCATTAATGAATCTACCTTTTCACTATGTCATCCCCATCATTCTGTTTGTTCTACAGGGGCCCTGATAATTAACAGCAGCTTTTTATCCAGTGTTCTGCACAAGAATTGTGTAGTCTCTTGCCATACTCAGGGTACAGCTGTGTTTCTTTGGTTCATAAAGAAGCAAAGGAGTGACAGCTGACTCTTCCACAAGGAAGTGAATTTTTGCTAGGGATGCTTAACTCTTTTAAGAAACCATTTTTTTTTTTTGTTATTGAAATGACAGAATCTGAAGGGAATAGGCAGACTTAATGAGGCTTAAATTAAATGTGTTCGTGTTCTTTGGATCCAAATTGTTCTACAATAGCCTTTTAAAGATCATCACATTGGTAAACACATACTTCACTGCAAATTGTTGCAAATCCTCCCTAGTAAACTGTGGCCCAGTGTTAAACACTGTGTCAGATATTCTATGTCTAGCAAAAATACATTTGCATAATCACCTGTTCAACTGCAATGCAATCTAGTAATGCTATCTCAGGGAAATTTAAATAATAGTCTAGAATTAATATATACATCTTCCCAGTCAGTTTAAGTAAATCAAGGACTACTTTACTCCAGGGGACAATTTATTCTGTCCCACCGTATAGGTCTCTTTGGACTGTCAGAGTCTGTATTTTTACACATGTGACAAAGCCTAGACAAATTCTCCAATGACACTATTCAGGAGCAATATCAAACATGTCTAGCCTGTCTCCAGGATTTTTCAGCCCTTTGATTTATCTTTCCATTATCCTTTTTAAAATACTTTTTCAGTAACATTGCCAACTCACCATTCTGATAATTTCAAGTTCCTCCTATGAATTCAGACCTTGATTTTGTTTTGGGGCTTGAAAAGTTGATTCTGGTTAGACTTCACTACTAATAATCATATAGTCATCCTGAACTGCTGCAACCTACAGCTTTTCTGTAATGGGACAATTTAAAAAATGAGTTTGATTGTAACTCAAGGTTTGGATTTTAGTCCAATGAAGTTTTATCAAATGCTATAGAGAATTTTCATGCAGCCACCAAATTTCCCTCAGCTTATCCCTTCAGTTTGCAAATCACCAGTTTGTAATTTAAAAATAGTTGCCATGCTTTCAAGGTGGTGCTTGCAAAGTTGGTCTTCAGTCTGTGCTGCATTGTTTATAGTTGATACTGGTCTTCTGTAAATAAAGATATGAACTTTTTTGTGACATGGACTAAACACAAAACCAATTTCTCTGCACTGGACTCTGCTTTTGACAATGGTCAGAGTGAGTAAAGCATAGATTTACCATTTTGACCATACTGCTTTATGAGAATTTTGCCAGTTCACTCCTTTGAACCATTTGTAATCAGCTTATTTTTGCAGTTTGATGCTGTTTCTTTGGGTCTGCATCTCTGCACAGTAGTGAGTTCAAGATTTTGCTTCCACAACCTGTTCTTCTATTAAAAAATAGAGTAAATTAAATGAAACAATATTCCCTTGGACCTTTGCTTTTGGACTAGACATTTTGCTATTTCATGTATTAAAATTTAAGGAAAAGAGCACCCTCCTTTGTTTTACAGAACTTTGCTTGCAGCCTGTTCTTTTAGTTGATCTGGTTCCTTTTGTCTAAGTGGAGCTTTTCCAGGAACCTGAACAATGAACCTACTATTAGGTTTTCAGCTGCTACCTGTTCTTCAGAGCTTGTCAGTACCTAAAAAGTCTTCAGACTTTCCTGTGTTTGTTTTGACTCCTTGACCCATCAGTAGTGTCACGCTTTTGATGAAGACAAGGTTTTGCATCTGCAAATTACCGCTGCAGGTTTTTTCTTTGGCAATTTGCTGTCTGTCTTCACCTCACTTTTGTAGATACTTTTAATTGCATTTTATTATCTTTTTCTTTTCTTTTAATGCTGGTAACACTGTATTTGACATCCCACTGACTCAGTGCTCTGATGTTCTGCTTAAAGTTAATAAATGTCCTGATGTACTTTCCGGTTGACAGTCTATTTATCTTCTGGTGATAGGCAATACTGCCAGAAGAAAATCATCTAAGGAAGTCATGCTGCAAGTTAGCCTCTCTGCCTGTGCTATGCATACTTGACTGGTACCTGCAAACTTTCATGCACTGATATGGACTACTGCATGTCTTTAATCTTAGTTCATCTGACAGATATTGTGCTATTTTTCATAGCCTGTGTAAGTCTGTGGTCTCTTCCGAAGTGGTTTTGATTTTGTGCTATTATGCCTTAAGTATCTCTTCTGTAGTCTGGATTTTCAATCTTATTTATACTTTAAGATGTTGTCCATTTCCATAAGCATCATTCTTGAGAGAACAATTCCTGCTGCTTAGCACACTCTGCTTACAATATAGGGTTAATCCGCATCTCCTAATTGCTACATCTGTCCTAGTTAATTACGTAGGGTTGGGGCATGCACCTGAAAGTTGCCCTTTATTAATTTCTAGTGTTAAATGGTGAGCATGGTCTCTATCAGAGTTTTACCCAGAAGAGTGAGTAGCATGAGTCAAGGTCTATTCTCAGTAGGCAGTCTAGATGTGGCCACTTTGGTTTTGGGGATAAAGTAGAGAAGCTGTATGGATGCAAGTCACGCTGTGCCCCTTGACAACAGGGCCAGAAAGTGGTCCCTGGTCTACTGTAATTCCCAGCCTAAAACTAGCTTTTGAAGTCCTTTCTCTTCCTTTCTTCCCCTTGCCAAATTTTATTAACACTCTGGTCTTTTTCAGGGACTGGATTAGTTAAGATTGAGTACACTTGGATAAAGGGAAAATTCTTCACACTTTTTTCAGTTATCTTTCTATTTAATGTGAGTCCATCAGAAGACAGGACAGTACTCACATTTTTGTAATAGTTTCATAGTTGGCATCTTTTATCTGAGCTAGCTGAAAATTACTGAGCACATGAAATGCATCAAACCTGCTGTTGTCAGTAATAGGGTTATTTTTTGATTGTAGTCTCTGACACGGGCAATTGACATTGATTGCAAATGCAGAGTGAGACAATTTGGTTCTCTTTGTCAATTGTTTTGATTCGGTGACCTGTCAAAAACTGGACCTTTTTGACACACTTTTAACTCAGTAATAAGTAATCTCTTCTCCACAACTATTCCAGACTGGGTACCAGAGGTCTTCAATTCTCCAGCTGTGTACTCTTCCACTAGCACTTACTCTTGTTTTGTGATTTTTGTTTACAATATGGTGCTCGACAAGAGTCTCCAAGCACTAAACCTTATAGTACTCAGTTATTACAAATAATTTGTACAACAAAACTGTTCCCAAAGCTAAACCACTTAAAAGTACAGATCCTAAATCATGCTAGCTGTCTGGAATGTTCTTTTTTTGGAGAGTTGTGTTTCAATTTGTGTAACTGATAAAATAATGTGTGTCCCGTGTTGCATTGTCATATTTCTGTTAGGAAGGCTGTGAAAAAAGGTGGAACTTTCAGCATCACTGCATCTGCACTACAAATAGATCATCAATTTTAATTCCTGACAAAAAAAAATAAATTCAACAGAGATATTTCCTCCATGAGTTTTCTTTCAGCAGTTACATTTGAGAAGTGAAATGTTATACTAAACCAAAATTTGCTTTAATTTGAAAATCTGTAGTTAAAGAGTACTTCTGTCTTCGATACAGATGTTCCAAGGTTGGAGCCTAGCTTTCTTAAGTTCACTCTATTGTCAACAGAGGGAGGCTAGCATTTCCTGAAGGGATTTATTTTAATTATGCTAGCTAAGCATGGCATTTGACTTCACCCTCCCAAACCAAGTTGAGTGTTATTCAGCTCAAGCAGTGCTTGCTACCTATGAGGAAAGACATCATCAAATCCAGACTTTCCAAGCAGAAGATTCTACAGACTCACCTATTTCCTTGGTTTTTCCTTTGAGAATAGCTTAGTTTTAGACAGTTAGATGTGCAGATTGCCTAGTCATTGATATGCTGGATAAACATTGTTTAGACTTCTGCATAGGCATTTCTATATTGATAGGCAAATCTATATTGATTTCAATTTGTAGAGTGTGAAAATTTATTCCTTACAGCACATTTTCTTCAATAACAAAACCTAAATAACTACATTGCATGCTAATATTTTTGTGACATATCTTAATAAAAAATGGGAGAGGCTAATGTTCTTGTTAATTCTGCCTGTGAGATTGACACAGCCCCTCCTGAAAATTTATGTTGTATTGGTCATTTAATGACTTGCAGTTTGTTTCCTGGATGTTTTAATTCACCTATGCGAGGAAGCACTTGTTAAAAAAAAAAAAAAGACAAACAAACCAGCCCAAGTGCCCTCCCCCCTTATTATAGCAGAAGTCTCAAGAAATGCATTAGAATATAATTGTTATCGATGCGTGGTCTAAAGGTGTGTGACCATAATTTCCCTTCCCTGGAGAGGGTTGGTCAGTTCACTGAAGTATGGAGGATATGAGCGATTCATCACTCTTGCCATCACGCACATGTTGTTATCAAACCAAATAAAGTTGTATTGCTATCTGGGGAGCAGAAGTTAGGACATATAGTTGCTAAGAGTTTCATACATGACTATTGCTATGTGATTTATCTAAAATTGTAAATATTTTATTGCTTTTCATCTCTTTTTAACTACAAATTATGTATTATGAAATAACAAAACTAGTCTAGTCAATTGCTCTATTTGATAATAAATTTCCTTTCTGTGTTTTCTTTCATGGAAACTTGATTTTTCTAGTAGTATAAATGGATGTTTGAACTTTTTGAATTATCATACATGTTGTGATACCGTTGCTTTTGCCAGTGCTGCAGCAACATCTGGTGGTATGGTGAAAGCTGATCAAGTGAAGGTTTCCCATCTTCTGAATTTTGATAAGTTTTTGCAGTGCCATCCTGCATCTCAGGAATGAACTCTGCAGGGAGTTATGCAAAAGTTTCTCATTTTGCTCCTGCTGCGTTGCCATAGTCTAAAGTCATGTCATAGTAAATAAATTTGTGCTATGCTTTTTGAAACAGTTCTCCTGTTTAGAGATGTTTGCAGAGGTGGTTTGACAATTCTGGTTAGCCCTGAGCCCTTTTCTCCTCCAATGAACAAGTCACATAATCTTTATGCAGTTTCAACAAGTATTATGAAGAAAACACTTAAGGAAAACAATTATGCTAACATAGCTGAGTTCTTTTTGTTGGCATGTTACATGATCTCACCAGGCTTTCAAAGCTGTGTGTCACTTCAGAGACCACTTTGACTCATCCTTTATGGCTACTAAGGTTCAAAAATGATCACAAGATGATTGCATCCTGAAGTTGCCTTATGATAGATCCACATTGTTTAAACATTCCTTTTTCTTTTTAGCTGCCTCTCTGCTAGAAAAGCTAGCAAATTATTTGATGGTGGTTAAAGATTTTTAAATGGAATATCTAGACCAGTGCTGATTCTGGAGCTATGTATTTCTTTAATTCAAAGCTTGTTTGATTAAAACAGTAAATGGAACACTATGTGTACACAAGACATTATAAAATCATAACATGAAATATTTTCATGATGAGTTCTTATTGTGAATTCTGGTTTACTTAGCATCATGAAGATTCACACATAAAACATATTTTGGAGTCGCCACATAATTGCCTCCAGTTTGTAATAATAATATAATAATGGCCAGTCTTTGCGAACAAAGATCCGGGGAAGGTCTTTACACCTTCCAGCCTGCGCATTGGATTTTTTAGGTGAGACACAGTGTGCGC
>JAWMRA010000113.1:75875200-75911217 GCA_035584735.1 Pseudotriccus pelzelni | reverse complement strand
GGTGGATTGCCTTACAGGGCTAACGAGCTCCACCTGCCTGGGGAGTGTCCCTGGCTGGGAATCGAACCCTTGGCCTCGGCGAAGGTGCCGCAATCTAACCACTAGGCCACCAGGGGCTCCCATCTCCAGTTTTTACACCAACAAAATTCACTGATTTCAATAGAACTATTACCAGTTTATACTGGTTTAATTGAAAATAGAATAGGTCTTTTAGGCTTCCAGTAGTAAAAAAAAAAAAAATAAAAAAGAAAGAGGCACTAAATTACATGTAGTAATTAGAAGAATAAATGAAAATGTTTTTAATACGTTGTAAACAAAGCTGAGCATACTCAAGGTCTATAACTTTTTCAAGAGAATAATCCAATAGAGCCACTAAAATTTAAATGTGTACCTCTTAACTTTTCTTGATTACTGAGGACTTACATATAAAAGAACTTTTGTGAAATCTGAAGGAAGTCAACCAACAGTGTGAGATAAACAGGAGATATACATGGCACCTGCTTTGGGCTGCAGTTCTGTAAACAGGTAAGCAAAGCTAAAAGCTCCCAGCAGCAGAATTTTCTTCCTTCACTTATACCGCCCTTACTAGTGGCAAGGTGGCCCGTGTCACCTTTTGTTGTTGAAAGCACTGGTGATTGCTGAACCTTCAACCGAGGCAATTCAATTTACTAACTATAAAGAAAACTATCAGGTTTGTTTTGTTTCTGGTTTAGGTTTATTTATGTTAGTGTTAATTCCCTGAAAGGTCCAGTAGTCAGATGATAGTGCTATCTCGCTTCTGTATAAAAATGCAGGAGTTGGCACTGGAAAATGTTGCCTTCAAGCAATTTGATTTCCTGCCTGTTTGTGAAGTAACAGCTTTTGCTGAATTTTGTCTTGCTGCAGTCTAGTGTTGAGAAGATACCAGCAAAAGTGAGGACTTTTTGTCTTTCTCAGAACAAAGGTACGACTGAACACCTGACTTGCCTCTCTGTATTTTATTAGCATCTTACTCTTTAGCCATAAATGCAAACAGTTAAGCTAGTTTTCCTGATTTCTTTTCTTTTCTTAAATAAATAAGTATTAATAATAAGTAGGTAAGTGAAGTAATAGTAGAAAAATAAAAGTGCAGTGATCCCAGCCTTTTAGTAGCCAGAAAACAGGCACTAATCTGTGCCCAGTGAGCCCAGATCTTCACACTTTGGCCAGAAACAGTTGCCATCCATTGCTACCACTGTCCTCTTGCCTTAACAGGGCCATAGGTCTGCCACTGATTTCTCCCTTTGCCTCTCACACTCTTCAGAAAATTAAAAGGCCAGGTTAATGAGTACCTGGCTGCATTGTGTGTCCTGGCATTGTTACTTCTAAAGGTGTGGTGTTGGTATCTGGGTTGGCTTTTCCCTGGCTGGCAGAGTTTCTTTGCCTGGGCTTCATGCTGTCTTATTTGTGCAGTCCTTCATTTCAGAACAAAGTGCACAAGTAGAACCATGAGATATTGTATGACTTCAGTGTGTTCTGTGGTTGCTTCAGGTTCAAGAGGCAAGAAGCACCAAGTTTTACACCTGGCTGAGGCAATATGGGAATCAGAGAAGCTGCAATGTTTTTAACATTGCACAATGACATAGTTTATTATGTATTCATGTGGTGGTACTTTGTTTTTTACATGTTTCAGCACTTTCTGACATGTATGAGTATTCTCAATACCTTCTATGACATAAAATTTATTATGAGGAGAATAGTGGTTACTGAGGTAAAGAGATTCAAGAACTTGACATTTCAATCCTGTCTGTGCTGTAGACTTAGCGTATGATCCTGAACAAGTTACTCACTGTATGCCTCAGTTTTCCTTTCTGAAAACAGCATACCAGTTGTAGTAGAAATGTCTATTTTTGGTATTACGAAGTGTGTCTTTCCCCCCATGGATGCTAAGAATAGTCATTAAAACCATTAGTTATCAAACTAGGAAATGGATAGTGCCTTCGGACTTCTAGCTGATTTTTCTATAGCTGTAAAAAGGGAGCATGTGGTGGGGTAGGAAGATTGTTTCCCTACACATGAAATGCTTCCATAGTGCTGTAGAGTTACTATGTCAAAATCAATGAGTAACTATTCTCTTTTCTGCTTTTGATAGGGTATGATGAGAATAGGGTGGGTATGATTCATTGTATCCTTTGAAGTTGCCAACAAAATATAGAACTATTAAGCATAATTTAATTATTAAACATTTGAGAGGTGTCTCTAAGAGCATATTCATGGACTTTTGCAGACTGAGAGGAGTAACAAACTAAGCATGTGGTCCAATTAACATCGGAAAAAGTTGAAATTCATAGAAACGCTACTTCTACTGTTCCTTAAAAGAGCACTGTTAGCATATTCATCTAACCTTTGAAGATAAACATATCAAAATAGTAAGTCAGAGATCTCTGAGCTGGGACAGAAATGCTTTTATTTTTGTATTTTATAGATCTACACTTTTGAGCTTTTTCAGGACCATCCCAATATTGACAATGCTGAACAGGTGGGAATCTACATCAAATGCAAGCCTAGTGATGTCCAGAAACAATTGGTTTTAACGTACAATTTTAAGAAGCTCAATTAGTTGGCAGTGTGAGCATGTGCCTCGCACCTGGTAACTTCCATAAGCTCCTATCAAAGTGTGGCTATGGACTCCCAAATTAAGTCAATAGAAGAATAATTTACCATTTTGTAGAATGACATGTTTAAAAAAAATTATTTATTATCTTAAAACTTGGACTTAGTTCCTTTCTCTAGCTGAGCAGGCCCAAGTTTGCGCTGTTTAAAACCTGTCTTACGCTGGTAGACACAAGGCAGCTCTGGGTGGAAATCGTGCTCTCCAGTCTTGCTGTTGAAACTGCCAAAACTGAGATTTGCTGTGTCAAGGACAGGCACCATCAGTCTGAGGAGTAAGAACACAGCAATAAAGTTCAGGGTTCTGATCTCCCATAGACAGAGTTACTGCTTGAGTTCTTGAGTTAGCAGGGTTGGGAATATAGGTGAAGGGCTGGTCTTTTCTCCCAAAATGCATTGTAGGCAACTGCTTGTGGAATATAATAATTTTAGGTAACTCAGGGCTTCACTGGCTCCTTCTAAAATATCTCATTTTCCCAATGTACTATTTAAGGAACCTGGAAACTGAATAAGAGATTTTTAATTTCACTCCAAGAATCAGAAATCTAAAATTATCTCCGTTTGGCAGCTAACTTTTAAACACTGAAATTTCCTGCTGGTCATGGTCTTGTTGCTTGCTGATGGATGGCATCAAACTTAAAAATGCCAGAGTGACGGATCTTTTTTGAGGATTATGTTTTTGGTTTTTTCTTGGGTGGTGACAGAATCTATCGAAAAAGAACAACAAAGACCTGGGGATTTAAATCCTGACCTGAATTTGTTTGAAGGAGGCCCATCTTTAAATTAGCATGGTCACTGAATACAACATTACTGTTTTGTTTGTACAACACTTTACATAATATCTATATCTTGATGGTGCTTGTAGGTCACACAAATATCCAGCAAATACTGTGGTACAATGTACCCATGCTACTTATCCATGAATTATTTAATCTGCAGCTCTATAGTACAGTTCTTTCGTTATTATCTGCGGCCTTTCCTGAGCGGAGGCTATTAAAAAAATTGAACGTAGCCCAACAGTATTCTAGCACTGAGCTATTGGTTGTCACTTTCAGAGTCTTTCTAGTATAGATATAATGAGTTTATTTAATTTAATTTAATAATGATTATTTTGTGGTATTTTAATACCCTATGTGATTTTTCATTAACTTGATAGAAGGTATTGTTTAGGGGTTTTTGAGCACTATATATGTATTGTGTATTTTTGCACAAATTTTGCACTTCCTTTTGCCTCTTGTAGGCTCTAAAAATTGCATGTGTCGGTTCTGATCCTGCACTAGTTTGCTCTTTGTTATCTGTCTGCAGGTGAAGGGCTGAAGGAGTGTTGTCACTTGCTTGTGGACATGACTTGAGTAAAAGCAATGAGACCTTACAGAAAGACTTATAAGACCTAAATATTGTATTATTTACTGTTTTTACAATCGGATCTCAGTTATAATACCCTTTTATGTTTCCATCTGTAAAAGGGAATGAGAAGCAGTAATTAGTAGAGATATTTAATAACAGGGAAAAAACAAGATCAGAAGTGGCTTTCACAAATAGTAGATGGTTTTCCTCCTTCACTTTTAAAGAATTTTCCATGGAGATTGCTTTCATTAGGCAAGAATCATCCTTCATCAAGAAATATTGGCTGAGAAATGAAGAGATGGAGAAAATTAAAATCCTCCAAGTCACAGAAATCCTTACAATGAGACTATTAACCACCACACACATACGCGTGCACACCTTGGCTCCTACAAACTATTCTCACCAACTCAGTATCATCTGAGAGGCTGTGGCTTGTGAGGAATGGTCAGCTAACAGAAGGCAGGAATTCAGTGCTGCAAAACCCAGGTTTTACCTGTCTTTACTAGAGAGGGTACATCTATTTGAAGTTATCCAGGTTGCTAAAAATCTCTCCTGTGAAGACAATGCTGCAAAAATATTTAGCATTTTAAAAGGCAAAAGCTTCTTCTAGAGTGCACAGGGATGGAGGCCTTGGTTTGGGAGTATGATTTTGAGACAAGCAGTCACTGAGCCTCAGACCGTTAATATCAGAATTTTGCATTAAAGCATTTAAATGACTGCTTCAAATCAGGTCATAAGAACAAACATGGTTCCACACAAGGGCCTTCAGCTACTACATTATGCTGAGCCATTTGAAATAGTAGTGTTCAATAAAGTCAGGAAAGTTCCATGGTCTGTGAGGAGAGTTTATATAGTTTTAAGTAGTAATGCGAGGATACAGTATTTCCCTCCGCTGTTTCAGACTTGCCAACATGGCTATCGTTAGTGACAGCTTGACATGATGTTAGTTATTTTAAGTGTCAGATGAGAGTGGCTGATGCCACGGTACTGCAGTACTCACATTTGTTGGAAAATTAGATGGTGATACTTTTTAAAAAAGGCCTAACCCCCCCCCCCAGCAACAACCCAGCTGCTTAAGCCTCTGACTGCCTAGGGGTTTTTTTCTGTGCTGGCTGTATAATTTGAGCGAGCAGTAGTGAACATGCCTGAGGTGTTAAGAGAATGATGCGTTTTCTGTAGGCATGAATACTCTAAAATAAAACAGGAACACCTTCCTGTCATTTGTTGTCTTCTAGAAAAAAATTTTAAAAGGAAACAGAAACCAATTAGCCCGGAAGTTTAACCTCTTTTAGCTTAGCTTCTTCTATGGGAGCTTTTTTAACCTTTTAAATAAATCATTTTCTTTCTTTTCTCCCCTCCCCTTTGAATCCGTTACCAGCATTTCTCATGCTGGGCCCAAGGAGCAGGCTGCTTAAATTCAAGAATGATTTTGAGGGGATAAAGTGTACAAGATTTTGAATTCTTGCCATAAGTCCCTGGCAGACAGCCAAGAAACCTCAGAGGAATAGGACTAATGAAGGGAGGGTAAAGGAGATCTGGAGAGTGTGGCTGGTAATGCAGTATTCATTTAATTGGGAGCAGGTATCGGTGCAAACTTCTCCATTTTAATTGGAAAGAGAAGGAGAGTGTTAAGGAAGATGGAGAAAAATAAGAATGCATAAAGTTTTCAAGCTGAGGAGCCAAAGGCAGGCCTGTATATGGCAGAGAAAGAACTCAATTTAGGGCAATTTGCTCTGCAAGCTGGGCTGCAATCTCCCCTGGGGATAGGGATGAGGAAGAAAATGAAACCAAAAGAGAACTTGATAAAATCACCTAGCACAGACAATCTCAGTAGAATAGGTTTTACTGAGTTAAATCTGCCCCAATCAATGTGATTCTTTTCATATAAGTTACAAATAAAAAGCCACAAGATTACAATAAAAATCGAGGATGTACTGCTGGTGATGTAGCACATGGGAGTCTTAAGGACTTGTTGTGGAATACAGGTTTTTTGCAACCATCATGTTTGGTTTTTGCTTTTTTCCCAGCTAGGAGGGAGAAAAGCCTCATCTCTGCCTCCTCCCTGACCTCTTATTATCTCTAAACTAAAGTTAATAGTAATGTGTGAACCTTACAAAGCATAATTTTTCAGTGCTCTGCAAAGCTGAACATGCTTTAGTCCTAGCACTTGCTAAACCTGCAGCTTTTTCAGATACTCTTTTTTGCTTTTATACATGACAGAAGTTAAAATAAGGAAAAGACGCTTCCCAACTCTTTCCACCCATTCCTACAGCTGGGCGTGCAGAAAAACGACAGTAAGTGCCTGCATTTTCATGATGCACAGGAAAGGCATTATGTTGTTGTTTTCTATAATATACGTATGCAGTGTCTTTCTCAGTACAGACGCTCAAAATGTTGGTGTACCAAGTGCTGAACAACTATTCGTTCTACATCTGAGGACTAGCCTGGGTGTATTTCCCTTTTATTCTCAGCACTGTGTTAACCTAAATATTTGATGTTTAAGGACCTACTTGGAAATGATGCTGCTGTGAGCGGCGAGGGTCTGAGGTGGGCAGCTTCTCTTTTGTTTGCACTGTCACACAGCTGAGAAAGATGAGGTGGTTCCTACAGGGCCATCAGTTGCATGGGGGGGTTTGTACCAGAATAGAGAGAATGTGAGATACACAGCTCTGAGTGTCTGGACGAAAGAGCAAGAATTGAGGTAGGGAAAATGCAGGACTAGGCAACAAGGTGATGATTTGTAGTTGCAACGGATCAGCTGAGATCTGTAGCTGAAATAGCTGAAGTGTTTTTCTTTGCCATACTTCTAAAACACTAATTTTCTCTCATAAACTGTTCTTGATGATTGTGTACACTGGCAAAGGGAAAGGCATGAAGAGTATAAACAGGAATAACATTGCTACCTGAAACGTGCACAGTTCCAGGCATAGGTGGATATTGCTGGTTTTAGCTTTGTTTTCTAAGGATGCTTTCCATCAGCCTGCTGGTAAATAGTTTCTCCATCCATTGGATATTTTGATGATTATGGAAAACTTAAAAACTGGAAACCTTAAAAATTCTAATGTTCCTACAAGTTTTGTGAAAACGGGTGGCTCAGTAGAGAAGACTCAACCTCTCTGTTGAAATGGACACAGCTCACTCTTACTGCTTGAGGCAATGGTCAGTGTGAGCCAGCAGAAACCAACTCCCACACAGGTTGCAGCTGGAAGGGCAGCAGGGCAGGGCAAAGAAGAGGAACTGATAGCAAATAAATGGCACCAGGCAGAAAAGGACAGGGCTGGGAACTGCCCTCTGCCTTGAGGACAGGCATGTTGAAGAGGCATTGGATGCTCTTGTGTAGCTTCTTCAGTGCTGTCACTGTCAAAATTTGTAGACAACATGCTTAGCTGTGCTTGCTGAGAGCTGCCTTACACACTAATTTGCAAAGCCATCTTATGCCAAGCTGTGTTTCTGTGTCTGTGTGAATATGTGCACACATTTTTGAGCTGTGGTCGAATAGGATAAGGAGATTTTGGCACAACAATGAAGAATGACAATGGAATTAAGGGGATTTTCAAAAGAAGAAATAATGCATTTTGTATCTAATGTATGTATATGGTTATGAAAGCTTAAAAGATCAAATGGAAACAAAGCATTTGTGCTCCTTATGCATGAATTTCACATAGGTCCATCCAAATATACACTGAGAACTTAGGTGTAGAAATTTATATAATGGGCAGATAAAACAGTGCATTTCAGTACTGAAAAGGCTACATTATAACTGAGGATAAAGTTCTTGTTGAAATGTGTGTAAACAAGTACATGCAGCAATAGCTTCTGTGTGTATATATATACATATAATTTTTATATAAATAAATATTTCATTGAGTATTCATATAGTGTTTCCTTCCCATTAAAAAAATTAAAATATTAAAATGTACCTAAATTCTCACCAAGCAGCAATAAGAACACTCTAAATTTTGTATAGGACTCTCTGCACTTGCGTTATCCTGGGACATTTGCAGGGATGTTTAAGGGAACTTAATATGTAGCAAAAAAACATTATTTGAAATTACGGTAGAAAGATAGGAGGGGAATCCTGTGTTCTGCTTTTGATGATAGAAGTAATAGTGGAAAGGAATTTATTCCTTTCTGATTGTATTACTTAAAAATTCGCAGTAATCTGTGATAGTAGGCTAGATGCTGATTTTTTGTAATGACTACAGCACTGTCAGACATAGCTATGTTGATATGATCTGACATGCTGTCTTTTATTTTAAACACAGCACTTAATGAAAAGACTGGGAGCAAAATTCCTGTCTTGGAGACAGCAAAGAAACTTTGCTCAAGTCTCATTTCACTGGTGTAAGTGAAAGGAATATTTGACCCAAGGCTTCCTAAGTAGTAATTATGGAAAATTATTTTGACACAAGCTAAAAGATAGTCATATAGTTGCATTTCCCAGCATATGTGGAAGGATTTAAACTAATTGGAATTTATCGGGAGACAAATTCTGAAACTCCTTCCATACTTTTCTTTTACATTAACAGACAGTAGTTCACTAACTGCAAACTTCCACCACAGATATTAGAAAAGAGAAAAACATTTTTTATCTGCAAAGTATATTACCACCTGTAGTTCTGTGATCCCGAGAAAAACTTTGAAGATGAATTTGGTGTCTGTTTTGTTATGGAAAGAGATACTAGTAGTGAAAACTGTAATTTTAAAAAAGTTATTATTATGTAGATTTCACTCATTTGACCCAGTTTTGTTTTGCTTTGCACATATGCTGTTTAACAGTACAAAATATTACCCATAATTACAGGAAGACCTTTCTCTGCTCTTTTTCTGTTATATTGATATCTCTCTCAGCTTTAGAATCTTCCTCTAATTTGTTGCACTATTTATTGACTGTTCTTTCCTCCTAAATGAGGGAATTTAAGGGCTTCCTTCTTTATTTCGACAGTATGCATTCTTTCTGATCTCTTCAGTCAATTTATGAATTAGTAGAAATTGTCTCCCACTGAGTGTAAGGTGCTTTATCAACTCGCATTTCATTCCTGTAGTTGACAGGGATGATACCACTTTTTTCTTAACACTGCTTCCATCCAGCAGAGGATTTGTTAGCTATATTTACAGGTCTATATAAATTTGCTTTTTATATAACTGTACATATGATTTCATCAGCATTCAAATGACTGCTTTTTCTGTGGGTGATCTTCTATATCCATCTTCCTGTTGTGGGTGTGAATAAGCTTCTTTGCTTTAGTGTTACCCATCTAGTGCATCTATGCTCATGCCTGTGCAAGGGATAGAAGACATGGTAAAAGGGGAAACACCTGCTAAATGCAGCTTGAGTTTAAACTGTGTACTAATCTTTCTTGGCCCTGCATTTATCCTGTAAAGCTTTTTCTGGATTGTTTAAAATCTTCTTTTGTCTGTGACTCTTTTATTGTTTTTTTTTTTTAACCTTCTATCCCTTTCATGGTTTCCTTGGTGGATTTCTCAAACTGCTTCATAAATGGTAGGAAGTTATACCTTTATCAAATGATCATACTAGAAGTCTTTATTGTCTCAGAGAGAAGCTTATCAGAAGATGCTTGGGGATCTGAATCCCGTTAAGAGAGGTGGAAGAGGTAAATCTGTGAGATCTGTTTCAGATCTGAGTAGCTTTGAACATTTGGGTGGTGTCCAAACCAGCCTTTTCTTACAGCCAGAAAAAAGAGTGTCTTACAGCTCAGTGCCTATGTTAAGAGATCAAGCCCCCATGCACAGCCTTGCAAAAGCATTTTCTCTGATGTCATCTTATTCTTTGCATTCTTTGAACTTCCATTGTCAAGGGGATAAGGAGTACAGAGAGTCTCATGAAACCTACTCTTGAATTTTCTTCTGACTGTGATGCAGTCTGATGAGAAGGCCGAGGACAAGAAAAGCCTGGACATTTACTTCACAAAATAAATATTTAGTTCTTTGAGTTTTTCAAAATACAGCTTTGTTTGTTTTGCACTATCTCTTGTCCATTGTACTCTGTCCATTTCTAGAATATCCTATGCTTTGTATTAGGAACTGCTTATGTTGCATGGTCCCCTAGACGTTTCTTCTGATTTGCCATCAATTTTACCTGTGCCTTCAGTCACAGTTAGCTGGCTATGGGAAGTTAGTCTGACAGCTTTGCTCACACCTTTATTATTTCTGTTAAGATGTGTAAGTCTACATTTCACCTTTCTCCTAGAGTCCTATTAGGCAGTTTTCCTTTTTTTTCCCTTGAAATTTATTCATTCAGCTACTTAGGCAACTTACTAGCTGCTGGCAAATGAGGTATCAGAGCTCATACAAATTGCAATTTTCCTTTGATTGGTAACAAGATGAGTCACACAGACTGCTGTTCTTCCTCCTTCATGTTTTGATTTGGTACTTCAGGTAGGATGCTTATCCATATACTTCCAGATCACAAAGCAGCCAGTCTCCTAAAGACACTTATCATTTGACATCTTCAGTTATTCTTTGCAGAGTAAAACTCAGCAGGTCCCTCTAAATCTTGATGCAAGACTTAAGGGTTCTTTTTGGCTTCTCAGATTCTATTCCTGCTCCTACTCTTAATGCCTGGACAGAAACTAAGTACAGTCATTGACAACTTCAGTGTGAACGAAAAGGTACAACTCTAATCAGTACCTTTGAAGGCGTGCCAGAAGCTGTGACTCCATCTTGACAGACTCAGTCCTCTCTGTCCAAGCGTGGGAGTTATTTAGCAAAACAAATGAGACCTTGTCAGGATTCTGGATACCCTGTGCCACGAAGCTTTATAATTGCTGACTTCTCACTGTCTTAACCAGGGAAATGTTATACTCTGTGTAAGTATCTGCTGCAGCAGGTAGTGGCTTCCCTTTTGATTTTGAGGGGCAGAGAGACCTGTGTTTTGGGAGAAAAAAGGTTTTATGAAGGCGACAAAAACAACAAAGCAAAAGAACAGAAGCTCCTCTGTGCCTTATGAAAGCTGTCTTAATTTATTTATTTGCCTGTCTTCCATTGTGAGGCAATGAGTCTGCAGAAGTGACTTAAGTGGCACTAAATTGGCTTATCCGTGTTTTATCGGCTAGAAGATCCACTCTGATGGATGGCTTAAACTGTTTCAGCCAGTTGGATCACCAGTGGGAAATTCAGGACCACATTCTTGAAGGGATTCTCTACAATATTGTTGTTACTGCAATCTGGGGAGGGAAAAAAAAGTGCTTGAGAAATGTTGCTTTCCAAAGCCAACATATGTCTGGGTCTCTGCTCCAAAGGAGCCTTATTAGACAACTTTTTGTATTAGGGTCTGCACTTGTTAGAGCCAAGATAAGAACACCTGGTGTGGTTTGGTCAAACTCCCAAAGATTATCCGAAGAGCCTCTTTGAGGAAAGTTCTCATCTGGTTGTCCTTAAAGTTGTTATATGTAAGCAATTGTTCTTCACAACAATTGGATATTCTTTGAGATATACTGCCCCAAGATGCATCAAAACCTACTCCCCTTGCCCACTTCACTGGAATCCTGCTATTATTTTAACTGAAAGAGGCAGAGATATCCCACTCCTTTATTTCTCATGTACTATACACAGGAATGGAGAGCAGGTATGCTTACGTGGTAAAGCTCACACTTGAAAATTAGGTATGTATATTTTCAGAGAGATATGCAACATATGTTGCAAAACACCTCTTACTGTTGAGTAAAGTTGTGTAAACATTATTTGCATAAACTGTAACTTATTAGATCTTTGGCTTACTCAGTTTTCAGAAGGCTTCCCTAACCAAAGGGACTTCTGGAGTCATAATCCATTCTTCTGCTCTTAGGAACAATGGGGATATTGAATCCTTCCTAGGACTTCAAAAAGACTGGTCTTGTTGAGAAACTTCATTCCACATGAGATTTTTTCCCCCAGTTTTCAATTTATTCATGGCCAGATTATTTTTCTTTGCTCTTGTACTATCATCTGTTCTTCTCGTGCTATCAGCTTTTTCTTCCCAGGTATATTCATTCCTAAGGAGACCAGTTAGTGCCCTTCAGACTCCATTGTGTTACTTTAAAAAAAAGTTGGTCTTATAGTTTTCTCTTAGAAGATCCATATTATTCTGGTGAAGCTAGTACCTGTACCCAGCAACTCTGGTATTAGACCCATCTTGCTTTAATATACATATTTAGAGTTGAACGCTTTATTTGAGGACACAATGCAGTTAACTCACTGGTGCCTTTGGATATCAGGGTAGTCTTTGATTTTGGTGGTTTTTGTTGTGGTTTGGTTTTTGTTGTTGTTGGGGGTTTTTGTTTTAGTTTGTTTTTTTCCTTTCTGAGCCATGTGGTAATGCTTCTCATTGATAAATTAATTGTTCAAAAGATGACAATTTATTTTTCTTCCTATGCTGTTACCATCTGATGAGCTCCAAAGTTAATGCAAAAATCCTTACTATGTTGTTAGTGATTGACCTTGCACCCTGTACAGTTAAATGACACCCATTTTCATTATTCAAGTCCTAAAGATCTTTTATTTTTTCTTGCATGATATTATAATTCTTTCTATTGAAAACTACTTCCAACATTGTGATCTGCATATTTCATTGAACAGCTCTGATTTCTTTTCTGATTAAACAAAACAGGCCTCAAGAATGAGCCATGAAAAATTTTAGCAGTAGCCTCCCAGAGAAGGCATAAATCTGTAACTATAACATGGTTTTGTCTTGTATAATTAGTTCCTTTCCTCCTGTACAGCTTTCCTTCTAATTCCCATTTTCTCCAACTTCACCAATAATTTGCTGTGGCACTCTGCCAGTTTCTTCACTACTCTGGATAAGAGAGAAGTACTTTTTTTTTTTTTTCCCCTCCAGAAAAATCAGGTATCTTAGCAAAGAAAGTTGTCAATTTAAGACTACCCTTGGTAGCTGGCTGATTTTTTTTGTATATTCCATCTTCAAAATGTCTTCTGATCCTTGTGTACTATAGAGGTTTATTTAAACATGAGGGGGAAGCTGGGGGGAGGGAATAATCCCAGCTGTGACTCAGGTACTTTCAGGCCTCTTAGATGGATATTTTACAATGTAAGTATACTGAGTTCCTAGGAATTGAGGATCCCAACTACATAGACTTCACTGTAATGTCAAAGTCAGAAGGCCAATCAATCAAGATGCCTTTCAGACAATGGAGAGAAAATAGATGTCTGCAGCACATGATTTCAGTCTTTAAGAAGTACTGATTAAGGCTCCATTAAGACAAGAGCCTGCTATATTAACTTTTGTGTAAACTTGGTCCTCTGAGATTTCTCAGAGGTCTTCTCAAGAGTGATTTTTCCAGCACTAAGTCAGTTCCAGATGCTTATTGTAGTCTCCTGGAAGGTCCTATGGCATTTTACCTTCCTAATACACCTGTAAGCCTTCTACCGACATTCAGTCACCATGCAATTGGATAGTTTTGATTTCTAAGGTTAGCATTACACGATGCAAGGTCCTTTTCTGTAAATGCTTGGAAGGAACTCATATTCTGTAATTATAGGCCTAAAAACTTGAAATTTAAGGTAAAATAATTCTTGAGAGAGAATGATTCAACCTATTAGCTTTAGCCTGAATAATATTGCTTTGGGGAATTGCTGTTGACTGTCTGGGAACTCCAACCATCATCATACATTAAATACTATTCACAGCTTAAGTATGTTGGGATAATTCCTGGCACATCAGTTCAGAAACATTCTCATGTAATCATTCATATCATATAGTCACTGCAAAGACTCTGGAAACTCTCAGCTGCAGATGAACTCACTTCAGTTGAGTCACAGCTGGTATGTCTCAAACACAGCATTTTAGTAATTATTTTTCTTTTGTTGTTGTTGTTCTTTTGGGGTTTTTTTTGGTGGATTTTTACTTGTTTGTTTGTTTTATTAACAGAAGCTTCCAATTTATAGAATCACAAAATTTGTGGTTTTCACTTCTTATTTTTGGAAAGTGATATTGCCAATGAATGTATCCAGAGAAATTGTCTTATTGCTTTTTCACCTCCATATATATTATCAAAATATTATTTTTAGGAAAATGTGTATTTCTTGTTATATATATGTGTTGTCCACACCAGCATAATATATAGAATTAAAGTTAAATGTTGTTATAATCACGTTTAGTAGAGATATGGTAACCAATAAAAATTTAGCATAGTTTTCTCTATGTTTCAGTTAATTTTTTAAACAATTTTAGAAGTTTCAGATCCCTTTAAAACCGAGAAAAAGGTTTCCTACTTTAAAGGAGAAAATAATCTCTGATTAAATCTCTGATTTATCTTTGCATTTAAATGAAGTTTCTTACAAATTATTCTGAATACAGGACAGAAAATCACCCCATTTTATCATTATTAACACATGTTACTCTAGAGAAAATATCAGTTAAGCTATTTTAGCACCTCTTTAGCATGAGGTTTTTCCAGCAAACCAGTTTATTACAACCACAAATCAAATTCCAAATTGGAAAGCAAATGTTTTCCCAAACTGGGAAAAAATGTTTTATCATCTACCCTGGGATTTAGGTAAAACTCATAAAAGAGTTGTATCTAGCCATTTTAATTTAGCCAGATTTTCCTATCAGAGACTTTTCCATGCCCAGATGTTGGCTGATATTAAGCCCAGAACTTTAGCAGGCTCTTCACAAGGTTACACTTGAACAGAATTCTTAATAAAGATATTAGCAGCAGTAACTGCTTGATTGAGGAAGTAAAATAGATTATGCAGAAATTGCTCAGAGTCTTGTAACTTTTTCCAAGGTGAGAGAAAGGCCAGGGGTGGGCAGGTGGGGTAGATACTTGCTCCTTACTGCTAGGACGGCATGCTATGCAAGAATCCAGGCAGAGAGACAACCTTTGTGTCTCAGAAATTTCTCTCATCCATTCTCGTGCCAGTTTCTGGTTAGTGAAGGGAATGTGTGGTGGGTGGATGAGTGTGTGTTTTAAAGTTTTCAATACGGAAATTTACTAATCAAATTCACTACTTTAGCAAACACACACTTGGAAACACTCTAGAATTCAAAACCCAGTCTCACTTGTAGTTCCAAACTGAGGAATAGGCAATACTGCCCAATTCAAAGTATTTCCCAAGTATTGTGATAGGATCAACAGGCAGGAAAAAAAATGAAATGTATCGAGAATATCCTGTGTCTGGAAGGGGTCAAGAATGGACAATGATCTGCAATGATGTCTACAAGTTCATACTTTTCCTCTGAGTTTTGACAACTGATTCTGATGCTGTCCCACTTTCACAAAAATTCTTGGCCTTGTCCAAGCTTTAGCTGTCCTGCGTAAAAGAATCCAGTCTCTTCTGGAAAATCCATTTCATAGCCTGAGACTGAGGCACCTGCTGATGTATGTACAGGACAATGAAAAAAGGCAGCATTAAACCACAGCCATTTCCAACTTTGAGTCCTTTGGTTTTATCAGTAGACTTTTTTTTTTTGCCTGACAATTATGTCTTCATTTGACCCTGGATCACTGACATTGGTAGAAGATAGGTGTCAGTAACTTTAGGCAAAATCAGTCCGTGGTGGTTGTTCACCGTTTTTCATCATGCCATGATTGGTTATATGAATCTTACCGAGAAACAAAGTTTACCCATTCATTGAGAAAAGTATGGGATACATGAAAGGATGGATTTGAAGACTGATTGAAGTATTGCAAGGATCTAAAATTTCAAAGGCAAGGAGAACTCTTTTGTTTATTATTTTTTTTTCCTTTAACAAATATGTTCATTTAAAATTTGCTCATATACTTTGCCATAATTGCTTAAATATGTTTCTGGTAAAAAGACATTAACTTTTTTGTTTCATTCAGATTGTATTAAAATTATCCTGCTGTCACTTCAGAATATTGCTAAACTTCTACAACTCAGAAGTCCTCTTAAATGTTCCCTTGGAAGAAATAGGACATGACAGCAATTATTATGTATCTCCATGATACAGATTTAGTGTGTTTAAGATATAGGATATTGCACAATATTAATTAATTACACAGAAGAGGAAAACAAGACACTCTCAGGTCAGTGAAGTGTAACAAGTAAGAAGCAAAAGAGGACTGAAAGTAAAACCTCTAAAGAACAGTTCCCCACCAAAGTTTCCCTAGTAATTCTTTACAACATCTTAATGAAAAAGGGCTAAGTTCAAAATACATTTCAGATAGTGTTAGAGATGCTGTGGAAGCTAAGGCTGCACAAGAAGATAACAAATACCTGGGAAATTATTAATTTTTTTTTAAAGTAGTGTTTTATCCTTTGGTACTGTGAAACCCCAGACAAGAGATACATAGCCCACCTTTCTTCATACAGCTCTATAAATATGCACTGTATCTTTTGCTGCAAATCCTCAGCTCTGTACACTTGGGACAAGTAACTGCCTAATGGCAAATAGTTCAGAGAAACAACACTGAGAAACTGAATCTGGTAATTGCTCCAAACTCATTGTTACCCACTTGATTTGGTACAGTCATGGCCAGATCTTCCATCTGTCTCTGCCCTCCAACAATGATTTCAGGACGCTTGGAGCTGAAACCAAACTGTGGGTTTTTTTCTTTTTTTTTTTTTCTGGTTGGTGTCTGGGCTCTCACCGTCACAGCCCTTGATTAAATGACAGGCTTTTGTTTTCATTGTCTTACCTTCTTTTCCCATTCATTTCTTGACAGCCTTCCCTCTCAGCTGAATACTGTTATCACTTCTTTATTCTAATCCTCTCCCTAGCTGCCTATATTATCACCCCTCTGTTTCAGAACTTGGATACTTACCCTTTAATCCATTAATTGGCTTTTTACCCTCAGATCTCTTTGCCTCCTCTGAGTGCAACCTGACTCTCTCGGCCACCACACACCCACATTGTTCTCTGTCCATCCCTCCCTTGCACCTCCTGGCTCTCACTGTGTTTTGGTGCTAGTTTCTCTTCTTTCCAGATAATCTTGTGCTTTATTTCTTTTCACAAAGGACGGCTCTCTAGTTCAATATCACTTTCAGTGTTGCTTCTGTTTCCTCCCTGTGTTTATGTATTGCCTTTCTACACTGCGTCTTAACAAGGGTAGATGTATATAACAGGAGCAATCTCTGCAGCAGATATCCATGTTGCCCCCACAAGAGGTCCATTTCCTTATCGGGGTTCAATGTGTTGGGAAACTTAATAAAATATGGGTTGCTACACAGCAAACATATTCACAGAAACGAGATTATCTTTTCATTGTGTCAGGTTTCTGCTGCTGTTTACAGGCAGTGAAAGTGTACATTTCTTAACTTTTTTTTAAATCACGTACCTCTTGTGTGTAAAATCTGTATGTATTAAAAAGAAATACTTTATCTGGTGCCTTTGTTTAGTCCAGGAATAATATTGCTTTATTTTTTAAGAAATCCTGCCTACTTTAATTTTTTTCCCCTTAGTCAACGTTTGAAAATATAGACAATACTGCAAAGAGGCATGTTCATCTTTTTGTTTTGTTCTCCCTGATGTTTTCTTTATAAAGTGTGTATGAATACACACATTTGATATTTAGCAAAATAGGGAAAATTATCCTGGTGCTAATGTACACAAAGCTATTACACCCAGTCATGGTTAATAGCACTAAATGGATTTAGAGTGAGGAGTCTAGACTGCAATCCTGTCAGCATCTGCCCCTTCCCCAGTAATTTATTTGGGTTTTTCACCTGCAGGTGCTGAACTGGGACTGAATTCATACAGAATTTTTTTATTTGGATAACAGGCACTGAAATAGTAACATTTAAGAAAAGCACTAAATAAAAGTGACTGTGTTACCATTAACTTTCCCTGCTTTGTTGTCAATATTAAAACAATAGAATCCTGATTATCCAGGCTCTTCCCAAGAGGATCTCCTTCTCTAATTAACTACCTAATCTATTGGCACCCTGATTATTAGACATATCTTGTGTTGCCTGGTGCGTTTTAATGTTAGAAAGCTTTCATAAAATATTTCAGGTTTAGCTCATTCATTAGAACAGGGTATCTTTAGTATTATGTATAAACATAGCGATGGTCCTTTCCTTTCCTCCATGCTCTGGAGCATTAAAGCTTCTCTGAAAGGGCAGTAGATATGCAAAGGCTATGAGAACAGCAGAACTGGAAAGGTAATTGTGCGGAGGTGAGAAGCTGTCCCCTATTTGACAGCCTCTCTGATCTTGTGTTCCATGCATGTAATAAGTTGTGGCTGGAAATCACCTTTTCCTGCAGCCTTAATGATATGTGTATGTACCTACAGGCATTTCCAAAAGTGAAAAATTCTAACCCATTGTACAGTGCAGCCGTGGCAGTGGAAGTTTGGTTACAACTTGTAGATCAAAAAGGTTTTCCTTCAGAGCCTTGTGTGTTCAGGCTTGTTGGTGTGAGGCAGAGATGTTTGCCTCAAGTTCTTCCATCTCTAATAAAGGAAAAATAAATTGCCCTTCTCTCATAATTTTTTTTCAAAATCATAATTTTGAGCACTTAACTCAGGAAATCAATTCAACATACCCAGGCAGAGTTTTCCCTTCTTTTCACTTGGAAGAACTCAAATCCTGTAGGAAACAAAGAAAATCAGTCAAAAATCCTGCACCTAAGTCTTGGCTGTATACATGGTAAGTCTTGAACTTACCCATTGTTTATCTGAGTAATATTTTAATTTTGTTAAATGGGAGACCCCTTATTCTTTGTGGTGTTGGGTTTTGTTTTGTCTTTTTTGTTTGGTTGGTTTTTGTGGGTTTCAGTTTGTTTGTTTGTTTGTGTTTTTCTCCTGTGGTCTCAAAATATTTTTGGTATTGGTCTAGTCTCTTCTTTGTTTCATTCCATGGAGTATCAGCATCTGCAGTTCTCTTATAACGGGATGCTTTTTGGTTGTACAAGTTGAAGTCTGTCATCAATACATAATCTTGTAAAGACCTATGATGTGCCTCTTGTCCTGCACCTACCAACGTGCCATGGTGTGGTAGCTTTCAAGCAGATGCACATCAGCATGGAGACTCTTTTCAACGTGTTCAGCCTGGATCTGTCATTCATGCGTGTGCAGTTCACCAGTGGATGTGATGGCCTTTGTGTGGTCTGTGAAGTCTGTATTTTGTATGCACAGAGCCTTGCACCGGTCCTGCTCATGTGTGAAGATAAAGGCACGGAATGTGTTTTCATATATCTCTCTCCAGAATCTGCCCCCCAGTATCGACAGCAGTCCATCCGTTTTTAAATCAGAAGACAGAGCACCCTAAAAACTATGTACCAATCATGAAGCACAAAAGATCCAGCAAAAGAGAGAAGGGTAAGAGAGACCATAGAAGTAAATCTATGCTGTAGGAAACCTTTACCCACTGTGTGCAATATTTTAATTCAATTAATAGTAACTCTAAGTTACCATCGAGGATGCTAAAAAGCTTTTTAAAGACACAAGTGTTTTTCATGAAGCGAATTGATAATCCTTGAAATATATAGCATTCCCCCTCACCCACCCCTGACTGCTGTCTGTAACAGCTTATATAATTCAAGACTGATTTTTCACTTAGTTCTTCATGATGCTATTTATTTCTTATTCATTCTTTCCATCTTTTATAACTATGTCTGAATTTCATGGAATTCTCATAAAACACAGTAATGCTAATGCTAAGGGTAATTTTTAAAAGGTGCTTCAAAAATATAGATGTTTAATATGCAGCTGCTCTTTTAAGGGGCAAAAGGTTTCTTTCTGCCACTTCTTTCAGATTCTGTATTAAAAATCTTTTCTTTTTCCCTCAGCTGTCAATACTTAAGGAAGTACCCTTTCATGTTTTCTGTAATCCTGTTAAAAATAGTAGGCATCTTCTGTATCTGTGGCTAGACATACAGCACGGCGGAAAATAATCTAAACACTCAAGGTTTGTTTGCAGATTTGCTTTAATGAAAAAGGTTCGAGATATATAATGAGACAGCCTCTCTGATACAGTTAATCAGTATCCACACAAGTTGATCCCTTGAATGCATTACATGATTCATAAAAAATTGCTTAGTACATAAGAAATTAAGATTGAATAATATTTGCTGATGTCTTACTTTTCAGCTAAGAAATCTAACACTTTTAAGGATGAAGAGCAGTAAGAGGTCCTCACTTATGTTCCTCTGCTCTCTGCAAAATAGGATCGTTTAAGACACAGCTATTGCAAAAGCATTTCTGATTGAGGAGTAGAAAGAGTTCTTTCATTCAGTTGAACATCAGAGCAGTATGACACCATGCCTAAATTGTAAAAATATTTTTGTTCTAAAATGTGTTTAATAGGTCACACTTTTACAGTCATGGCTTAGAGTTAATTACTATGTCTAGTCTCAAAGCAGGTCTATGGTAATAATTGTCTCAGTAAATCATCGTCTTCCCTGTTCCTAAACTGCCAGGGTGGGGATTTTTAGAGATGCCTAATCAATATATAAACACAAATCCTGTTAACATCTCCATGGTGCTGGTAAGCAGTTAGGTGTTTTAGAAATCAGTTGTTCTTCAGTCCAGGTCCTGTTTCATTTTACACAGGAACCGTTGGTGAAGGAAAGGAAAGGAAAGAAAGGAGACCTCGTTCTCAAGCTTACTTGCAGCGCAGTAGGTCAGGACAGCTACCTGATGGGGATGAAAGGTGCTCACACCTGCAGGGAACAGCATAGGCAAATCCTTTTTCATGGGTAGTGGGTGTTCTATCATACAAGATGTGCTGTCTCTAGCACCTATCCTGGCAGGGTGGCTGTGGTAAGACCATTCAGCCAGATATCGTTGCATTGCTTCCTCACTGTAGTAGATTTCTAAAGCAGATATTGCCATGACAAAATGGGGTGTGGGGGAGGAGGGCATTGATAAATTTAATTTTCTGAAGGAATGAAGTTTGGAAAGGGAAGAGTTAAAGTTACTGCTGCTGTAATATACATACCAGGCTCTTTCAGTCTTTTGAATCTTCACAGCTCTCTTACAACAAGTTCTCTTCATGTCTAGAAAATGCAAATCTCTGGGCTCCTAAGAGCAACTGAATAGGGATATGTATTTCATCTTAAAACAAAGAGCAAAGAGGGGAGGGGGGGGGGAAAGGGAAAAGTTATTCAAAGGATTTTGGAAACAGGTGTTCTAAATCAACATTAATTGGATTTCAGTTAATTATTCCTTATACTTTAGGGATTATAGGAAAGGAATATAGGGGAAAAAAGCAAGAACAACTTCTCTGACACACTAATTGCTCTAATATTATTTAAGCTAAGCAGGCTCTCATTCCTTTCACACCCAGCCCAAATAAATTGGCCTCCAGATGACTGTTACAGAGGCTAGGGAATAGGAATGATGTGAAAAAGCAAGATGCAATCTTTGAAAGCCACCTTTACTTGAGAGGGTGGTTACAAATTTAGTCTATTATGATCACTATCCTCTGCCTGTAATTAGTAAGATAAAGGCAACTGCAAAAAAGCTGGTATAGCTTCAGATACCCCATTTCTAGTATGAAGATTATGTGATTCTCCTCATACTTTATCCCTTACAGTGTATGATCTATGCACACAGTTTAGAAGGTTTCTCTAGGTCTGACAGGGAAAGGCTGGGTTGGAGACAGGACATTATTAAGGATTACGTTTTGTCTTTTGGATTTCTGTTTTTATGTGTATGGGAATGAGTCCACTTTTAGCCCAGTGTGGGAAGTGGTATAATGTTTGACATGAAAAATTGTACACGGAAAGTTTTTGTTCACCTCTGAGAACCGACCGATACCAGATTTTGAAAGAAGTGGGAAAGAGGGTGAGCAGGACAAGATAAAATGAGATTTTCAAATTTACTATAAATTGGGGTAGTCTAAAGAAATAATTTTTTAAATTTAACTGAAGGTAAGGTGAGGTGATTTTTAAATTTTTATTTGGGTTTAAACTTTAACTTTTTGCAAATTTTTGGCTTATCGCTCTTAGTTTTAAGTTGATGAAAGTGAGATCAGGTGTCACACTTGCTAGTCTCCTCTCACCGTCCAGCCTGACAGAAGTGAGTGATGCTTGTGATAAAAGTAACAGATTTTCAAAGTTCTTTTTAAACTTTAATATGGTACATTAATCAGAGCTCCTAGTAACAATCAAGATAATGTTTAACATGGGGGTTTTTTTGCCTTAACAATATATCTTTGAAGAACTCTCTGCCCTGTATGTTTGAAGTATAGATGAAACATGTCACTTTTGAACAGGAGATATTGTCAGGTTATATGTGAAATTATTTACACAGCAAATTTTAAAAGATTTCGGAAAGCCTAATGAAACTTGCCTGAGGGCAGTTAGAATTTGCATTGCAGCCTCTTGCATGTGTGATAAGTTGCTAAGCATCTCAGTTAAAATAATTGGGGACTTCCCCATTCAGTAGTTCTTATCTATAACTGAGGTATATTAATAAGGAGATATACCGATGCCCACTATATGTGTCAGCATATTTACCATCCCTACAAACAGATGTGAACATAATTACATCAATTCTACACAGTGACTTATTTACCTGGCTTCTGTACATATTTGCATAAGGTCCTAATAGATCTGAGATTTTTAAGGAGCTTATGAAAATATTATTCTTAAATTAAACTGATCTGTTATAACCCAGATTTCCACAACACCTGAATGAAATTTGTAAGAACAGATATTTTTGTTGCTGCTATGAAAGCACAGCAGAAAGCAGTCATGGAAAGAAACACTTAATGTGTTGGCATCTTTCAGACCAAATACGTGTCTGTATTGTGCTAGCTGCTCTTATTTATCTCCTTAACTCACAGCATTTAGGATGGCATCATTTTTCATATTGTGCAGACGATGGTACTGCATTCTGTAGGAAGAAAGTATTTCTCTGTCAAATGTCACTACTTCTAACTGATATGAAGTGCAAAAGAAATATCTTTACAGTTTTGTTCAATAACTTTAAAAAGACAATATTAAACATATGAAGATAAATTATGACAATGTGTGTAATCTTATATGCATGAGTATTTAATCCTTGCTTTCCGAAATGTGGCAGTTCATAGTTTTTCTCTTTGTCATCGGTGCTTTTTCTATTTTTTTTTGTAAACCTATTATGCAATCTTTACTCTTGCTAGTACAGAATATGCTTTTACTTTACAAGTGAAGGTGCAAACATTTCTTTCTTATAAAAGAAAAAAAAAGACACTAAAATTCTTTTTCAGTCATTTCTTTTCCCAAATCTGTTCTGTCAGTATCAGGTTGCAGGAAAATATTTCTCAAATTTAATATGTAATTCATAGCCCAGGTGTGTTTTATGCTCTTTTACATTGTATACAAAATCTCAGCACTAGTGTCATTTTAATGATCAAAGTTCTCTAGGTTTTTTTTTCTCTCTCACTTTTTCCCTTTGCTTCCCCTTCTGACCTTTGCTAAAATCTTCACCAAGATGTATGGGTGATAATTAACTGCTTTTCTTTTAAAAGACACTTTTTGTATCAGCTGAGTGCTGCTTTTTTGAGATGTGAACACATTTTGTGGAGGGACTCAAAGCCTGGTTGTGCTCAGTCATATGTGCAAAAAAATACATTGTTAGTAGTCTGTAATCCCTAGCCCATGGTGGTTGTCTCTGGTTTATATATGGGAAGAGATGTGCTTATTTAATCACAGACCAGATACAGGGCCTAAGGGCCTGACCCAAAGCCCATTGAAATCAGCTGGAATCTTAATGTAGGTTTTAATGGCCCTACATGTTTAGATAAGACATCTGACTCATTTTTAGGGAAACTAAACAAACAAACGAAAAGCAACTTGTTTTTTCTTTCCTCTCTCCTTTCACATTTTCCTCATGAGGAATATCCTGCCCCTGTACTCTAAATACAGTGTAAACAATTTAAAGATCCTCACCTGACAACTATTCTGTTAAGAAAGTGTTATAATAGAAAACTGGAGTTTGTCTTTATAGCACTGAGGTGCCTGTGGTACCTTTTCGCACTACAAATATTTTCTGATAATACTTAGCACAGAAATGTTGATGTGTTTGCACAGAAAAACAGTTTGTATATAGTATGGACTTAGGTCTACACAGTAAAAATATCTGTGTAGTCAGTGCAGTCTATTTTTGAAATATAGCAGGGGAAAATATTTATGAGCACCACAGGACATGAAGCTCAAAGTGCAGTCATTTCTAAATGAAAATTATGTGACAGTTCATCAGTATTTAATGCTAACATTGCTTGATCTAGATATAAAGAATTTAGCAGCCATTTATCATAACATACAGTACTGTTAATTTCCTGATTTGCTTAGAATACAGTGATGTTTTAATCTCAACAGGAGCCACAGGTCTAATTTTAGCTATTTAATGAAAGGAAAATCCGGCGAGAGACAGATTTTTCACATGGCTATTAGAAGCCTACTCCCACAATTTGAATTGGTTGGTCTTTTTAATGCCTGCTCCCAGAAGCCACTGCTTGGTCCCTGCGCCAGATGCAGGTGTTCCCTTGTGCTGTCAGCCAGGAATGATTAATGAGGATTTGCCCCTACTGAAAGCAGTCTTTGGAGCATTGTTCAGGGCATCTGTGGAACTGTCGGGGGAGACAAGGACACAAGTGAACAACCAATTATTTGGCCATCACTGAGGCAGCATGAAAAAGACATCAAATTGGACAGAGGAGCAAAGCTTTTGTTTCGTGATCATATTTTTAGGTGTTACTAGTAACAGAGGAATTCTACCTGTTTTGTTTTGCCCTTTTTTTTCCCTTTCCTCACCCCCCCTCCCTTTTTTTTTCAGGGGAGAGGGGAAGAACTCAAGCACTGCTTTAAAGCTAGGATAGGATGTGTGAAAGAAACAGAGGCAGAAAACTGGTCACAGTCCTTTAAAAGTGTAAAGGGGAGGAAAACACATAGAATTGATTTTTTGGCAGTTGCACTGCATATATGAAGATACACCATTTTGCTCGGCTAACATTTGGGAACAAGGGCTAAGAATTCTGTGAGGAGATTTTCTCATGCAGAGATCTTCTTAATTGCTGGCCAAATACAACAATTCAGGAGCCAGGGCTTTATCATGTGGTGATTCAAGGAAGTGTTACATTAGGATTCTGGAAAAGAAAATGTGAGGGAGCAAAACCAGAAAACATTTGCAAGACTGAATTCAGCATTCAGCCTGCATTCCTCTTTCTGTCTCAAAGAAAGCACACTTAGGTGCAGAAGAGTAAGGGGGAAAAAGAAGAACAGAACTAAAAGCACTCTGCCTAGGCTTAGACTCCTGCATTTTTATATTTACGGAGAGTTGTGATTATAAAAACTAATTTTAAACCAGAGGGAAAGGATTTTAATTTCAAAGCAATCCAATTATCGAATGGATTGTTTGTAAAATACATTATGTGCTCCATCCTGTCAAACCTCTTTTTACCACAACATTAAGAATAAAAAAGTTAATTATACTGCTTAATTCTAATGAGGAATATAATGTTTTATAGACTAATAATAAATATAAAAAAAATTCTACTAAGGCATTGTAATTAATATTTACAGTGGCTAATTCCTAACCTCAGAAGTTCCTCTGGCCCTGTACATGCAAGAAAAAAGTTTGGATCCTGAAACAATTACAGATCATAATTTCAAACTACCCCTTAATGAAGGAGAAATCTATATTTCTAAATTAACAGTTTAGTTATATTTGAGTAGCTGGGCTTAGGTTTGTTGTTTGGGCTTTGTTTCAAATTTTTTATTCTTTAATGACTGCAATTTATCAAGGAGGACTCTTGGCATCCACAAAATTATGTGAATGTCCATACATAAACACCTGTTTCCTTACCCCAGCTGTTTTGTACGAACTTTTAGTAAGCAAAACTTTTTTTTGCCTACTTCATGTTTAGAATGAGTTGCTGCAGGTAAAAATTTGACTTATGATATTCAGGTTTTCAGAACTTGTCATCTCAGTGTCAAGTGGCTGGGTCTGAAACCTGAACAGTCAACTACTTTTTCTATTTACCATAGGATGATAATTTTGCTAGAAAATAAAAATTTAAAATAATAACTTAAAAAATAGTGCTTAATAACCACTTAAGGAAAGACAAAAATTATACAAGACACATGTAAATGGAGCCTTAGTGTTTAAAGAATATCACATATTTCTTTATACCACCCAAGTGAAAGTCTTGGTCAGAAGGAAATCACTAAACAAACCTAAGAATCTTAAGTATATTCCAGCATTTCTGATAATTGCGCAAATTGTAGTCTGTAATTTTACGTTAGGAATAGCATCAATACTGGCCCTCGAACTGCAGTGCTGCAGGTCTGTCCTTTTGCAGCAATACAGCCGTCTGTCACTCTCTGCATAGAATTGTGATATTTGGAACTGAGCATTGTCCCTTCTTATGTGCTAGAACTTGAAATGACTTTATTAGAAGTTATAATATCAGTGTACAGACACACTCAACTCTGTTTCCTTCTTGTCAGAAAGCGACAGTGGCAGCAACAACGTGCTCCTGTGCCTGATGTTGCTCGATGGAAGAACAGTGTCTTACGCACCTCCTGGGCATGATGGTAGTGATCCTGGTGAGGAAGGAAAATATTTCCAGGAACTGAAGGAATGCTTATAGCATCTCTAAAAAGGATATTTGCCTGTGACTGCCAAAGTGCTGAACTGAATTTCCTAATCCTAGATAAATAAATATAAAGGAAACTTTCTGCTTCTGCAGGCTGTGCTGAAGACTGCACCTTTTTCTGCCAGGTATGGACTTTGTCACAAGGTATTCAAGGGTTGTTCCTCACTCTGTTGGATTACTTCAGACTCTTCTACTTGGAGTTGTCAGCTGAACAGCATAGAAACATCAGATGTTAAAGCTTGATGAAATTTCTAGGTACTATAAAGCAGAGCACGGCCTGTTATTTAGGCGTGCCAGCAGCATGCAGCATTGGAATATCTCCAAGGATGTGGTCATTCTCTCCAGATCTCTTAGTGGGTGAGCACCTTTGGGATGGGGTCCCTGTGAGCCCCCATGGGAGGTTCGTGTGGGAGAAAGATCAGGACAATACTTTAAAGGGAGGACTGAATCCTTTCATTGGAGGTTCTTCGGCCTGAAAATAAGGATAGGATTTGATGGCTAGTGCACAAAATGGGAACACTTTTTACATACTGTTTCATCCAGTACAATGACATCGCTTCCATCCATTACATTCCCCTGCAATCCGCATGCTTTTCAAAAATAATTATGTTTCTACCAGTGCTTGTTCTTAGGTTGATACATGTTGTATTATGATGTTTTTCCTGGAAATTCTTATGTATGTATTTTCACGATGCTTCAATAAAAACATGAAAATTTAAATTCCAAGCAAACCAAAAACAAATGGGCAAGAACATATGGGAAGGGATAAACCCATTAACATCTTTATTATGAGCGTTTTTTTGCTAAAAACATCAGCTTTGATTTAGCTTTATGAGGTAAATCCACTGCAGATTTATTTTACAAAACTATAAAAAAATTCTGAAGCTGTCACTTACATTTTCACAATGATCTCTAATACTCTGCAGACTGCATAAGACTATGAAGCAGTGGATTAGTATGAGGTTAGTACCTCTGAGATGACTTTTTCCAATACTCTTATGAACCTTTGCAATTCTTTTGATAAAAAAATGTTTCTTTGTAAATAGTATGGCTACTGTAATAAATTTTTAGCAAAAGAAACAGAAAAATAATTGAAGCTCAAATAAATATTTCATAGCTTTTAACATGTAATATTTTGCTTTTATTTCATGCTGGAAGGAATGAGGATTGTTAGAATCATTCTATGATTATGGGTGAGCATTTATTTCTTTTATTTATGCTAAGTAAAATCTAACAACAAGCTCAAGAATTGAGGAATTGTCAGGAGTTGTCTTTATAGAACTTTGGACCATCGGGATTTCTCCTTGTGTCCCATCTCCTCCCAGTATAACAGAACCTGATGATTCTGGTCACTACAGCCAGTGTGTCTCTGCTGGTGGTGACGGTGATGAAACTCCTAAGACTTTTGTGACTCTGTTATTGCCTCCAGGCTTGAAATGACAGGAGGCTGCAGACAACTGGGGCAATGTCATTAGAATCTCATCAGAACTGGTTGTTAATGAAGCATTTGATAAACCAGAAGGAATTCTCTCTCCTGCATGTGCTAACAACAACAAAAACAAAAAAGGGCAAGGGTAAAGGCTCGGATGTAAAAATACCCACCTTTGCAGCAGCAGCATGAGTCAGCTGCAGTTTGGTTTTATATCGTGCATGTGCCCTGGTATATGGGTAGGCAGCGTGGGCAGGGATTTTGCAGATGACATTTCTATATTGATTGTATAAAATAATGCTGTACATGCTTGGTTTGGGCTGCAAAACTTGCAGTGTGAACTACTAAAGCTCTGGCTCTTTGGCAACAGAGTCAAAGCTTCAGTAGCAAGAGAAAGCCCATTGTGAGGGCTAAAATAAAATTCAGTTCCTGTACCTTTGATAACTGATTTTTGCTACTTTTTCTGAAATCCCAGAGCTAGCTGTTTGGTAAGTTTGTGCTCACACATAGGCATGTATTTACTTATAAAATCTATTTTTTTTTTCAAAAAAAAATCCAGCTTATATCCATAGAAAACTGTCTACAGATTTTATAAACATCATTGGCTTAATCATCTTTTATTTTTCTTCTGTGTTTAAGAGCAGGTCATACTTAGGACTGATGTGTGAGACCACAGCCTGCTTTTTCACCAGCGTAATTTCTCACCATTTCTGGATTTGACTTTGTTCTTTCTAGTCCCTCACTTCAGGCAGGCAGGTTTTTTTGAACCATTAATACCACCTTGTATGCATTATTCTTTTCCCTCTTCCTCTCCCCCTCTGCTCACATACTTCATTCACACATTCCACTTGCATCCTATTTCAGTCCATATACTTTTCCCTGTCTCTTTTCCACACCTTTGCTCTTCTTCCATTCATGCTACATGTGGGAAAATAAAGTTCTCTGCAGCTAAGGAAGCAGTTCTTCACTAATAATGGTGAAGTTTCAGCGTGTATATTCACACGCTGGAAATAACAACATGATGAAGTGTCACTGACTGTTTTCCTAGGGAGAGGATCTTTAAATTAAGAAGCTTTCCTAAATGTTCTTTGTAATGTAAGATGATTTAGCTTCAAATTACTCAGTATCTGAATATGAATTAGGCAAAATATTTGTCAGTATTTGGATGGATTATGAAGCCTTCCTTTATATATTTTAATTGTTAGCATTTTCTTTGGATTTCTGTGAATTGTCAAGCTTTTCAATTTATGTGTATTTACTTCAGTATTAAGTTTTTGACTGCTTCGACTTATTTTATTGTCCTTCATGGTGTTATGTTAATGGTAAACATAGCAACACCAGTTGTATATATTTGTTTGAATGAATGTTACCCATCATATGATCCTTACATAAACCTCATTTTAGCATACTTTTGGAAGCTTTATAAATGCAGATGATGCTCCAAATTCATATTAGAAGTAAAAATCAGATAATCAGAGTATTTTGGCTAAATAAGAAAATGTAATCCTTTACTAGAAAGAAGAAGAAATAGCATCTGCACTGGGATGTAGATGGTTAGAAGAAGTGGAGTCTATAAGAATTCACAGAAAATAAATAGTACCGAAAGAGGATTTCTTATCAACTATAAGAGCCTAGCATTTCATAAACCATAATCTTGATGGCAGACCTTGAATATTAATGAAATTATGATTGTAAGAATGCCAGTATAAAAAATACTTGAAATAATAATTTCTGAGTTTTGTATTGCCCCATTCCACCTAGCAGCCAATAGGAAGTCAAAGGACATTTTAAAAAAAGTTCATTAAAATTGATTGCATTTGAAAAGACTGTCTCCATTTCAGGTTGCTTCAGGTTCTTCCCCTATGGATACAGATTGTCTTTGTTTCCAGAATTGCTGAAGCCAGAAATATGGTCTGTAAGTTTGAGCGAACTTGCTTCACCTAATTTCAAATCTGCTTGAACTTAGTGACTTTGTATATTTGATTTAAGCTTCTTGGAGTTTGCATTCAATAAAGGAGAAGGGCATAGGTGAAGGGAAAAGAGATAGAAAATCCAGTGCAGGAATATCAAGGAAAAAGAAAGCTTGATATACATGACATGTGAATTACTTGCTTCTCTTTTATTATCTTCTGTGTTTTGCAACATAGAAACTTTCTGTGGGAAAAAACCAAAACAAGTAGCCATATTTGTCTTTAATGTAATCATGCACAATCTCTTTTTTTCGTTCATCAAGCTTCAGCCTTAGCAGACAACTAGATATTATGATTTATTTGTGTCCAGCTTTGCAAGATATTCTTCCAAAAGTGAATCATGGTATGCCAGAAGACACAAGAAATGGAGTGATCTGTGTTGTGCTTATCTTACTATCTACTAGAAAGTCTGTCCATCCCTGGTTTTAATCACGTCCACTTAGTGGTCAGGCTGATTCACCCTGCCAGCCAGATGATTTAGTTCAGTGTCCACTGCTGTTACTACAGACTGGGGGTCAAATCTTTTATCTATTTCCTCCAAGCTCAGTGGGACACAGTTTCTTGCTGGGAGTGTTCCGAAGAAGGTGATAAATCTTATTGCTAATATCCCAGGAGGCAGTAACATGTCTTCCTACAGGTGTGTCTTCAGAATTTTTCCAGGCTCTGTGAACATAAATAGAAACTTTTGAAACTCCTGTGGTTTTGTTTTATTTTTATATCTGCCATACAACTATCTCCACTTAAATAAAGCCTGATTGTGAGTTGTCAACACAGAGTCTTCCAAAATTTTGCCTTCATTTTCCTGTCCATGAACAGGAATATAAGCGAATCCCACTAACAATTTTATGACTACCTGTGTGTACAGGTAGTCTTTTGCAGCATAACCAGTTTGCATTCTTTGTGATAGATTCGATGCCAGAACTCCCTAAAAAACAATGCACATGGATTTAAGGAATGGTGCACTACAGAGAACTTGTTTTGCCTAACAATAATTCCTAGATGGTGAAGAGCAGTGATTTTCTACCTAAGATCTAAATGGATGGACACAAACAGAGAATTGTGGTCAATGACTATATGTCCAGGTGTAGGCATTCAGGGTCCAGAGGAGGCTGTAAAACACCACTCCTAGGAAGACAGGCTGAGACAGCTGGGGTTGTTCAGTTTGGAGAAGAGAAAGTTCCAGCAAGACCTTGTTACAGCATTTTAGTACTTAAAGAGAGGTTAAAAAAAAAGAGAGTGACTTTCTACATGGGCGGAACATGATAGGACAAGGGGAAACAGTTTCAAACTAAAATAGGAGAGATTTAGGTTAGATGTTAGGAATAAATTCTTTACTCAGAGGGTTGTGAGGCACTGGAACAGGTTACCCAGAGAAGTGGTGGATGTCTCATTCCTGGAAGTGTTCAGAGCCGTGTCAGATAGGGCTTTGAGCAACCTGATCTAGTGGCTGGCATCCCTGCCCATGGCAGTTTTTTTGGAAGTAGATGATCTTTAAGGTCTCTTCCAATCTAAACCATTCTGTGATTCTATGATTTGAAGATGTATGGAGAACACTTTATGACTTCTGAGTTGGCGACTCGAAAGAAGTTTTTATGTTTACACCACTTTGTATGTGAAATTTGGCATTTATGGGTCTAAACCAATAAAGCCACTTGTATACAACTGTAAAATGGCTTATGCTTTGCTTTGTCTCTAAGCATTAATTTAAGACCCAAGGTTCACATTGCCTAGAGCCTTTGTGGATACTGTGAAAACCTGCTTCATTTTTTTCTGTTATTGAGCTGACAGCCAGATTAAATGTTGATTGTAAAGTTCTTTCTTTCTCCCTGCTACTGCACTTTATGCATCCTGGCCAAATGAATTTGCATGGTTTTATAAAACGGGTAAGTTTGTAGCATAAGGTGTTATATTCATACTGTATAAAAAAATTAAATCTTGTAAATTTATTATAATAAAAATGCATTGCAAGAGTAAACGTATTTTAAACTAATGGATTAATTGTGAAATTGTGATAGTATTAGAAACCTCAGGATGCCCCTTGCAGGCCACAGCTGGGCTAGTCTGCCCACATAATTTTTACTGTACCATGCAGACTAACTAGCTCTGGTTTGTACTGTCTAATCAAGTGCATTTAATTATAGTTGTTTTAGCAATCCTCAGCTTTGGTTTTTCTGACACTAGTTACTGTGCAGTCAATACTGAGAGTCATCCCTCAGTTGCCTTTTTTTTTTTTTTTCCCCAAAGTGTTGCATCTCCTGTCAGTCTCTATAACTGCCTGAAAATGTCACCTTCCCATTCTCCAAACAGGCACACCTCTTGCACTGGTTCCATTTTCCCTTTCCAGGGTCTCCTCTGCTTCCACCAACACTGCACGAGGAGAACCCGCTCAAGAATTACATTCCACTGCTCTGTCCACATTTGATAATCAATTATGGGTCTTTCGGATCCACTGCAACATCCTTGGAATATCTTTTGAAGAAAGAAGGAAGAAGTAATGAGCTAGGGTTGCTATCATAATTCTTTTAGCTCAAACTGGGGGATAGGCACTGAGTTTAGCTGTAATCCCTGAAATAGAGGAACTTTTTAATGCTTTTTCTCTTGGCAAAGGATTATTTGGTGACATATACTTTCCAAATATAAGAAGGTAGCTCAGATTCCATTTCTCTTTTGATGGGGAACCAGCCTGCCTGGTGGACAACAAGCAATGCAGCTCAGTTGTTGCTGCTGTAGCTGCCACATTTTTTGAACTGAGTCCAGAAAAATTTTTTTCTCTCAACTCTGTTCTGTAATTGAAAAGCAAAAAACAAATTGTCTATCTGTCCTTCTTTTCTATAACTTTTTAAAGGAGTCTGGAGAACACCTACTGCATTGTATCCTGAACAACAATTAGCTCTAAGAACTGTAACCACGAAGTACACAGTTTAGAAGATCAAGGAATACAAATGCTTTTTCTCTAAATTATTCTTTATTATGATGTAATTCCTTAATTTTGAATTTGTCTTAGCACAAGCTGAGAAACTCTGAGTAGGCTGCTATACTGTGCATTGATTTTATTCTATGAATTCCTGCTGAGACAAATATTAGAACATATTTAATAAAAATACATTATATGTTCATATAAATATTGAAAAACAAGTGTTCTCAAAATTCTGTATTACAGACTGAAAAAGACTTGAAAGGATGCTTTGTGGAATATGTGCTCTTTTTTCCTCCAACAAACAAATGAATTTGCTCTAAGTATTTTTTTTTTAAATTGAGTTGGTAGTGTTATGTTATGATTTTAAAGCTGACTTTCTGACACGAGAACTACAGGACCAAGTGTAATTCAAACCTTGGGTACATTTTACTTGAATTAGTTTATAGTGAGAAAGGAGAAATGTCCCAGCTCTATTCCAGACAGATTTTGTGACCTTACTCAAACTGCTTAAATTCTCTTAGTGAAACCCTACCCCCACTAAAGTCAAGAGGATTTTTGCCATTTATTTGAATGGGGCAAAAATATCACATTGGAATTCTGAATTGTTAATAAGAATGGGATAACATGTATCTAACTCTCACAGCTCTTGTGAAGCTAATTAATCAGCAGAGTACTTTGGGATCCTCAGAAGTATAATAGAAGCTGCAAGTACTATTATTTATTTGTCATGTAATTGGAAACCAGCAAGGTAAAAAGTCATTGATAAAAATCCACATCACAAGGTCATTTCTTTCAATGTTGCAAATCTCTTCAATCAAGAGCTTTGTACCTGATGAAAAGTACAGCCTAATCATAACACTATCAAGTCAATTTAATTGGTGCTGTGGCAGCACATGAGATCATAATGAAGTCATTTTTGCTAGTTACGGGCTTGAAAATATTTTTATAGTACCCTTCATCCTAGTGGAAACTTTAAAGGCTTTACAGACAGGATTAAGGTTTTCTGCCTCTATTATACAACTGCATTTTTGTGGTGGATATCAGCTGTTTTAAATAGTGTCTAAAAAATCTACTGGTAAGCATGATGTTACTGTGTTTATATTTATCCTTTATACCTGTTATGTAGTTGGTACCTTTAAAATTAATGCTCAGATACATCAAAGTAAGGAGGTAAGACTTCTGGATTAGAAGGGTTCCAATTTTTTTCAAGGTTGAACACTGGTAGTTGTCACTGTTGCTGAACCTCAGTTTTTAAAAATATCTTCTGTCTGTGAAAATCCATTTTTTTTGCCAACAGGAAGGTCTGAACGGTTTTTTGCACAATACCCTGGCATCCCAGGTGAAGGTTTGGAGCAAGAGGGCTTAAGTTTCTATAAGCAACAGCTGCCTGTTACACTGAGTGGATTGCTTAATTTACCTATTTAATTTACCTAATTTAGCTTCCGTATAGCAACAGATGGAAATAATTTCATTTACCTTTTCTTTACCCCAGCTCTTTCATAGCTGGAGTGACTGACAGCTCCTGTGCCCATATCAGGGTCCTCCTGCTTCTCATGCCTGCCATTGCTCCCCTTCTTAAAGACCAGGGTGCCATGGCCACAAGTCTTTGCAATGACCTCCTGCCACCAACCATGTCACCTGCCATGGCTTGTGGCCACTGAAGAGCAGTGTAAGGAAATACTAAAATGAGTGTTAAAAGTAGACTTCCAGATGCAATGGTTTAAAGGATCCTTCCATGTAACATCTGCAATGCAATGGATATGGTGCTTAGTTTTCTTGGCTTGTTCCCTAAATACCAGCAACTTGTCAGTCCTGCCATAGAAATCCCCTACACTCATCAGACTCTAGTTTAGCAGAGACAGTGCCTCAATTTGTTAAAAAATACAAGTAAAACCGAGAATTCCAGCCCCTCTCTCCCCAAAATGTGCAACGTTTTCAGAAAGCAGAGAACATATCACCCCTAAAGCTGGGACAGGTCTTTGCTTTAGATGTTTCTGGGCAGTCTCAGAAAGGGTATGTACTTTAAAAGTTAGTGCCGACATTTGTCTTGGAATATCATGAAGAAAATATTACGACCAGTACTTATGAACTTCATCTGAAGGCAGTCTAAATGACCTGCATGAGTCTGCAGGGGACTACATCTCCAGCGCTCCCAAAGGCCCCCAGCTGCTGTACTGGGTGCCTGCAACTGCTGTGTACACTTTTGACATGTCTTTCACCTCCTCTAAATTTAACCTAATTTTAGTCCTAAGCTTATTTAAGGTAGAGCTCATTGTGCCATTACACATATAATCTGCAATACAATCAGATGTGTAGTTTAGGCTTTAGAGTTGCTAGTTCTTAACTTCAAATTTCAGTTTAGGCTTTAAAAGCTTCATTTTGATGACATCCTACCCCACTGAATTTTGTGATGAGTTTGAGTTTTCTTTTTCCCTCAATCCACCTAACAGATAACAGGTTTAGCTTGTTAGTAGCCTTTCTGATTAAACCTGCAAGGAAGTACCAAGTTAATTATAAATTCAGCTTGAGAAGTTAGGGTCCTTGCTGAGTAATCTGGTAAAGATGAGATGTGGTGCTCTTCTTGCAAGTATATTTGGAAATTAACTGAAAAAAAAAGACATTTAAATCTTAGTTGGTGAATAGTTGGTGTATTTTGTTTCCCTGCATTTTCAGTTATTCAAATGTATTTCCTTTCAAACTTCCTTTGCTGCAGGATTTAATCATAACTGCTCAAAAATCAGAAGTTAAGTTTTCACTGGTCTAGTAGGCACTTGATATTTTTTGTGCACTCTGAAAAGAAACGCATAAGAACTGTTAGTATGCATATTGCACCTAATTTGCTGGCTTAACATGTGCACCAGTAAACAGAATTCCTTGGGTTTCTGCAGGTTTCTAATCACAGTGGGGTCAGAGGATGATTTAAGTTGCCTGCCTTGCAAATCTGAGTAAATAGCATGAAAATGTTTTAACACTTTTAAATGTTTTAACCACTTTCTCCTGGTCAGTAGCCACAGAACTTTATAGAGGATGGCAATATTAGCCAATAGTCAAGACAATGGTTTGAGAAAAATCCTTTTCATTTCAGATAAAGGGAGGGAAAGAGCATTGTGTAGGGGAGTGAAATTTCAGGGCAGCAGCTCCACTGAGGGCTTGTTAAATCTTTCATTTGGGCCATTCACCTGCTGCTTATAAGCAATGGAAATGGTAGACAGCA
>JAWMRA010000113.1:75782700-75872700 GCA_035584735.1 Pseudotriccus pelzelni | reverse complement strand
GCCTGGTGGTTGCAGCAGAAAAGTTGCAAGGTCTGGGTTATTCTTGGGTGTGTTTATGGGTCTATGATGACCTTCAAAACAAAAAAAACCTGAGTCCTGCTTGCCTTGGACTAGTCCCTAAAATTGGAATGTGCCAGATCTCAGAGTACCTTGAGTTCATATGCTGGAAGTAACTCTACACCGTCCGTCACTCTGTTTAGTATCCAGTTTAGTATCATCCAATTTAATAACTCTGTTGAGGGAATCATCTAGTATCAAGGGGAAATATTCACTTTTTTCTAGTTTAATATCCTTCAACTTGAACTAAGTTATGCAAACATGTACTGAGACCAGATTCAACAAAATTTGATTTTTTAAAAAATCTAAAGTAATTTCTCTTAGTCTATCTTGAATGGGGAATTATTCTACTCTCAAGAGGAATTTAATCCTTTAAGAGGCAAAAAACCTCAGCATACTAAACCTTAGTTTATGGTTTATATAGTGAGGGATACTCCCACTGACAGCAGTTTTCCAGTGTAGCTGTAGTAGGTGAGAGTGCACGAAGCATTCAACAGCCTCTGCACTGAGTAGGGGGGATATGTGAAAAATCCGTTTCAGTTCATCTCACATTCTGAACTGTTCTCTCCAGGTGGTCCCACCAAACCACAATGCCTTTCTTTTTCAAAATTCTGTTGTTAAGTGATGGGTGGACCTGGTAAAGAGAGAAATACATTCTCCACTTAGAATAGAAAGCACTTTTCATTACTCATGTCTTAAGGGATATTTACTTACTAAGGGACTACTCATCTGAATACTTCATTGTGAAAATCCACAGCCTTATTTTATTTTTTTTCAATCTTTTAAGAAAATCACTTTTCTTTTTTTTTTCTGCCTCAAGTATTGATCTTTTTTCCTACCTTTAAAACCACTGAAAAATAAAGAATAATGGGCAAAAGAATGAGAATAGAGAAGGTGCAGAAAAACCATTAAACTTGAAAAAGAGTAAATCAGGGAAGTAAAATATCCATATCCTTATTCCTTATTCACCTTTGACGTAATGCCCACCTTGGTCCTAAGTGTTCATAATTTGGCACTTGGTGATTTTTTTCCAACTTTGTTTATTTGGAAGAGTGAAAAAGAGTTGTTGTTTCATTTTGGTTGTTGCTGTTTGTTTTTTTTAACCATAGCAAGAGGAAATAAATAGGAAAGAAATAGGGAGGATGTGATTTTATTTTGGAGGAAGTGCCTACAAACAGGGCTTGAGTTCTTTTACAACAAATCAAATATCCTACACATACTGTTGAGGAACTGTGTAGCATATGGTTGGATTCCCAGAAGCATTTGTGTCATACTCCTGTTGCCATACAATCTTAACTGTGTGAAGCCCTCAGTCTTTGGGATGAAATTGTAACTATTAATGTATGCTCTTTGCAGCCAAAGAAATTATTTGTGAAACTTCAGTGAAATCCTTTCAGAATTCTTGAATTATGGAAGTGTGTAAAACAGAGTATGCTTCCATTGTGTTTAATAGGCAGAGAAAACAAACCAAAACCAACAGAAAATGGGCTTGTTTTAATGAGAAAACTAAAGCAAAACCCACTGAAAGCTGCTGTTTTTGACTTGGAACACTGGTCCTTTTAGTTCAATGTCTCCTGAAATTAGTATTGAAAAATGGTATTAAAAAAAATATGTTACCATATTTTTGAACTTTAGGACATTAGGCAGGTTGTTTTTTTAAACATATTAAGAGGTTGAAGTGAATCCTAAAGGGAAATCTTTGAAGTTAATGGTAGAGCTTAATGAGCTTAGACACTTTTTCTGACATTATTTACCTTTTTCCCTTCCTGGCCTGAAGCTTCTTGAAAGGCTGAAGGAAGCTGATTTCAGATAGATTCTGTGTGCATAAAGGGAAATCTTAATTACCTGACTAAACTACTCAAAGCAGAACAATAATCTTTAACACCGAGGAAGCTGAAGGGTTATCTATAGATTAAGACTTCTAGATTTTTCTCATCCCATGTACATTTCGAGATTTTGGCTCAAAAATAATAGGAGTCATGTGGCTAATACACAAAATAGTTGTAATAGCATTAGCTACTTTTTTTTTGTTTTATTTTTTTATTTGAACAACCTTGTCTTACACAACAGTGCCAAGAAAAGCTTCCTGGAAGACAGGAACACATTTGCCTCGCATATAGTTTATTTCAGTAGGTAAGTATCCAAGTTAAACGCCATAGTAAGCTAAAAGAGTTTTTTTCCTGAATTAAATTATATACATTAAATGCATTTAAATTTCATTTAAGGCTGTAGTTAAAATTGTTAGGAATTGAGGCATTGGAAGATATTTGTTTATTGGTAATGTCTCATCTTTTTCTGACTACATCTATATTTAATAGTAAACATGTAGATAGTTTTCCATGACCTCTGTTCCTCTTCTAACATTTCCAAAACAAGTTTTCTTTCAACTTCACACAAAGCAAATATAGGAAAGTCAAATCTGGTAGAAAATAATTAAGATGCATCTGAAACATGCAATTTTGTGTCTAACAGTTGTGGCTGGGTCCTCAGGCTTTGTCACACATTTGTCCAGTTACAGATACTTAAGGTTTCATTATTTAAAAGATTATGTAGAGGTTTAGTGTACTTTTTTATTTTCAAGAAAAGACAATGTGTTCTTTCAAATGCATTATCTACTACCTTCTGTCAGTCTGCACCACAAGGGGCTAAATTAATTTTATAATCCTGAGAACATTATGATGGATACTTGTAAGAATTTTTTGAAGTAGAAATCTACTATTACTTTTTGTGTGTGTATGTGTATGTGAATTTTGTAAGGGTTTATAGACATCATAGTCTCTTCTAAATTCGCACTAAGTCACACATCCACAAAGTCTTGAGGCTAAGCTATAACCTATGGGGAACAGAACAGAATTCTTATCGTAGATCACATGAACTCCAATAGTACTAAAAACATTCAAGGGCACCTGAATTGGTTTATATCACATAAATATTTCATAGATATGTTCTATCCTTAGCAACAGACCTGACTATCAACTTCTTATTTAAAATTTCCTTATTTTAGAATACTGTCATTTAAAAAATGAAGAACATGAAGTATTAGCAATTTATAAAACTAAATCCTTGGAGATATTCAGATATTTGCTGTACAAAATCCCAAGCAACCTGATCTGTGCTGGCTTTCTGTTCAGTTAGGGGTTGCACCAGATGACTTCCAGAAGCTCCTTACCAGTTAAAAGTATTTTAGTGTGCTGTACATTGAAGAAGCTACTTTCAGGTGGTAAAATCTAAAAAAATAATGGCAGCAAGTCTTATCCATTTGTGGCAAAGGTTGATTATGCTGTCTGGGGCTTTTCCATCCATTGCTGTGTGAAGTGAAGCAAGTTCTGTGTGCTTTTAAAGCCTGAGGGAAACATTTGTGACCACCCTAACTGATTGATTCCCTCCACCTACTTCTTTCTGGTGCACCAGTGCTCCCCAGCATTATCAAGGTCTATTCAAATTTGTGTTGACGTCTTTATAGCACCAAGTTAGGACAGAATGGGATACTTTCAGAACTGGGTGTCAAGACCGCATGTCACTGACTGCCTTGTGTATGTCTCACACAGTCCTGCTTCTGTGTCTATAAGCAAGAAACCCTTGAGTTTCTATAGACTGTAACTCTTATGGGACCACTCACAAGCCTTCTGGGCTACAGGAAGAGTTTCAGGTTTGGTGAGTATGATTGGAGAGGTGGTTACCAGCTACACGAAACTGAGAGGCTTCACAAGTTGTCTGGTGACAGGAGTCTGTTTTACATAGCAGGACGATTTGCAAGGAAGCAGCAAAGGATCTGCTGGGACAGCACAGGGCCTGTCTTGCTCAGGGGACTTTTAAAAATTATTTTTTCATGTGTAATTGAGATCTAATTTTTAAAATTTAGACTTAAATTTGTTTTCCTGTTCTATCAATTTTGTTTTAGAACTCAGTGTACTCTCTATTTCCATTAGGAATAGCTATTTGCAAACCTAAGCCCAGCTAATTTAGAAAAAAATATATTTACAAACAAGCTCATCTGAATTAAAGTTTTGGTTGGAAACATATTAACTCATTGATTTGGCTTAAACATTTTCTTCTGTTTTTAATCTACAGTATTTAGAAGTATTTAAAAGTACCGTTCACACCTTGCAAATCAAATTGCAAACTAAGTCTGACCAGAAGTTCACTGAGTTTAGGAAAAAATCCGTAGATAATCAGAAGGCAAGGATAAAAAGAGAAAAAATACTGATCTCTAATGTTTTCAACAGTTCCTCATGCCAGAAAAACCTAGCGTAGAAGAAATAAGAGCTGGGCTGAATTGACATGTGAATTGGAAAGGCTAGATTGCTTTATGTTGTGGGTGGGCTCTTTGTACTTCTGAAGTTATAATGTTTTTATTTAAAACCTGAATTGGATTTCTAGGCATGTATGGTATACACCAATTTAAAATTATTGGAGGTCTTCATATTGTTAAGAGTGCTTCAGTTTTAAAGAGTAAGGCTTTCCTGCAAATGCCAAATAAATTGCTCTGCAAGTCCAGAATCTTTGATCACCTCTGAATTGTAATGCCTATGAAAGATGTTGTAGCGTTCTAATAATTTTACAGCTCTCTCTGATTCATATTCCTAGAACCCCAATCATTTCCAAATTGAAGAGCTCTCATTATTTTCAAGTTTTCTGTGCAATATAAAATGATTTAAGATTATTCCGCAGCTTTTCATTTTTTATTTTGCAAAAAATAACTTCCCCCCCCCCCCCCGTTTTTAAAGACCAGCTCTTTCCTCTGCAAGCTGGGATACATTATGAGCTAATTCAAACGTTTCATGTTTAAAATGGAAATTGAACCAAATTCTCTCCAAATAGCAATGATGATGGCTGGGGGAAAAAGGAGGAAAAAAAATCACTGTCTCAAAAGCTGAGAAAATACAAAGTAAGAGGCTGTCAGTGATCCTTGCTGGGAAAAGTGTGAAGAACAAGAAACATATTGTCACTGCTCAGATGCGGTCAAGGTGAAGTGGGGAGACTGAATGAAAGTTACAACAATGTGACAAAAGAGAGACACAGATCCATTTAGTCTTGGAAGGAAAAGAGCAGGGGGAACAGAAGGCTAGTTCACGTGTTGCTTCTAAGCTGATTTTTGCTGTCATTTTATCATACAATTTCAGAGGGAAATGATGTATGCCCTTTTGTATCTCCCGACTTTGTCTTTTAAGAATAACAGTTTCTTTCTCACTAGTGACCTTGTTCTTTTTAAACACATGGCAGTAGTATATTGTTTATAAGTCACATGGCTTTCTAAAGAAAACTCTCCTCACTATTTCTTGTTAGCAGTAGAGCCTTTTCTTGTGGTATTGTTTTGTGTTTTTTTTTTTCTTTTTCCCCCAAACACATGCACTTGATGATTTTTGTTCCCAGTGGCTCATTGCTGAAGACTAAACAAGACCAAAAAAGAAATGTTGTGGGTGACAAAGCACACCAACCTGCTGGGTATCCCTGCGACCGCACCCTTCATTGCTATGAGTTGTACACAAAATCCAGCTTACTTCCCATCTGGCAACCTGCACCTGCTCCTTCTGGTCCTGTTTGGGGAGCTAGAATGGGCTCCACATACAAACTCCCCCCCCAAAAAAACCGGGAGAAAATGAATCTAAAAAGCATTACGATCTAGATGGAGTTACACTGACATACAAAAAGAAAAAGGGTTTGGGAAACCCACCTGCCAATGCTCAGACACTTCAGCAGTAAGGCAGGAATTGGTGTGGAGGCAGGATGAAAAAAATTACAGGGCAGAGCAAAGAGGTCATAAGTGTTTCACAATTGTATTACTAAGGACGTAGTCTGGAAACGTCTGGAAACATCTGGAGGTTTCCAAATCACGTGTTGAAACACAAAAAAGGACATGGTCCACCACAACTTTGGCACTTGTATTCATTTGAGAGAAACAAAATGTAGCCTTTGTGTGTCATACCTCCCACTGAAAAAGCATGTCTGCATTTCTGTTGTTTTCCTTGTCAAGAGCTGTGACGCATCTCAGGAGACACCCTGACGAATGCAGCCTCTGCTGGGTGCCAGTTTACAACTCTCTGCTCCTGATACTGTTGTAATGGGGCTTGTGAGCCTTTTCTGCTGCAGTCATTATCCTTAGAGCACATGTTTATGTCTATGTGCCAAGGAGTTTATACTACCTCAGAAGGTACAGTGGGTTTACAGCTGGAGGGACAGAGGATGGGGTCCCTTCGCACAGCTCTACTTTGAGAGGTATAGCTTCCAGCAGAGGGACGGGGTGATTTCATAGCATTGTGAAGCCAAAATCATCAGCTGAAACCTATCTTACCTGCATGAAAATCGAGCGTAGGAAAGCTGGTCTTTTTTAGGACAGCATGTTCTCCAATATTTCCAGTGAATCATTAATCTTAAATATATTTATAAATAAAACTTACAGAGCTAAAAATGTAATTTGGAAATCTGTTAAGAATAATCAGGCTCAAAAACTCCTCCTGGACTTTTTGTGACAGGTACCTGAACCTATAGGGAGAATGATTTGTTTCTTTGCTGCTGTACGAGGAAACATTTAGTGAAACCGGTATTTCCCTAGTTCCTCTCTATTTAAGGTTCCCCATTTTTCATTTCTTGCAGTTTTTTTTCTTTATCCCTACTCCTCATATATCTAGCTTTTTTTATTCCCTTTTTCTTTACTTTCCCCTGAACTCATGATTCTTTTCACTTTCCCATTCCCAGTATTTCTGCTGTTTTTTTATTACTTTTGAATCCTTTCCACCTTTCCTGCAGCAGCTCCCTACTGCAAGTCCTTCACAAGCCTTTGTGACCCTTCTTGCAGTGGCCAACTTCTGGCTGAAATCTGGAGCTGTTACAGAAGAGAAGTTGCCAGCATTTATCTGCCTGTGGTTCAAATGCAGGGTAATTACATTTCAACTTTCTGATTACTTGAGATTTTTGAAAGATTTTGGTGAATAATCTCTCTGTTTGTCACCTAAGCAATGCTCAAACTACAGGGTATCTAAGTAGCATTAATTTAATTTTAATATTTGCATAATCAGTAGTCAGTCAGCAATTAGTATTTCACTAATATCCAAACAAACATAATTTTCCAAATTATAGAAAACTAAATCAGAATAATAAATTATGTTTTATTGTATGTAGTGGTCAGTTGGAGTATATAAAATATTCAAGAGATTAAACATTATTTTTGTTAATTTGAGGATTAGTACTGCTAGCAAGTTTCAATTTACATAGGTACAAAAAAAGTAAGTCAAAAATAATTCAAATTTTTTTCCAAGGGTATATCTTATATATACAGCTTGATGCTACATAGCACGAAGAGTTTAATTAATATTTTTTTATTGATTTTGAAGGTAATCTTTACCGATGTCATTCTGACATATTCTGAATTTTGAGATATATTGATCCAAAAGGTGAGTTGCTAAGTAAATTGGTCTGTTAGGTGCATTGGTGCATTAGGACCAATGTGAGCTGCTGCATTACGTCTTTCGGCTCCCAGGAATTTGTGAAAGACAACGGCACCAGACCATGTTGTTTTGGCCTGGTTACTCCAATCTGCGGTTCTTCAGATTAAAAACCAACTGAGACACCAAACACTATTAGTCATCACTGTTATGTTTAGTACTCACAGACTGAAATTTGCTGTTTTCACAAGTGCAAACCCCGTTATGTGTGTTACATGTCACTGTGAGAGAAGCACTTAATCCTGGTTTGCTGCCTGTAGTTGCTTCAGATACATTTATAAGGAGAGGTCTTCCTATGGGATCTATAAATCACAAATTACCTTTTAGCTATGCCATGTTTTAAAGTAATGTTAACATGTTGAAATAAAGGTCTGTGTATTGTTTGTAATACGCACAACTGCTTGCTGTCTGCAGAATAATCCAGATACCACCCATACTGAAACTGGTTATTAAATGTGCTGTATCAGTTTACTGGTAGCTTTAATACACTTCTGTAACGAGGGACTACTTGTAACATCAAAGCAGTGGAGACATTAGTTCTTTTCCCCTATAGCCTCTGACCTGAAAGCTTTGCTTTTTATCTCTATATAAAAGGAAAATATTCTTTTCAAAGGACCCTGGTTAGAATCTGGATATTTTCTCCACTGTAGAGTAAGAACCCGTGAAAATAATCTACAATTTTTCATCTTTGTTCAGAGTATTGGGGTTTTTTTATATTTTGGACATCATGCCTCTTTGAGAGTAAAAACTCTTGCTTTCAAGTAACGGTGATTGGGAAGTGCTTTCTAAATCCTGAGGTACTTCTGTTTTCAGTAACCCCATCAGCCTGAAGAAAGGTGATGGAGCATTTCTATGTTTAAAACAAATGAAAAAAGACATATTGTGTAAGAGAAAGAAAATAAAGTTTGAGATACTCAAAATAATGGCTAAGATCCAAATCCAATTAATTGTGCAAAAGGTTTGTAAGGGAGCATCTTTTTAACCAGATCTATTTGACATCTGGTAAATACAAACTATATTTTAACTTGCAGATGTTTCCACTTATTTTTTTTAAATTAAAAAAAAAATCATATAGCAAGTGATCTTTCTCAAGTATATTTGAACTTTTAAATCTGTGGATTGGATCATCTTTTCTTCTGACCTTTTATGTATCAGATCTTTTGTATAATCTGGCTTATCTTGTTTTAGTTCAACATTTTAGGATGCTTGACCTTTTGGCTTTTAGATTCTTAATTTGAGCTATCTCAGGAAGGACTTGGTCTTCACAAACAGCTAAGTACACAATGCCAAAAATGTTTTCTGATGTATGACCTGAACAATTACTTTTGAGTATCTGATGTCTTGTTCAGAGACAATCACAGGGAATAGAGTGCTGAGTTAAACAAACATAGCTGAAGTAAACGGAAAAAAGGAAGGCTGAGCATGAATGGACATATCATATCATGAATTGTTGGCATTTTGCTGGTAATAAAGACATTTCAATCCTAAATTTTATATTAACTTCAAAATAATTTCCTAAAGGCATAGGCACTGACAGTGTTACACATAGTGTACATTGCCGTACTTGTATGATCTGACTCAAAGGTTTTTAATATCATCTGAAACTTTGGTTTTTTACCTGTAAGTGTTTGTTGCAATGACTTTCTTAGAATCCAAAAGAGAAATGGAAGAATCATGTAATTTCTTTTTTTTTAATATTATTTATACTAAGTCTATTTTAAAGGGTGTTGTTTGGGTTTTTCTGTTGTTTGTTTGGTTGGTTTTTTATGCTATTGCTATGGTTGATGTGGGGTATTATTTTCCTTTATTCCACAATTCATTACTTCTGAGATGGAATTAAGCATTATTTAGTCTATGACACTTAACTCACCATGGAGTTAAGCCAGTGATTAAGTCTATGAAAATTCAATGATTTTGTGGATGCTCTAGGACAGCCTTCCTATAGACATGAGTATTTCCTGTGAGATGGTTGTTTTAAAATTTAGCCTGGGCTTAACTGCTTTTCCACACACTTCTTAAAAGTTGCTTAGCCAAAGGAAGGATGGCACAGTCCAGTTCTAATGTAATGGCATAATTAAAAAGAAAATAAAGCTTCTCAATATTCTTTGTAAGACTGCATATGAATAAATAAATGTCAGTCTTTCTTCTGCTGGAAACAAGACGGATTGTTTTTGGTTTTTAATAAAGGTACATAATGTCATTATATCTGTAGAAGTACAGAGTAGCATATATTTTTAAGCATAAATATTTTCATTTTAAAAAATTACAGAATAACATTAATGTAAGCTTTATAAAGTGTCCTATTGGATTTTTAAAAAATACATTGTTTTTCTTCTTTGGTTTTTGAATTAAGCAGAGAAAATTTTTTCTTGCAGAGTTAATTTTCTTAATAGAAGCACATATGTGTCCTTAGTTATACATATTTTATCAAGTGTTAGACACAGTAACAAGTATGTCTCTAAAATATTTTCCAGGAATCTTGTAAGCAGAAATGTAGGGGGTTGTATTTTTGGTTTTTTTGGTGTGTTTGTTTTTTGATGTTTTGTTTGTTTGGTTTGGTTTTGTTTGCTTTGTTTTTTTTTTCCAGATTGTAATAATTAAAAATTTAGAAAATTCAGATTGTTTTCAAAATGTAAATGTAAGTAAATTATATACTGCACGTGTCTAGATAGACGAATCTAAAATCTTCTGCCAAAAAAGAGAATATTTTAGCTTGCATTTAACTAATATGCCAACTTATGGTTACTTACGTTTTACTCCTGTTTGCTACAGGTGAAGTGGGTGAATATCAGACAGCTCATTATAGAGACAAGCATGCTGCATTCCCAAAGTAGGATGACAGAACAAGTCATGGTATGTATTGTAATTTCAGTGCTACAATACATCTTCAAGCTCTCTGAGGTAAAATGCTTACTAAGCACTGCATTGGGGCTGTCAGATTTCTTCATGGGGTGGTAATTAAATTGAGGCAGCTCTACCGTTCATTTTGTGGAACTAAGCCAGAATTATCTGTATCCTAAAAATATTCTACCGTAGACTGCTGGTTGTAGCAGGAGCACAGTTCTTTGCATATAAATTATCTTTCATGGAAAACATCCTATTTCTCAGTGCTTTTTCTTACCTCCATAGGTTGTGGGAGATGAGAGCTGTTTTGTCACTGGAGTACTTTAAGTCTGAGGGAAACTGGCCATCAAAGATGATGTCTTGCTTAAGACTGCAGACACTTGGGCCGGATTCCAATTGTGACTAATTGGGACAAAGGATTGGTGGTCATTGTGGCCAAAGGTGGCATTAAAGTTTGCTGCCTGATTTACAGTGTTCTCAGGCCTGATATAATTTAGCATAGCCAGGAGCCTGCTTGGCCACAGCTGGCCATTGCCTCAAAAATAGAGCTGAATGCATGTGAGGATGTAATGTGATAAACGAAAAGGAAGTTACTTCTTGTAATTTCTGGAGACCAGTTTTATTAATAAAACGTGGGAGCTGCCATGCTGGGTCAGATCAAGGGTTCTCATAGCTCAACAGTGTGTCTCTGCCAGAGCTCTAAAAGCCAGAGCTATTCCAAAGTGACCCTGGCTCAGAAAAAATGCTCAGATGGAGAGCTCTAGCACTTCCAGTGTCTCCTCAGTCTGTTCTTCCTGAGACGAGGAGGTGAGAATTGCAGGTGGCTTTAGTGATGTAGCCACACAGAGCAGTATGACTAGGTTCTTCTTTTTTTCTCTGCTTTCTAGTGAATCTGAGCTGTCTTAGGTAAGTTACCTAAAACCTTACGGTGAGGTAGGCAGCAAAATTGTTACTAGTTCAATGTCAAAAGTATATGAATTTCATCTAACTGCAAATTTAATTCCAAAGGTATTTTTTAAGATTTAAAAGGGTGAGGCTGATGTTTAAAGGAGGCTCTCATAGGATAAGTTTCCTATAATGCACGAAGGAGTTTATTTTGTAATTCAACATCCTTTAGAAAATTGTTTGGTTTGAGTTCTGTTGATTTAGTTAGAAAGTGAGAACCAAAACTGGGGGTGAAATAGCATACACATGCAAAACAGTTTTCAAGTGTACAGTGTGGAGGAACTGTTAATGGATTATCTGGAAATAGATGAAATCTCCTGCAAAAGCTATAGTTTAATTTTATTTTTTTTTTTTATGAAATGGTGGTGAATATGAATGCATGATGAGAAGAGCTGAAAACCACTGCTGTAGGATTCAGAACATGATAAATTGTTCTAAGGAAGAAACAATTTCTTGAAAAAATGTATTGAAATGATCGTCCTTTTTCCAAACTGAAATAAATAAATAGATGCACGGCAGTACTTAAATCAGTGCCCAATAAATAGCTACATTAACCAGAAAAGTATAACACTGGAAAGAATGTAATGAAGGGATGACTTTACTTCATGGGTTTCCAGCTCATGAGGGTTCACCTATAGTCAGAAGAGAGAGAAAGATATGGATTCCAATGGGGAAATTCAGAATAAGAATCTGAACTGACTTGGCTTTCACCTTAAAGCATAATTTGTCATCAAAGGATATTGTGACAGAAGACAGTGCAACTGTTTCAGTAAGAAGATTTATTATACCATTCTCTGATTATGAAAAGGCTTTTTGTTGTTGAAAGATGTGGTTTGCCATTTTTAAAAATATATTTATGAATCTGCCTCAAATATCTAGTACATCACAAATGTGACTTTTGGAAGATATAATTTTCCTTATTAAGTCATAATTTCACCCTGATTATTGGATTTTGAAACACATTATCTGTTTGCTTATTTGTAATTGTTTTTTAGGTTTTGGGTGTTTTTGTTTTTGTTTTGATTTTGGGTTTTTTTTGCCTGTGGTAGGTCACGCTATGTGCATGTTCACATTCTTTGATTTTACTGCTGCTCTTTCTGGTTCCCTTGTCATATTTGCTTCCTTCTGTTTGATCTATTCTACTTAATGAACAACTGTTCTCACTTAGACCAATCTTTATTTTTGCTTGAATTTTAAATAGTATATTGTAATTGTTTTAATGATGTAACACTGAAGTCTCTAGTCCCGCAAAGGCTGACTCATGTTATTCACTTTGCACAGTCTGAACGGTCCCATTGGATTTCAGGAGTTACACACACATAAAGCTTTGTGTCCTAATTGCCTTTAGTGGGTTCATTTTCAGTATTACAAAGCCCCATTTTAAGGACTGTTGGTCAGATCTGAAAATGCAGGTTTCACTGGAAACTATTGTAAAAATATGTCCTTAGGTGGGAACCTGGAGAACAGAATTTTAATCTGGAGTAAATTAAGCGTGTATCTTGAGGAATACTTCTTCACCAGCAGCGTTTTATGACTATCTGACAATCTTTTATCTTTTGGAACATAGAAATAGCTTCATTTTTGTACTAATATTTTCACAGTTGCAGTTCGTAGCACAAAACATGAGGCAGTAAAAACAGGGCATTTGATTTTGTTCCCATATTCTTCCACTCAGAGGAAAGCAGCTAGAATAACAGGCAGTAATTAGCTTTCAGCCAAATTGTGTATGAAATTTCAGTCTGTAGACTCATTGCGCCTGTGTCAGCCTGAAGATTAAAGACTTTTTGACTACAGAGTGACACAGCAGCTGAGCACGCTGTGAAGGAGCTGGTGGGGTTTGTTGTATAATAACTGATCTGTGGATCACTGGAAGAGTCTGTGGATTTCTGTGTCCAATCCAGACAAACAGAAGTCTAGCTCTTTGTATCTGTCTATTTTAGTAGATCACCATATACCATTGGGGTCCACAATGTAGCTGGCACAATTTCTGCAGTGCTGGAAACATAATATTCATTGAGGTGTTGGATGCATAGACCCCAATAAAGTTAGTGTTTATCCATCCCTGCTTTTGACAGCATGCTGCAGCTTACTAATTAATTTGTTTGCTGTTTGTACTTTTTTTTTTAACCACTATGGATATAATCAATGGATTTCAGGTGTTCTACGGTCAAGAAGACAGCTGTGCATAACGTGCTCTGAAGTCATACTGAGATTATCCTTAAAGTTTTGTTATTAGCACAAAACATTCTAATGCATTTATAAATAAGGAGCTTATAAGCAGTGAAATGTATTCTTTTCCACTGGAGCTATCCTGTTTAGAGCCAAGTAAAAGTGAATTGACATCAGATAATTTTGCTTTCTTGACTTGGTACAGCCAAAGCTTTCTTCAGCTGTAGCAGACTGCCATCTTGGCTTCCCATCACATAGTATCCAGGATGTCAATCTTCAATTACCCTTTATCATTGTTGCCTTGTGTTACTTATTTCTTCTGGCAAACCTCTCGTTTGCATCTGATTTGAAATAAAGAATTTCTGTTTCTAACCAGTCTGTGAGTTCCACTAGGCTTTTCTCTACTTGGAAATAAAACTAGGTAAATTCCATTCTGATTAACACACCATGTAAACAAATTAGGTGATGTAAGCATTACCATTCTAACCTAGAACACTGGTCATCTGGAGACCTAAATATACCCTCAGATTGAAGAAAGGAAGATTCCCAGCAGATTCACTTTCTCGGTTAGTATGAAAGAGGACTATTTGATATTTAGGTTTGACAGGGTTTTTTCTGTATTTCTCAAAGACATCTGAAGGATCCTAAGTTTAGAGAGGGAGAGGAGGAGAAATGAAATTATAGCTCATGTCCTTTATTTGTACCTGGAGTGTTGGAAAGAAGGAAAGATGGGAAGATTCAATGGGTACAATTTTTTTTGAAAATTTCATCCTTCCACATTAATTTTCAAAATATTAGTGACTTTGGATAATGTTTCAAAGTTCTGTGACTTTTGAATAACATTTCAACAGCTTTGCACAAATATTATCAATACAAGATATGAGCTCAGTGGTTAAACAGGCTTATAAATATTTTGAGAGGTAAAGGTCATACTATGATGGGTGTTGTGGCAGAATATTCTTTACTTATATCACAAACTTGACTTCATAAGAACAGAAGTTATACTTTTGTATCTTTTAAACCAAAGAGGTAGCAAGGCATACAGACGATAGTAGTCTCGTGTTTTAATACCCTATCTGAATCATTGCCAGTGTTGGATCGTGTGATTTGTTTAGCTTCCCTGTGCCCCTTACATTATTTGCACATTAAGTATGATCTAGAAAGTTGATTAGAAATACTGTAGGCACCACTGCACTTTAAAATTTCTTTAAATGAAATGAAAGCATATTTTGTCCTAATAGTTACTTCTCAGGCAGAAATCAATTAGTCTGATAGCTTTACTCTTCTCCAAAATGGAATTGTATTGGACTGGTTTGATGTCGTCTTATAATTGCACTGTATGGTTCTTTGACTCTTATCTCTCCCTCAGTCTGTGGATTTGAAACCATCAGGAAGATGTCACATTGGTATGAGTATTCTTCAGTGATAAGAACAGTAATTGTTGTAGGGAGACTTCTTAATCTTGGGTCACTCAAATCCCTTTTAAAGACAGCAGGTGCTCTCCAGAACAAGCATTAACAAGAAGAGATTATAAGGTAACCTGTTGTTCTTTATATCTCAGCATCTCTTGACAAAGCTTACCATCAGCCTCTGTGTTCAGAAGCCAGTCAGTACAGGAAAAAATCAAACATTACTCAAGAAGGAGCTAATGTTTTCATTTCTAAAGAGTAGATTAATTTTAATGGCTGAATACTGAGATCTGTTTCAGGGAAATTTATATTTAGACAAGACAATTTTGTGAGCAAATCATAAAAGCAAGAAATAAATTAGCAGGGGCTAAAAAATGGAGCCACAGATAATAATGATATAATGCAACCGGAAAGAAATTCTGCTTCCTCAGAAATCAAAATCCAAAACTGCATCTTGCCAGATTTGCATCATGTTGAACTTCCTTTGCCCACCATGGTAAATATGGTGAAAGCAAGTTAGTAATTTGTATTGTCAAACTCTAGCACTTCTAACAACATGACTTCAGACATACATGATTGTACTCTGGGCTTCTTAGCATATACAGGGTGAGTTCCTGAAACTGAACGTGCTCAGGGTCTAAGAGAGCTCTCTAAAGTACGATCACTGTCTGTTATTTTCAATTTATGGATCCAAATACCACCTAAATTTTTTAAAAATAAGATTTTATTATCTAATTCTGCCCATTTCCATCAAGATTATGATGAAAAATTATTTGTGTAAAGCACGTCTATGGCAGTCTTTGTGAGGTCAAGATTTAAGCATAGCATAAATCATTGCATTCAGATGATAAAGCCCACTTTCAAAACCAGTTCAAGGAAAGGTTTTTTAAAGGTATTTAGATCCAGAGGTATACTTAACACTTTCTAAGAACACACTAATCTCAGTGAGTGTTAGGGACTTAACCCTTCTTCACTCTGCTTTGAAAAAAAATCAGCTAGGCACCTATCTCTGCTTCTAAGTTCCTCAAATACTTTTTAAAAAATCTGGCCTTTGATAACTCAAATTCCCTTGACTTTTAGTAAGGCTTTTCATCCTGAATTCTAGATCCTCATAGGTTTTGAGGGTCTAACTCTCTTAAATTAAAATGTGAGTTAAAGGCCCAGGTACTTTTGAAAACCCAAACCTTGGTGCTCAAGTCACTTCTGAAACTAAATGTTAGACTGTTAATCCCCTCAGGTGGTTGAGAAATATTTTCCTGTCACCTCTGAGAAACTGTTCCGGAGGAATTGACTTTGTTAACCACTTACTTTGTCCTGAAGTTTGTGTAAAAAGTTTGTGTAATATTTATTATGGAGAATATTTTTTTTCCCCCAAAACAATGATAAAACTATTTTATAAAATGAAAAATTATAAGAAAAGTATATATTTATGATTTCAGCAGTCAAATGTGTTTTTTAATGGAATTTAAATAAATGGAATTTTTATGATGAAAAAAAGCAACAGTAAAAGCAGTGATTATGTTTTTCATAGTTCATTTGCCTCCCTTGCCCTGAAGATCTTGTACAGAAGGAAAATGAGATCCCTGGTGAAGCCTACAGTGTCATTGACTCTGAAGAAGGAGTCAGAGAACCATTGGTGTTTAATGACCCTTATTAGCCTGCACAAAAGAAACTGGTATGATCTACTAAAAGAGACATATGGTTTTTCTGAATTATAAAGAAACACGGTTTTCTTCATGGGTAAACAACGTAGTCATGCATTTCTAAATACTGCCTGGTTTTAGATGACTGCTTTTAAAATGGCAGTCCAAATTTGGTGAGGAATTGCATTCATTTTTCATCAGTACTTGACCAAGAGCAGTGGTATTTTTCCAATACAGCAATCATGCAATTTTAATGGTCTTATTATTCTGCACTATCATATCAAACTGAACAAAACACAACAGATAAGAGCTGAATGAAGAGCAACTGGACAGTTTTACAGGGCACTTTATGTAATGCAATTACATGGTGTTATAGGTAAGTGTTAGAATATTAGGATATTGTGTACTAATTTCTTCATTAAAGCAAAACATGTATTTTATTGTAGTTAAACATGGGACAGTGGCAAATGAATGAAAGGAAGGGAAGAGACGGGAGGGAAGGGATTCAGCTAGGACAACATAGGAAACAAATAGGAAATATTTTATTGCAGACATATCACAGAATTAACTATATAGGGTCACAACCTGTTGCATGAGTAGACTTTGGTTGCAGGCAGCAATAAAGTGCTGAATATATCTAAAACACTCAGTAGATACACCAGTGTACACAAATTTTCGTGGGCAATGTTGTACTTTGTGCTTCTCTCTCTCTGATGTGTGTCCACACAGTGAAAACATCTCTGGGACAGACACACCACTGACATCTGTCACTGGTCCTAGAGAAGGTGTACCTGTAGTAAACCAAGAAAAGCTACCTTAGTTTCAGTTTCTCTAAAGGGTATTCTCGATTTCTAAACTTGAACCATTCAGAGGGGGAAATACATTGAGCTGTTGGACTTTGATCAGACTTTTTAGTCACTATCTTTTCACAAGTATTTGCAAAAACAATATGATTGGTTCTGCTAGCTTATAATTTTTTCCTACTTTAGTATACTTCTCAATGCTTCTTACAAGAGATGGAATTGAATCTGGCTTTTTTTTTTTAATTTTGTGAAAAGTGACAATTTATGTAAACCAAGATTCCTCTTGAAAATCAATTCAGCAGCTTGAAGTAATGTACTTGTCATATGGGAATATTAATATGAAAGAAAAATGACATGGATATATAAGAAATTAAACTAACTGCCTGTGTAGAGATATCAAAAAACACAGTGGTGAATACTCAGAAATATTTGTTGCAAGATCCTATCAATCTACAGTCATCGGAGATGCAAATGTTCCAAATAATTTTTATCTAGTGTTATCCCAGTGATTTAGAAAAACCGTAATATAGTTACACTGATACATTGCATCTACCATGTGTCATAGCCTTTATATTGCTGGGTAGAATCCTCTGACAGAAGTGCTCAGTCCAGCTCAGATTTTACAATACTGTAGTGGGAGGAATGGAAAATGTGAATTTGCCTCTCTCGCTGTGAGTGTGGGAGGGAGAAAAATGTCTAATCGCAATAGTCAGAAATTCAGACTTCCCCATGATGGGGCAAGGCAGGAACGATGCCCTGTAAAGGAGCCAAGTAATTTATTCTTCCTGGTAAGGCAAGAGTAAAGCAAGAGAAGCTGTGATATTCTGAGTACCAGTAAGACTTTTTTACCCTATTCTGATAATATAAAGGGCTTTAGGATGGATTTGCACTAACTTTTGAGCTTCTTTGCCCTATTAGAAAGTGAAACTTGAGCTCTCAGTCAGAATTCATTCTCTTGTCTGCTTCCCAGTAGTACAGTTGACTTCTCTTGAACTATCAAAGCACTGTGTTTCAACAGCCCATCAGGTTTAGTAAACAAACTTGAGAGTTGTTTGTCAGAAGTATTCAGGAGGACTCAGTTGACCACCTTGCCTCTTTTCTGAATTGTTACTCATTAAATGTTAGTGTTGAGAACCATAACAAAACTCTGTTTTGACTGGTGAAGGCCAAGGGGAATTGTAGAAGCATTTATGAAACACTACTGCAATTTCCCTTTAAAAAAATCTAGCATCATTTTGTTTTACTTTTTGTTTCATTAGTTATGAGGTCACTAAATGAATATGAAAAAAGCTGTATGTAAAACAAAATCAATTAAGAGTTATCCAAAGAATGTAAATACATTTGATACTGCAGTCTAGTTTGGAAGAAACTCAAATTTGAATCAGAGAACTATTTTTTTCATTGTGTATGCCCTGCACAGACAGAAAAAATGCCAGTAAAACAGATGGCATAATGATTTTGGTAGCTTGACAGACTTACCCCACTGCTTCATTTCTCTCTGTGTTGACTTTGTCCCTTACATTCAAAAGATGGATAAATGTATTAACGTGTAGTTTACCAAATGGGTCAGGGGATCTTTCTCATTTGACCTTGAAAACAAATGTTCTGTCTGCTCTGCATGGATAATTCATAAGATTTAGTGGCTCATCTCTGTATGTTTAGCATTCAGATATGTTGCTTGCCCAAATGTGTCACTGTCTTCTAAACCAGTGAGGTAGTGCACTGTGGCTGAAAGCTGGTTGCACATTTACGGGGCTAGATTTGTGTCACACTGTGACTTTTGATTCTTTAGCACAAAGGTACAGTATGCTGCTAACATCATGAAACTCTCCCATTTTCGTGAGTTGAAGGACATACCGTTTGTACCTTCTTTGGACATGATCAAATCATGTCGGTTGAAGAAAATGCTTGGTGTAATTTAGACAAAAAAAGAATATTTAATAGATGAGCAAGTCATCCTTTGTCATCCAAGTTCATCACAGAATTTTCCACTTACCAGTGAAATAAGACAATATAAATGTGTATACGTGTTTGTGTAGAATCATAGCAAAGAGAAAATAAAGGGCAAAGAAAATAGCATAGCTTTGAATTGCTGACTGTTGTAAGTTTGCATTAGCTGCATTGCTACACAATGATATCTAGCAAGCAACAGTACTTTAGTATATCTAGGATAGAAAGAAAGTAAAATGAGGGACTAGAAAGTACAGGAATAAAGTCAGTTTTCTAGGTGAGACAACTAGAAGATGTAACACCTCTGGTGAATATTGTACAATTTTTAGTGGGTAAAGTTTGAAGTTATTTCTGCTTAACTTCATATCTTCATGAGCTACAGAATTCATGCTAGCTACAGGGTTAATAGAATAAAAGACTGACCCTGCTTCAGAGAGCTTGCAGTTAAGAGTAAGATAATCGAGCATTTGAATACTATCAGGACACACCCCTCCACATCAGGAGGCAGTGAGACAGTATTGATCTGCTGGGTAAGCAGCAATCACATCTCATCAGTAGCTTAGTCATTATTGAGTCTCTAGTCATAATAGTAAAATAAAGGTTTAATATGGGACTATGTCTGTGCATATACTCACAAAAACTAAACAAGTTGTTCAGCTCCACTTTGCAAGACTATCTCTTCTGTCTAGACAGAATATTTGTAAAGGTACATGGATGGGAACACTCCTAGTATTTTTTCGTCAGACCAAATGAAATATAGAGGCATTTTAAGGACATTTCATATTCTTGAAAGCATATCTATACAAAGAAAGCCCTCCAACTGGCACAAGATATCACTTCCATTACATTAGGGAGTTACAATAAGCTTTTGTTATTATTTCTTTTCCTCCTATCCCTTGTTCAAGTCCAAGCATTGGTGCTGCTACATGGTGAGCCTCCAAAACTGACCCAAACTAAAAATAACATGGTAGGAAAGAAGCATAGGATTTTAGCTCCATAAGTTCTCCATTCAGTCCCTTGTGTCACTACAAACATGTTTGTGCCACCAAGGGGAAAAGAGGTAGGAGACTGAAAAATGAAAGCTATCACCTCTTAGGAGAAACACAAATTTTTCTAGCTGAAGGTGTGCCTAGGTTTGTGTTAGTAGAAAGGCTGTTCCCAGAAATAAGACAAATAATGATAACAGCGTATTGAACCCAATGAAGGATGGCATTGGTCTAGATTTTATTGAATATTTGCAATTTCCATGAAGTCGTTTGCACACTAGCACCAGTAGTTGATCAGATAGTTTTAAGAGAGCCTAAAGAATTTAATGCTTTTTGTTATATTGTGTCTGTGCTTGTTAAAAGATATACTGAATGCTGTGCGTAATTATGTTTGTAAGAGAACAGTAGTAGGGCAGCAGCTGAGATTGAATTAATTTTGTGGATAGATAACAATTTTTAGTTGACAGAAAAGTTACGAAAGATGTCCTCGGCTTGAGAAATCTGAGTCCAGGAACATAGTTTTTTCCTTGTGCTGGTGGTGAAAAGTGGGGAACATTCTGCCCAGCCCAGGTCAAAAGGCCTAAAAGAGCAGCATTCCCAGTGTCCATGGGCAGCACGAACAAACTGGCTGTGTTCTTTGCAGTTCTCTTACTGCTGAAGAGGAATCTTTATCTGAACCTATTCTCTTTCTTTGTGGTATTTGTGCTGATGCTGCTTCAAAGAGCAGTTTGTGTCTCTACTCTGCAATTCAGGCACAACTTTTCTAGTTCTTTGTGCCTTAGAGTGGAGTTATTACGCTGTTATGCTCAGCCCCCAAAGGTATGTCCATTGAGGGCAAAAGAGATGTCACCTGTGGGACCTCCTGCCTTTTGCTGATGAATCAAAGTCAACCGTCTCCTGCATCTGAGTCCACAGCACAGGTACACTGGCATCCCTGGTGTTCTGTCAGTGTGCAGGTACCAGCATCCAGCAAATGCATCTCAAACACAGTCAGACCAAGAGGCCTTAGAAGCTGAATTTGAGAGTACATTTTATTTTATGTGTATGTGCTTAGAGAATAGCGCATACAAAGTCTTCTTGAACAGCATGGCCAAGAAAGGTTTGTCCACTTCTCACCACCAGGCCCTTTCCAAAGTATGAATCTGAACCAAAGGTGTAGTACTTCTGGCAAATAATTTCGCCCACTTTCCCCTTTCTCTTCCCCCTCTTCTTCCAGCTAACACAGAGTGACTATAGGGGGCAATACAACCTCACCATACACATACAGCCTCTGTGCATTGGTTACATGCCACATTATTAGATGGAAACATTCAGGTATCAGTTTTTACTCCTTGCTCTTGAATAATTTGCATCATGATGAAGCTAAACTATATTGGTATTTGGCATCCATAAACTGGAAGAATTTAACTTTAGATGAGTTTTTACTAGTTAGATATTTTTTGTTGGTAAGTTAAAGTTAATAAATAGTGATTTTATTCCATACTACTAATTCAAATTAAAATGTAAAAAAAAGAGACATAAAAACAAAACTAAAATAATCTTGAAATTCATTTGACATTGATCTAAGCAGAACTGCTCCATGTCTGTATCTATCTCATATTCATGTAATTCAATCTATATGTCTGTCAATATTTCTGATGCAGTTTAATTTCTTCAGATCAGCTTCTTTCTCACTTAATGCAGACTTCCAGAAGTTAGTCCAATTTACAGTGCTTAAATGATACTCTTATATTTTCCAATATTTTTGTGGAAAAACCATTTAGGAATTAAAAGTTCTCTTTGAAAAGGTAATTGTCATAGTAACAAAAATATAAATATATTAAATAGTTTGCATTTTTCCTACATTGATGGAAGGGTACTTCACAGTAAGCAAGCAAAGAAAGGTAGCAAAGATATTTGTCAGGTCTTCTTGTTCAACAGTGTAAAATTGTGTACCTGAGCTTTCCTTCCTCACCCTTCCTACTTTTTGTAAAGGAATAGTTAGAAGATGCAGACACAAATTTCTGTTGACATGATTAGAAAAGCTGTTGTTACAGACTATTTTCTATTATTTTAATTTTGTGTCATTATGATTTTTGACAGTTACTGTTTACAAGAGTTTCCCTGAAGCAAAAATGATTTAATGTTCAACACACACATTAAAATGTGTTCTATTTTCATATGTAAAAGCTGATAGAATTATAATTTAAGCAGAAATCTGTGCTTAACAGTGCAGCACATAGAATCTCTGAACACAGATGAAACTGAAACTTCTATTTGAAGGGAAAACAAAGGCAGCAGTAATCTACCTTAATAATTATAGTTAGAGCTATGTGATATTTTTGTAATGAAATTCAAACCCAGTTGAAGCTAATGCAGTGTGGGTTTTGTTTTAGAAACAAGGCATAGTTTGAAACCTGGGCTTTCATACTTGGTGGTTTTATATTGGCTTTATATTGGCTTATAAACAAACTCATAATTTTCAGTTCAAGTTCCTTTTCAATTTTCTTATCCATTCAAATTCAGACTGGACTGCTAAGGACAGGGAGTCTTGAATTCTAGAGGAAAGTCCACTGACTTCACTGAATGCTGAAAATTCTGAGTTTCTAATCCTCTAATGTGAGCACTTCAGGTTTACTCAATAGCTTACTGACCTTTACTTAGCCATGTACACATTTCAGTGGGAATTTTCAATGTTTTTTCACTAAAAATCGTGTTCAACAATATTTCCTGATCATTAAGACCTGTGTACCTAAAGCATAGACAGAGAACATCTTTTACAAGACCAGAATACAAATCTATACTTTTTCACAACCACTTTCTTTCTGTCATTTGTCAGATACATATGAAAGCCAGTTTTAATAAATCCTGGTATTGGATATTGCTGGTGAGTTTGACCAGTTACTTATGTATTGGTGGTGTTAGGATTTGATCCTTCCTTTCCACTCTTTGTCGAAGAAGAATGCTCAAAGTGAGGTTAGAAAATAATCCATTGAGGTTGATGTTCCACGTCTATCCACAAAATGAAAACTCCAAAATCCCTAAAAGCTGCAAAATTGATTTTGTGACGTTGAAGGAAGAAGTGAATACTTGCTCATCTGAATACTTGGAGAGGCAACATAATTAAAGAACAAAAAATTTCAAATTAAAACCATATTACCTACTCACCATGGGAAGAGTTCAATAGTTATGCAGAATCTCACCTTGTTCTTTCTTATAGATTGCTTTCTTATAGTACTAAATATATTAGAGGCAGAGCAGCGCTATCAAAAATGGTAGTCTTTTACAAATGAAGTGCTGCATTGATTTGATAAACTCATGTAAAAATGGAAAACAATGTAGGTAGCAGAACATACATCAGAATAAAGTATGAAATAGAGGAGACACTTGCAAGAAGTGATATAGACCAGTGATGTTTGGAAAATTTCTGATATGGTGTGGGTTGTTAAAGCAGGACCAAAAAGAGATCCTGGGAATTAAAGCCATTGAACTTAGCCTTGCTTCTGGGGAAACTAACCGAGGATAGAATAGTTCAGCATATGGATATATATAACCTGATAGGGTCAAACCTGCACAATGTTGGTAAAGGGAAAGCATGCTTCTCTAGCCTGCTGAAATGCTTTGGAAAAGTTAATAAAATAGTAGATAAAGGTGACCTGGTGAACATAATTTATTCGGATTTTCAAAAAATTCCTGATACGGTCATTCATAAAAGACTATTAAGGGAAAAATATAACTATGAGGTAAGGGGCAAAATCTCACAGTGGATTAAAAATTGAATAAATGGTGGAGAAAAATTTGCACTGAAAGTCTTCTCCTATGAGCATAAAGAGGTTAATAGTAAGATGATCTAAAGGTTCACACTGGGGCCAGTGGTACTTAATATTATCTTTAATGATTTGGAAATCGCATCTGCTAAAACTGGCATTAAATATTGGCTAGTCCAGTTGATAGGACTGTGAGACTAGGAGAGGTGAGATTGACAATACATAGTTTTTAACTTCTATAAGTGTAAATTTTGGTCCTCATTTTATCGGTTATTTTCAGCTTCAGCAGTATTCTATACATCATTATGTTCTAGTGAGAACAATTTATCTACTTTCTCAGATATCACTGCAGCAGCCATGTGAAATTATTTGCTTTCTCTAAGCATAGGAGTAGACACGGTTACATGAGAATGAGGAATTCCCATCTGTCAGGTCACTGGACCTTTTCCTCAGGGTAACCAGGCTCCATGGTCAGAACATGAGCTGTGTTTATCATAAAAGATAAAAATTCTCCTTCATAAATACTTAAAAGGAAGTCCTGTTCTTGTTAGATCTTTCTGGAGTGTCTGTGGTTTTGAGCTACTTTAATTATGGCACTGACATTGCTGCCTATTGTCATTTGCAGCCAGAGTTATAGCCCACCACTGGTGTTCTTTGGAAGTTCTATTACTTCCCAGCACTCTTAATTCTCTTCCTCTTCATGAAATGCCTATAGGAACAAGATTCATTTCTGCATCTCCTTCTGGTATGGACATCCCTGTTGGCTGTCACTTACTGTTAAGGAGGATCAGAAACCTCTGCCTGATCAGGTTCATTCATAAATGACTGAGCTAATAGATTCTGGGGGTTGGGTTTTGAGTTTGGTTGGGGTTTTAGCATTTCCTTTACTTTTTTCCCCATTGTCCGTTCTACACCACATGGATTTCTAAGATTATTTAAAACTCTACCCACTGAAGGGCTAAAGTAGCATGTGATGAGACTATGACCTTATATTAAACGCATTATACGTAAGATACCCAGTTCATGGCATTCTGCAGATGTCAGATCCATTCTGTGGAAACTGAAGTCCATTCTTTTTTTTTATAGTTAAAAAGTGAGAGGTAAAAGATGATATCTCCTTCAAAGCTGAAATAGGTTCATCTAGGTTTAGTGTAAGCACAATGAAGAGCTTTGGTGTTGCTTTCTATGATTCTCCTTAGAAACATCTATTTTACCCTTTTTACTGGGACAAAAAGGAAATCTTTGTAAGATGCAACATTTTGCACTAGGAGTAAACATGGTAAGGGAAAAAGATTATTTCTTGACAACAGAAACGTGTGGAAGTTACAACAATAAAAATAGCATTTATTTTGATCAATAACTCATGCCTTTAATTTTTTTCTTGAAAAATATTAATAGAGTTCTTTAAATAAAAAGAACGAATGCATTTTTTCTCTTCTGTTGTTGAAGCCCTGTTTGTATTTACATCCAGTCATTTAATGCCCATTAAAGAAGTAATGCTATGTTAATGTAAGGGAAAAAATCAATGCTACTCAGATCAGTAGCTGTGGGGAAACAGTGCAGCAGCTGGTTTGCAAACAGCAAGCCCACATAGATCAATGAAATTACAAGCTAAATCTGCTGATGCTCACAAACTGCTTCAGCATTGTGATGTCTAACCTTTCTCAAGTTCAAGATCTCTGGCAAGCCAGCAATAGCTAAATAAAAAAAAAAAGAAAAGAAAAAAAAAGGTAAGCACAAAAGAAACAAAGAAAGAACATAATGGGCTGGTGGAGAATTTTAGCATGATATATAATATTCCACTTTTGAAGTTATCAGTATAACTGCACGTTTGTAACAGATATAAAAGCCACTGTAATCTCCCAGTGAGCAAAGCCGCAATCTGCACACTCTGGAGATTTTCTTCCTTAAGAATGTTCAAATCTGTCACATATTACCTTGAACTGTAACACTGGAGGGCTAGAGAACACTTCAGTAATGTGGTTTTTAATGTGAATTCTAGAAAATAATTTATCAATGAGCAACAGTACAGCTTCTGCCATGTGCAACATCTTTTATTTTATGGCATGTTTGTAGCCTTTAAAATTGTTTGAATTTTGTTAACTTGTAAATTAAACATGCAAAATATTTGACTTGTTGAATGCAAAATTCATTTTCATATTTTATGCTATTTATATGGTAAGGGAAGGAGCCCTTTTTACCCCAAGGAAAACAACACCGGGCTTTATCAGTATCATGTGAATAACATGCCTTTCAAAATATTATTTTCAGGGCAGTCCTCACCCTATTTGTGCCACTTTTTTAAACAACAGTATTTTTCAGGCATTAATCAGCAAGAAGATAGGGAGAACCAGTTTCTGAAGATTGCTATAAAATGAAAAATATTTTAGAAAGGGAAATGGGCTCATTTCAAAAGCAGAGTAAAAGACATCTTGAGTTTCCTTCAAATACTGATATATATTTTGTGAGGGACAAAATGTGTACTTTGAAAATATATGATACTTACTGTCTCCTGATGTCTTATTGCTTTACATGTATTAATTAAATGTCACAGTTTGATTCTGTTCTATTGTATCTGTTTTGCAGGTTGTGAATAAAAAAATATTGAGAGGTCAGAAATATCTTATTGGTCTTCCAGCCAGGCAGTAGCAGAACAGAAAATTGAAGTCCAGTCCTTCTTATTTGTCTTCTGTTATTATAGGCTATTATTATTTTACAAACCAAGCACATTCAAGAATCAAATCAACCATGGGGTGAACTGTGATTGTTTCTTAGATGGTCAATTGTTTCTCCTAAAATGACCATTTTGGAATTTGACTTAAAAATTGCTTTTCTTCCCTGACTTTCTCAGATACCTAATAAAGAAAAAAAAAAAAAAAAAAAGGAATGTTTTAATTTTGAAATGCTACACTTCTGTTTCTCTTTTGCTTCTAGACCTTACCAGATACAGCCAGTTTCCTTCCATTACTGATCCTTATGTCAATTTGTTACTTTACGGTGCTGCTCTGCAGTGCTGATGGCCAGATGTTTCATGCTTGATGTGTAGGGAAGACTGATTGTGCAATAGCCATGACAGTTGCTAACAAGGTGAAAGCTGACTGTACGCACTAACACTGCTGGTGGTGTGCGGACAGTGATGGAAATTTCTCCTACTCTACATATTGGCTAGAGAGTTGCTCAGCAGAAGCTAGGGGTTTCTGCTTCCAAGCCTGATCCAGGATCCACAAGGGTTGTGAGGAAACACCAGCATTTTCTCATAGGGCCATAGGTCAGCAGCACCTAGGTATACTCTCATTCAAGATAGGACTTCTGAGAGCTTTGTCTTCAGGTTTTATTCAGGTCTCTTGCTTTATTTGGACCTTATTGAGAAAACCCTTGTGAAAATACTGAAACTGCTGTGGCACATCTGAGCTCAAGAGAAGGGTCCCACTGAAAACTTTCCTCAAAAGTCCTTTATTTTTTAAAGTGAAATATGAATTTGTGATGAAGATTTTGTTGTCATTAAAAGTAAATGAACAACCTTCTATAAGGAAAACTGTTCTCAAAAGAATTTGAGAAAAAGCAAGCATGGGAAGAAAAGAAGTTCACCCGGTCTGTGTGCCTAGCTCACATATGCTTTGTCCACCTCACAAGAAATACTAGCCATTATTTTGTTTGTCTCTTTCTGTGCATTATAGTTTGACAATCAAAGTATAAACCTTGTGCATCATAAAGAAGTGCATTCTTGTAGTGGAGAAAAAAAAAGGACGATTGTGGGGGGTGCAATCGCATTGTTCAGACTTTTTTATTATTACAAAAATATCACCATGCCCAGAGAACCCCAGCAATAATTCCTCTTGACTGCAATAAGTACCTACTTTTGAGGAAGAGAAAGCTGATGAGCTGCAGGCTTCCCTGCTGCTAAATTCATCTAACAACCCACTCCTGATGCTTTCTGCTTTAAAGACCAATAGGAACTTTATAGATTGGTTGGATGCTCTTCTTTTCAGTCTAGTCCAGATCCTGAAACTTTTCTGTTGATCTGAAAAGCTGGATGCAGTTTGGTTACTAATCAGCATCAGTTCTGAACGTTATTCAGTTACATGATGACACTGACCATGGGGTTACATGCGATTTTATGGAAAGTTGTGACTGTGGATCTGCCCAATTATCCTGAACGTAAAGGACCTATGAAGTTTCTACTTTGGTCTTATACCTTCATCTGCACAATGTTGTGAGAGTTCATCTCTACAAGGATAGAAATCAAAATCTTGAAATAAGCATCCTGAAGTATCTCCAAACATTAAATCTGGTCTCAGACCAAACCTGAATTTTGAGGCTTATGTTTCTACCTTGCTTGTCATTTCTGATGGTGATCAAAATGAGAAGTGAGAAATTAAGATCTATGTCAAAATTTCCTTTAAAAAAGAAAAATCAGCTCTTTTGACAAATAGGAATATGGTTGGGCAATCTTTTTCTCTGGTCTGGTCTCTGTAATCATCAGCAATGTGCATGAGCTGGATTGAATCTAGATGAATAAATGCTATGACAAAAGCTATACTTTTACTATATCAGAACATTGCTGGAAAGTACAAGCAGAAACCATGAAAAATGCTGTTTTGATGAGACAGCTAGGCCTCTAACCTCAAAAAACATATACCCTAGGTGCTCATTTGGAAAGAACAAAATGTTTCACATCCACTCATCCATTGGACAGAAAATAATATTTTTTGAGAAACCGATCTGTAAAATTCATACAACTTCAATGGAATCATGTATTGAGGTATTAATCATTCTTGTATAGGTACTACAAGATTTTATTTTAGTCAAATATCAGTTTTGCTAATTGACACTTAAGTGCACCCAAAATGGCATCATTCAATATACAAGCAAGGCTGCACTGTCTTTTATAGCCTAAGGATCATTTTTTACTGAACCCTAGAGAACATGTTTCTGCCCTTGTGTATGCTACGTGCGTGAAGCTTCTGAAGGAAAGGGGCAGACACAGAGTGATGGCATTTGTCTTCCCAAGTCACTGTTGAGCATGATGGAGCCCTGCTTTCCTGGGAATGGCTGAACACCTGTTGGCCCATGAGAAGTGGTGAGTGAATTCCCTGTTTCACTTTGCTTGTGTGCACTGCTTTTTCTTTACCCATTAAACTGTTTTTAGCTCAACACAAGAGTTTTCTCAGTTTTATTCTTCCAATTCTCTCCCCTTCCCTGCTGCAAGGGGAGTGAGTTAGTGGCTGGGTTTAGTTGACAAACGCAGTTAAAACACACCTTCCTATCCAGAGTGGGATTTCCCACTTACAAAAAGCTAGGTTTCCATTCTGTCTCTTTTTCAGTATTTTGCACTTAAAGTCATTGGTTTGTGCTCTTTTACTGGCTCAGCAATCCTGATCCCATTGTGAATGGGAAACGCATTACAGAAAGGGCCAAAGCTGTACTTCCCATCAGGAACAAAGTTTTGTTGCACAGCAAGGCTAATTTGCGGTGAGAGAAATTCAGATATGAATAAACAGGGATATAAAACCATTGCCTATACAATTTTGACAACTGAGAAATAGCATAAAAGACGTGATGAGTTAAATATGTGTTGTATATTTATAATACTAGGGCTCATTTCTCTGTGTCTGTCTCTGTCTGTCTTGCTGTACACACACTGTGTCCCTGAAAGTGAAAACTGAAGCTGGAAATTGATATGTTTGATGGGCTGTCTTTGACATTTATTTTCACCATTCCTATGCTTAGTAATCCAAACCAATATTCTGATAATGAAGTTCATGTTAGAAGGAGGTATTGGACTTTCATCCGATACCTCCTTCTAATTTGTGTGTAAGACTAGCACTGCTTACTTTACGATTATTGTAGCAGCACTGCTAGATCTGCAGTGTTTGGTGGCCTTGTCAGCACTTCCATTAAAAATCTCAGTATTTTAGCCACTTGGTTCTTTCATTGCAGGTGCCTCAAAAATGCAAAACAAGGTGGGGAAATGGGAAACAAGTTTATAAGGGCTTCTTTTGCAAAGCTTGGTCCTGAAAGTGGTTTAATTGTTCTTCAGCCTACCAGTTCATGTGTGGTTGATGTGTTTTATTCTGTTAGCAAAGACAGTTACTTTGTGACAAAAATAACTACTCTAGACTGGAGGGCTTGGATGGCTCAACTATGACAATCTGACTGACAACATTGCTAAGATATCCGTGTCCACCTGATGGTGAACAGACCTGGATCTGTTCAGATGCCAAATTTGTCCAGCTTTCTTAATTTCATACATGTGAAAGCTGGCCTTAATACCCAACTTAGTGAAGGGCATCCCTGAGCATCTGCTTCCTCTATCAACTCTTCAGCACTGTTTTTCTTCTCTAGCTTTGCTTTAACATTTTAAAAATGTTGATAGACTCCCATCCCTAACGCACCAGATAGAACAGGTTCACCTCTATTTTACCCTCAGCACTAACTCCTCCTTCTCATGGAGGATTTCATGGAATTTTTTCAATGTTGACATTATTTCTGTTCAAGGTACATTATGAGCTGCTGCCATGCTGCTGGCATGTTATTTGGGCTGCAGGACAGTAAAGGCTTTCTTGTGGGGCAGCTGGCCAAGTCAGTGCTCCAGGCAAGAAGCCAAGGCTATCTTCCTTCTACTGTTACCACTTTCTTTCCTCCGTGGTACAAGATCTCTCTCTTCCTCTCAAACTGATACAGAAAGACTATTAGAGAATTAATCATACCTCAGGTGTCTGGGGGAATATTTTTGATTTCCCAGTCACTAATGTGTGAAAATCTTACACTGGAATAATGCCATATGTCAACCTGTGGCAATATCAGGGAAATATTGACAGCATTTCATTAATGAAATGTTGAGCTTGAATGACCTGTAGGCTGAAAATTGAGGCTACATAAATCTAAAATTGTCTCTTAGCTATCATTTGATCTAGGGCTCCCTCATGAACAAGTATGTTGTCTCTGTGGTCACCAGAAAAAAATGTTATTGCGTTACTGTAAGAAAATCTTGCTCAAAGAATAAAATTGAAAACCCTCTCACATTGCTATGATAGAGAGACTTTTAAACTTTATAGCAGCATATTTTTTTCTTTTGCAGCCCTGTGATAGTGTTCCCAATAGGATCTCCCTAAATAAACTGGGTGTATGGATGCATGCCACTGAATTTAAGCTCTTCATTCTGATTTTCTCCATTGATTATATCACACATGTCTTTACACTAACTTCATGGCAGAATAATCTAAAAATGGTTGTTGCAAAAGTGTTGTTTTCCAAAGATTGTTACTGACAAATTTCACCTGTGTGTCTTCAAGACAGTGAGAAAAAGAAGCCATGAAAAGCCAGCATAAGAAGTGTAAATTAAGCATCACAGCAGAAATATTAATTAAAAGAGGTTAATTGGGTTGGGGCAGGATGGTGGGAAGTGCTCTAATCCTCTGCATTGCCATGTGATGTTTTAGTGCTTGATCATTCTCGAGGCCAGGAGAAGAAGGAATTGGAAGTAACAGCACGGAGGAAGAAAGAAATGTAATCAAAATTTTCATTTCTTATTATTTTCCACATTCCAGTGGGAGGGGGAGTGGTTGGGTAGTCTGCTTTAAAAAGAAGAGAGTGTATATATCACCAGGATCTCTCCAGAGTGTGTCAGTCCTGTCTTGTGCAGTAAATTCCTGTGGCCAGCCCCACAGGGTAGCTGGAATGGTGAAATAATTAACATAGCCCTCGACAGATAAAGAAGTTTATAGAGGTTCCTTCTTATTTTGACCTTTCTTTTGAAATTAATTTCTCTTATTTGAAACTCTCTCTGACAAAATGAAGTAAACTCATTCTTTTATACTCAAATTCTTTTTATTAGTGACCTGATAAAAATGAAGTCTTTTCTTCCCTAAGGAACAACAAACAATAATAGAGCATGCATGATCATTTGCAGACTCCTGTCTCCCACACAATTTGTGAGCTTGCAATAATTTATTGTGTCTTTCTCTATTACACTACAAAATCTGGGCTGCTGAAAGAGAACATTTAGTGCAAGAGTTTTCCAAAAAACTGCCTCTCTGAAAATAAAGCTAACAACACATAATCCTCATAATCTGTCACTGAGATTAAAATCTGGACTAAGACATGCTTAATTCACCACAGTTGTATGAAAAACTCTATCCAAAATTTGCAGAAATGTGGTGATTTGCAGGCAATTATAAGAACTAATTAACCTTCTCAGAAGCCATCCCTTTTTCTGTCAAAAGTATGTTAGCATTTTCATTTAAATCAATGTTTATGGACACATAAAGCCATTGTAAAAATGATAATATTCTTAATTTTGTTCCTTGGAAATTTCTGTTAGAATTTTTAAAGTAAAAAGGCCAGGTTGGATGGGGCTGTGAGCAACCTGGTCTAGCTGAAGGTGTCCCTGCCCACAGCAGAGGGCTTGGAACTAAGTGATCTTCAAGGTCCCCTTTGAACCCAAATCATTCTACAATTCTATGAAGGTACCTCTGGCAGCTTTAGTATTGCTGACATACGGTTTTCAGTTTTTAAAAGTCCCTGGATGACAGCTGGGATATTCACAGTCTGGACACTAGGCCATTTGCAATCATGGTTGGAAAGCCAGCAATAGAAAGATTTCATGGACTATTTTTCTGGACAACCAGGGTTTTCTTGGTTTTTTTTTTGTTTTGTTTTGGATTTTTTTGTGGAAATGGTGGGCTGTAAAATGAGACTTCACAGGAAAGATAATTGTTGTGGATGAGTAAAATGTTGGTACTCAATTACCCAACACTACAGAAAAGCAAACTCCCAAACTAAACAGCCAGGTTAAGAGTAACAATCTAACAGGAACCGGACTCACAGCCACTCACAAAAGCTGCCCTGTTATGTCTCAAGATACATGTATATATATATACACACACACATATATATATAGGGAAATAAGCAGAGAGTGACAACTTGACTTGGATTTTGTTTCCCCTTTCCTCTGTCAAATTTGTGAAGTTTCTTTTAACCCTTCAGTGATGCCAACTGGAGTTTTCTCAGCTAAAGTTTTAGGAGAATGTCAGTGCATCCTCAAGGATTTTGGTTGCCATGGATAAATGTATTTCTTTGATTTTTCTGGGATATTGTGTATTAATAAACAGGATACTTTATTTACTTTGGTATACATATTTGATTTCTGCAGTCTATTAATTCCTTTAAATTTTGAGAGCACAAGTATTGTAGAGTGTGGGGCCACTTTAAGGACTGTCAAACTTCTGCCAAACTTTAAAGGTCAAAATAAACGGTGACACCTACAGTTCAAATGTAATTAGTTGGAGATTTACTGGGATTTTATGCCAATCTCCAAGTAGCTTAGGAGTGACATGGTATCTAACCTTATGGGATCCCAAGAGAAGTACAGGTGGATGTGAGAATAAACAGTAAAATATACTAGCGAGCATGGTGCTCCTTTTAGCAAGCCATCAGTCTCTTACACTGTGCAAGGAACAAGAGTGCATTCAGTATTTTGTTTAAAACAAATAACCTGCCAGTCTCTGACATGGCCATCTAGTATAAAGTTGATGTATTTATTTAAAGCTTAGCTCATTCTGTATGTTCTTGGATCATTAAACTGAAGGACTTGTACAGTCGTGATTTTTAATGAAGCATGTTTGAATAATTATGTTAATTTACAAAGCATGAGAATCAAATCAAGTGATCAAAGTTTTCATGATTACTATTGTGTTTTTGTAACTTTCCCCATCAGTGATGTCTGGGTAGACTCTAGCTCTGGCTGCTTTTTTTTTTTTTTTTTTTTTTTTTTTTTTGTCATTTAGAGAGTGCCACTAATCAATGTAGAAAGTTTAAAAAAATTTACACTAGAAAAGAAACACATTCTGTGTTATGTCTCTATAGTGGACTTTGTATGAGTTTGAAAGTAATATAGCTCCAACAGACACCAGCCTAAATACAGTCTACAATCAATACTATATTCTGCCTTGACAGAAAGCTGAATTTTTATCTGTTAAACGTGTGAGCTTGGGGCAGCTCTGTGTCTGAAGTGGTTTAAGTCTGAAATGTGATGTGCTGCAAAGAAAGTTGATTGACATCTTTGTTTATTGAAAAGTATTACATGAACAACAAAACACGGCCAGATGCAGAACATTCGGTCGCAAAGTGCAGCTGTGTTATTTTTCAATCCTATGTGTTCTGTCCCTTTGATGCCTGTCTGATGTAATAAAACTGCAAAGATCTTTTTTGATTCAATAGTAAAAAATTTGGACAAGGGTGAGATATGGAGATATATACTGGTTGCACAGGTTTGGTGAATATCTTTCAAAAAAAGAGATTTTTTTAGTTTAACGTTTCTGAATTTTAAAATAAATTAGGATACATTTAATAAGCCAGTTGTCCGAGGCCACTTGAAATATTTTTAAATCTGCATTGTAAGAGGGGAGAAAAGAACAATGATGACTAATCTTAAAGCATTAAACATGCAGAATACAAAATTAAGTTACATTTAAATTTCATGTTAGAATAATTATGCTGTTCATTGACATTTTCCCATATTTTATTAAATCTTTATTATGTCAAGGTAAATAGAGGTTAATTCTGCTGTTATCTCTTCCAATAAAGTATTATCTTTAATCTTGCATTAATAAAACAGTAGTAAGTTGCACAATGTGGGTAATCACCATAGACTAATTTAGACCACTGTAAAATCTTGCCTTTAGAATACAGCGTAGTTTAAAATAGGTGTCACCAGGAAACATGGAGCAAAATGTAACTTAAAAGAAAAAAGTTATTTTTCTCTTTAGGAAATTTATAGCTACCTTTTCTCAACACATTGATTTATTGGTCATATATACTACAAACTTAAAGCTCTGCTCTTCCTTCTCAGAGTAATCTTATCCTTAGTTACTGCATAAGCTCCTTTGACTTGCCTCTGACACAGCATAAACTATGAAGTAGATGGAGTGTTTGTCTTCAGCACTTTTCTGTAGAGTCTACACTTTGGGCATTTTTCCATGGCTAGCATCAATGCAAAGTCCCATGTCCTTGATTCCTGTGCATCTCTCTTCAGTCATAGATACGCAGTGCTGCCCACCAAACTACACTACACTCTCGTGAGTGTAACAGACACTCACTACAACATTCCTTATGTTGGTGTGCATGCTACTCTTGACCCATAAAATCTCAGCTGGCTCATCATTCATCCCTAGGCTTAGCTCCCTGCATCTCTGCTGCTCTGACATACAGGAGAGCTCTTCTCCCTTCCCAGCCTGGCCCATCCCTCCTGAAGGTCAGGTATCCACCCACCGCAGCACTGCAGTTGTGGAAGCTATCCCGCAACATCCATGTGATCCCAGTAAGTTCCTAGTCCTGCAACTGCCTTCACACCCCTAATTTCTCCTCTTTGTTCTTTATTCTGTGTGCTAATGCACGTTTAGATGCACTTTACTGTGTGGTCTGTCAAAACCTTTTAGAAAATCTTCTTAGCCCTCAGCAAAGCCAGATTTCACAACTCAGAAAACACTTTTTTCTTTTTTTTTTTTTGTGTGAGGTTTTATTCAACTTAAAGATGATATCCCTCTATTGCACTTTAAACTGCATGTTGTGGTGTTTTAATGGTTTATTTATGCTCCTATCATTTTGTTTGTTATTATTAGCTTTAATATTTGTTCTCCTCAAACTGCAAAATTCCCCATTGAGTTTTGTCAGGTTTGCGTAGCAAATCACTCTCCACATCCTCCCTGCACACCTCTTTTCCATTTTGCTAACTTATGTGTAAAGCGCTCCTCAGATCCACAACTAAATAGATAGTCAGTTACATTTTTTCATGAACTCTATTTCATTATCTGGAATGTCCATAAAATTATTATTTTAAAGGCATGAGTGTCAATAGATCTGTAAAAGACATTTACCAAGCAGCTTCTGTGCTGATAGGAAAGAAAGAACTCATTTTGAAAGTGCTCTTAATAACCATGCAGAGGGTGAGATAACCCTGTACTTGGGTGGTCGTAGAGCAACATGATCAGAGCACTAGAAGAGATTTCCCATTGCGTCCAGGACAAGTTTTCCAGACTTTCTTCCAGTGTGTCTTTACAAGTTAAAACCCAACTGAGAAACACCTGGGTAGCTAACCAAAGTTACTCAGCTAAGCTTTGGGACCTGTCCTGTGAGTCAGATTTTCAAAATAATAAATTTTAAATAATAAAATTATAGTGAATATTTTTTCAGCCCTGTTTGGCTGCTGTGAGTCATTATAGGATGGTAAAATGCAGTCTTAATTAGGTATTTCATGTGCAAATTCTTTGCAATAAAAATTGAAATATGCAAGGCTTATTCTCAGACTTGAAATTCAGACATTGAGTATTGACTCTTTTGCCAAAAATCATATCTTGTTTGTCTGAAATTTATCCTTCTAACATGTGAACTCCCATCAATATATTGTGCTGCACTGTAGCATTTAAAGACAAAAAGAAGTAGAGTGAATACAGAACTTTTCAAAAGAAACTGGTTGAAGCTTACTGGTTTTGCCCCAGCTTCTCTTTGGCATGCAGGAACTGTTCACACCTGAAATTCAAAGGCAAGCCCCTGAGATGGGAACTGACTGAAAGGGAAACAAATATTTGCACAAATCTCTGTGAGGTGGTTTATATGGTCCCACCTTTTTTTTTTTTTTTTTTTTTTTCTAACTGTGGAATGACCTGAAGCAAGATATTTCTTGTCAGACATGTTTTGGGCAAGGAGCCGTTTCTCTTAGTGTTTTACAAGCTCTGGTGCCAGAGATGTGGTACATAGAGTCTCAGTAAGTATTGAAAGTCATCTTTAAAGTGGAAATATTCAAAGCGTGCAGGAGTCTCTAAGCGTCTGTTCCAGGGACACATTAATGCATTTGAAAAGATATTAAAGCTTAGCACAGAGGAAAAAAAAAGTCCTGGTGGCAAGATGTAAAACTGCTTAACTGAATTACATCCAGAACTTTGTGTATTTGATCTGAAAAAAATAAATCATCTTACAGTTGCTCACATTAAAGCTGCATGTCGGTTTGGGAGCTTTTAGGATCTTGGACAGGTTTCATTTTTCTGGTTCACGTAAGCTCTGTGTGTATTTGTGCAACTGCTGAACCTCAGAGCAGGATTTCAGTGACCCTGTGCACTATTTGAGGATTTCTCTAATGTGCAAATTTAAGACAATCATTATGTATAGTAAAAAATTATTATCCACCTTTTCCCCCAGTACTCAGTTACTAATAGCGGTCATGGCTTGATTAAGAATCCTTCTAATGCTTCCAATTAACTTGCATGGTTTTGTGACTGACTTGATGGCCCAGATAAAGCATGGGCTCTTCTGAGAGAGATACCAAGCTTCATTTCTGGACTAAGGGATAAGGAAAGCCTTGAACCTTGGTTCAGCTCTAAGTACTGGTGGATTAGGAATGTCATTCAGACTTGAGTAACTCTAGACTCTTTATAGGAGTCAGATTAAGATACAGAAAAGTGGAGCACTGAGACAGAGTGAAGACGTCTTGTAACATGCAGTAGCTTGAGACTTGCTGTGGGCTTTCAGTCCAGGTTGTCTCCACTTGATAGGTCTGAAAGGAGGTGAAGAGCTGGTGAACTCTAGGAGATGGAAGACAGAAGCCGTGCACAGCATATTCCTCTGTTTGAAACTGGACTGTTGGCAGGCAAATCCTAGACATATTATCAAAATCTGTCCTCTGAGTTAAGGTTGATTTTGGTGTGAAAATTAAAAAAAAAAATGTTTATGAAAACCAGAATGTTATAGAAAGAATATGCAAAGCAAAAATTTATCCTTGGCTTTGTATTGCCTTGAGCCTCATGATTTAGAGATCACAGTAAATTCAGCGGCTACCAATGTATTATTGGTAGAAAACCTAATTATTTTTATTTTCCTTAAGCTGAGGAAACATGGATAGTTTGCAATGGCAATCTCGTGTGCTACATGAAATAAGTGTGACAGATGAAAAGGAAAGAACAAACTGATTACCCTAATATTAAGAGCACCAAGTGGAATTTATAAATATCTTTGCGTGTTCAACACCCAGTCCTGCACAGGGCATGTTAATACTTGTCACAGAATTTGAAATTCATCTAATCAGAATGCAGCCTTTGAGATATTTCACACCTGCAAATGCATCAAGTGGCTAAACTTTACAGAGTCATTTCGGATGATATGACCTACATATCTCATTACAACACAGTGTTCACTACAAGTGCTTTCTACAAGAACATTTGCATGGACAAAAACATGATTACTCTCATATTTATAATGAATGTTAGAAAGTGTGCTATATAGATGTAATAACTGAGTTGTCATTTACATTTATTTTTATTTTATATCAATGGTTAAAGGAAACTTCAGCGTCTCCATTCCTAAATATCCTTCTGTTTTAAGGATAAGTTGATAATATCTTATCTATAAGCACAATTCTTTCAGTAAATAGGAAAAATATTTCTGCAGATAGATGAAAACCAGTTATGAAGCTTCTTTTATTTTTTAGACAATGGAAAATCTGTACCTACCTAAATGGTTTGGAGTGTTAACCATTTCTGAATGCTTGATATTGACTGCTTTAATGATTGTTCTGTACCCATACAAATGTTTTGGGACCAAGTAATATTTTGTTTGTTTATTTGAATATAATCCGAAGGCTGCCACAACATCTAATAAAACTGTTTCCACTTAAAGAGGAATATAGGCAGGAATAAAGGGCTGTTAAAGCAACAGCATCCAAAAAGAAAATCACCACAGTCAGTAATGAACATACACTTCCTTTATTTGACTTCAAGTGAATTCGTTGTGCTGTCTATAAAAACGTGATTCAATGCCTCTCACATATTTCTAGTATACAGGTATGTTTCAAGATGAAATGTACTCTAGCTGGTCTTACTGCTGCTACATTTTCCTTAAAAATATTTCTAAAAGTATCTCAGAAGATAATAGAGTAGGGCAAGTGGATGACATCTGCATATATATGCACATTAGGACTGTAAGAGTTTCATATCTTCAGTGCTTCTAGTGAAGAAAATCCCTAGTGCTGTCTCCAAGGTCACCAGTGTCACTTTTAGGGCTAATCAGCAAGGTTTTAATAAAAAAACTTTGTCGTCCCAGTGACTCAGGTTCAAGTCAATCCAACCTCTCTATGTTAAACATTATGCCACTGATGCAAAACTCCACCCAAGTAAATCACCTGCTGAAGTCAGACAACTTCGTATAGATGGCAGTGAGGAACTTTTTTCTTCATGTCAAATAATTGTACACACACCTCTGCATATAAGTGCATCTGCATTTAGACTCGTGCACGTATATCTATATATTACACAAAATTATATGCTTCTTACAGGTGTTAGTACCTAATATGTTTTCACAGTAAATGGAAGTAACAACTGCTATTTGTTATTCAGTAATTGAAATTAATGCACTGCTCTTCTACATTTGGAATAGAGAAGTATAATAATTAGATAGGTCTGAGAATGTAGTCTACTTAGTATCATATCGAGAAATTGGATTTCACTGTACACATATATACATATCTATTTTCTTCTTTCTAACGAGGCAAAGACACTGCAGTCCCCAAAGGAGATTGTTTTTTCCTGATATGTTCAGCTATTTTTAGCATTCCTCAGTGGTGCACCAAAAAGGAGAATTATTTATCTCTGTGAGATAAAGATGCAATGTGGGCTTCTGTGAACAGAGTTCAAAGTGTTTTAGAAAAAAACAGGTTAATTTTTACAGTAAGAGGTTGAAATGTTGAACTGCCCTACTGTGGCAGTGTGAAGCATACCTCAGCTAACTGTGGGGGACCAAACTCCTAGGAGCTACACAAAATATAATACAATTTATTGTTTTAATTGTGGGCAAGAACTCTTTTCCTTTATGGAATATGTAGAGACCCTTAAAGTAGAAGTAGGGTAATACTTCAAAATCTGTTTAATGTATTTAATATCCTTAATTTAATGTTTTTACTTTCAGATTTGTTTGTATTCAAAATAGCAGTAACTGGCAGCTGAAGTTGAATCATAGCATCTGGGTTCTAGTCTATTCATGACATTGGGATATTTTTACTGCTTGTAAACATGCCCTCAGATCATCACAAAATGTCACATAATTTGAATAACTAGAAATAGCAGAGAATTTATGCCGCCATTGCTCCAAACACTACATGCAGCATGTGCTGATAGTTAGGATTGAGTTAGCGACAACTTGGCCCAGAGGTCACACTCTTATCACACTCTTCCTCCTCTTCCACCCCCAGTCTGAAGTTCATAGTGAGGAGAAAAAGAAGACAGACTTTGTGGTTACAACTCATACATAGATTGAGGAGAAAAAAGAGGGGTTTTGTCTGAAAAAGAACCCTTTCTGAAAATTGGAAGGATCTCTGCTGTATTCAGAGGATTTTATTGAATACTACAGGTTTACTACATGCTTCTGTCAACTGTTTAGTCACTCTGACAATGAATGACATTTCATCCTGTGAGGGTCATACCCTGGGGACTGAAAGACACTATTCTGATATTGTAGACTAATAGACTTCTTACTTGTTTTGGGGCTGCAGGCATTTTATTCCCCAATATCCTTTTTCAGTTTATGAAGAACATTTCCATTGTAAACCTCAAGGCAAATATATACATATATTCAGACCTACACATGTAGTAAGCAGAGGACCTGGCTGGGCAATTTGAAGAGGAGACAGGAAAGCCAGCAACTCCACAGGTCATGGAGTGCAAACTCCTTGATGGAAAGAGGCGAAGTCCTAGCACCACAGCAGTCTAGTACTTCAGGCCAGTGCAAAGTCCTTGAGTCATCACAACGTGCAATTGCAACTAGGCTTCTAGCAAGAATACAGTGACAAATACTACACGTATAACGACTACTTTGCATGCTGGCAAAATGCAGAACATATTTATAGCTAAGGGAGACATTTGATTCTGAATTGTCCTGAAAAACTGGTAAGTTCTTTCTTACTTGGTCAAATATTAGTTTGTGGGTTTGGTTTCTTTTTTTTTTTTTTTTCCCCCCCCGAAAACGGCATAAACCTTGGTGCAAATCTGATGAATTTCCTTGTCATCAAAAATAGTTGATAACGAGATATTTCCTCATGCAAATTTGTTCTAACCTTGGGTCAACTTTGCAGACTGGAAAACAGTGAAATTTTGGTAGCAGCGTAGTCCTTGAACTAGAGGTGTGTCTTTCATTAGTCTCGTTAAAAGCTGTTTTGATCTGGCTGAGTCATGAGGCTCTAAGGATGTGTTCTTCAAATGTGTGTGTTGAACCTGAACTAATCATTTTGCTTAATAATCTCTTAAAACTTAATTCGGCTAAGCTAAGCAGAGATTCATAATCAGTGTATACTTCCACTGCATTCTGTGGGTTATGGCTTTTACATTTTTATAGATATAATTTTGTGATAGCCATGAAAAGTCCTGTGATACCAAAGTCATGTAATGAAGTGCTTTTACTGTGTACATTCTGACTGTTGTCTTCTGATTATTTGTTTGCCTATGGACAAACAAATATTTTTGCTTTTGTTTTGTAACAAATAAAAAAATGTTTGTTACAAGGACTATGTCTGAAAACCTACTAAATACTCCCAAATGTGAAAACTCAAAATACTAAAAAATTAGTCTTCAGGAAACACTATCAAAGTGTTTCATAAAGGATGAAAAATGAGACAAATTCCTGTCTGGATAAGTGTAAGGTTTAACATAAAATATCTTGTAGCCAGATCTCAGCTAGAAAGGGAAACCTATACAGATAATCAGTATATATCTACATATTTGTTGATTATGGTATAAATGGAGTACTAGAGAGCATGACCTAGGATTCCATTTATACAAAAAAGCCTGAAATTTTAGTGCCCATTTTTATCCTTTGAACACTACAAGTTATTAGAAACAACAACAACATCTTATATAAAGAGCTATTTTTAGGTAACTTTTGAAACCTTTATAAAATATCATACTTCCAATTGCAACTCTGGGCATTTAAGATAAAGAGACAGTATTCATTGCCAGTCATTCCTTAAAAACTGTAACCTCATTTAAATGGTTTTAAGAGATTTCAAAATAAAGATACATAAAAATATCCATATATAACTATTACCATTTTCCATTTTGATTAGTTACCTAGGATAAATATGTTATTCACACTGAAGGGCATCAGCCCCTATGACTTGGGCTTTTGACTGTACTCCCTCTATAATTATTTGTGGAAAATTAACTCACCAGGAAAAGTAGTCAATTAATTGTATTTGTAGTTTCCATCATTCAATGAAAATCTGGTTAAGTTCGCTCTAAAACAGTATTTTAAAAAATATTTTTTAAAAAATAGCATCTTTTTGACTTGGAACTCACCATCATTTTCACAAAACCATCAGGAGCTGTTAATATATTGATGAACATGTGGTGACAACATTAGCTGTAAAACGCCTTTGAGAGTTACTGGGAAAAAAAGAGATCTTCAGGTTCAAGTAAAACTTACTGCTTTGTTAGCCCAGCATGAGGAATTCCTGATTCCCCACTTGTCTGCTGTGTTTAAATATTATAACTCAAATATGCTTACATAAAAGCTTATTGATTGGAAGAATCACTTGCTTTTTGTGCATTAGTTAATCAGGCTGCTGTTTTGAAATCTGTCCAGGAACCCACAGTGGAACCTTTCCTAATCCATCTGTTTAAGTCTCAAATGGTTTCACTACTCCACTCACTTACCAGCACTGCTGGAATGTTAGTGCTTTATGATTAAAGGATATTGTTGTTCTTTTCATCCATCATCCTGGAGTTTGCTATTAATAATACAGTTATTTCTTCCTTTTTTTTATTTCTCTTTTTTCTTTCGTACTTTTTGGCTGTTTCCTTAAAAAGCTGTTTAGGTTTTCTGTTCTTCTCTTATTTTCCTTATTCAGACCAGTCATTTTCAGAGCAACTAAGGTAGACAGACAAAAAAATAAGTGCATCGGTGCTTCCTGGAAAATGTGTACTACCTTTCAGTATCTGAAAAATAAATGGGAGAAAGACAAAAGAAAATTAAGCTAAACTCTACTCTACAGAACTGTGACTTCAGAAAAATGTATGAATTGTTGCTTCCTACTCATCGTAATATCTAAAAGCATTTATTTCAACAAGTCTTCGTGATTAAATTATATTATCGGGAAAAATCTGAGGTTTAATTTCTACTGGAGTATATTACAGTATGTGAAAAAGTACCCATTGTACTTCTGTAAAATAGCTAAGCTGTATTTGGATATAACTGCTGATCAGTGACATTTCACATAAAATGAGGAACCTTCTTGGTTTTTCTATCTGTGTCCAAAGGAAAAGGGACTAAACTTATTAAAACAATAAGATTGTTGTTTTGTTGTGTTTTTTTTTTTTCCTTTATAGGAGTCATGGATGTTAAAGGAGACATTAATCAGACTGTTGTGAAAGATGTGATACCAGCTTTGGTCAAAGTGTCATCCTGAGAATGCTCCTCTCTGGGACAGGAAACGGATGGAGCAAAGCCCTGAGAACATGCCGCAACACTTCATATTCAATCCACAGCCCTATAAAGAGATGAAAAATGAGCCTTGTCCAAAGCTCTTACCTCAGCACCCAGTGGCAAAAATAAAATGTGGGCTTGGGACCAGGTCTCTTTGAAGCTGTTTTTTTAAATTTTTTTTTTTAAACTCCGCAACAGGCCTCTGGTGGTTACAGGTATTGATCGTCAGAAAGTAATCTGTTCATGTTTGGGGGCACGCCAGACCGAATCCTGGAGTACATTCCTTCCTCTCCAAGGACATGTTGAGCTTTTTATACTGTCCACACTGGTTCGCTTGTCAGCTGTCTAGCTTCTTTGTCTTTACTGCTTTCCCTGTTTGCGGGCAACATATAATTAAACCTCCCTTATAAAAATATTATACATTACTACTCTAGAATTTTCTTCCAGTGCTGAAGATTTTTTACCCCATTTTTAAACCCTCATTTTTCTTGTATAATCATTATTTGATTCCCTCTGGCTGCTTACTACTTATTTGTAGTAGTACCATTCATCCACTGAGACTTTTCCATCTGTCACACAGTTTTGCTTTCTCTCCCCAGCAGCTTTCTTCTCCTACTGTGCCATGCTTAATTTTTTGGGTTTAGTTGTATGTTTGTATGCTCTTTTTAGTATCTTAAAAAATGTTTCAGTATTCACAACAAATACCAAAAAAAAAAGAGAAAAAAAACAGCATAGCACGAGAGCAGCTCAAATCTAACATTGCACACAGAGGCAGGATGAGGAGACTGAGATTCCTGGTGAATTAAGGAATCAACAAATATAACCGGGGCAGAACCAGTGGCCAGACCCTGCTCTCTCTGTGTTGTCATTGCCTTAAAAATCTTTCCAGTTTTGTGTTAGATGAATAGGTGATGTCAGGAAGTGTTGCATTCCCTTTGCTGTGCTGGCTCCCTTTGGGGTATTGATTATAGGGACTATCTGAGGAAAACCAAACATACTGAGGTACAGTACCGTGATTACTTAAAGAAAAAAATCTTTTAAGGGGCCAAACAGTCCCTTACTAAAACAAGATCAGGGTCATATCCTACATTTAAAAGTAAATGAGCAATTTTCATTTGCAGAGTTTAGATACTAAAGAAGTGCAGTGCTTATCAGTGTTACCCAGGTGAAATGCAGGGTGGGCTAAAGCTGACAGCACAACCCTTCAGAATTATTGGATTTGCTCTGTGTGTCTTCAGCCCCTGTTATGGTCTAAATGGGAAGTGTGTCAAGCATATCTTAGTTTTTGATGTGAGCAAGAATAGGAGATTTTACAAGTGCTCTACAGATCTAACTTATGATGAATCAAATCTCAGATCATTAGTCTTGGAGAATACCTCACAAAATTACTTATTTCAAATAATGTATTTTGAAATTCTCCTTGTTAATTTTCTCTTTTTTTCATCTTACACTTCTCATTGTATCTTCTTGTGTTCTTGTTTCAAAAGTTCCTGCAGGTTTATCATGGTTTTTAGGACTAGCAAAAAGTTTGTATTTTATTCCGGAAAATATATATTTATTTTTTTTTCAGTAGAAATGCTTTCATTGTTTATAAAATTACTTCCCTGGCTATATAGGAGGTGCTGATAGTACCCAAGCAAATAGAAAAGCTCTGCATGTGTCCTGATTTGAATGGCAACCCCCAGAAGTTTCCTTTGCTACCAGCTATTTCATTGCACTGTTCTGAGAATGAAGTGGGTGGAAAAAAAAAATCAGACTCTTCAGTATACACTTGTATAGGCAGATGTCTGAAAATGTAAGTATTTTACAAAAATTCTATTTGTAAAGTGTTGTCCTATGAAAGTAAGGGTCATTCAGACCCAGCTCTTTACCTGAACTTTATCATATTTAGAGAGGAAAATAAACAGTTTCTTTTCTGGGATAATTTATAGGAAAGAAAATGAGTGAGAAAGGAAAAGAGGCAGGAATGGGAGAGATACACTGAAAAGTTTTCTGTCTTTCTTCTCAAGATTAAGTGATTGAAAAATAATAAGGGTGAAAGTGTGGCTTTGGTTGGTTGGTTGGTTGGTTTTTTTTGTTTTGCATGGCCACAAATTTGGTGGTCCCAGTGCAGGATCAACATATACCTATGTCATTCAAGTTTGTCCTGCCTCCTCTGAAAGACTCTCAGTGGGTAAAACTTCATTGCTGCCCAGGGAACTCAGTCCAGTGTCTCATTACAATCACTTTTTCTTTCAGTGACTTTAGTCTATAGCTTCTTTTTTTACCCAAAATGAACTAAGCAAATATATACTTATCTGCTACACTGCAGCCATTGCGTAGACTCCTTCCATTCTCTTTTCTTTAAGGTTAAACAGGCCCAGTTCCTTCAGGCTGTCTTTGCAGGCCTGGCGATTTAAACTGCACCTCAGCCAGTCCACTTCTTTCCAACATGGGGACTCAGAGGTACATGCAAACCTTCAGATAACAATTCTTGGGCTGCACAGATAGATTGTTTCACTTCCTTGTAGATGTTGCTAGGTTTTTTCTTGTAGCCACATCACGTTCTTTGACATATTTTGAGATTATTCTTAAATTTCTACTGATTTGTTAGTGTATACTGCAAAACAAATGGTAAAATGGTGTGGCAGTCTTAGAAGTCTGATGATGAAAAAGTTGGGCAGCGACCTTACAGCTACAAAACCAAAATACAACCCAGCTGGTGGATGTGGTAAGCCAAACAAATGGCCTATCTGGTCTTCTGAGTTAGTTTTAGGTACTCCTGTGAGGAGCCCAGAGAGGGTTGGGTTGGCTCCTCTCTGGGCTCCTCACAGGACTACCTCAGACTAATGTGGTTGGGCTCTATGATCCTTAAGGATCCCTTCCAAGTCAAGATATTCTGTTCTGTTCTGTCGACTCATGAGGGGATGCTAACATCAGTGGGAATCCCTACATGTGTAGGAACACATCCTTACAATGTCATAGAATCAGGAGCTTGGTGTGACTGGCTTGCTATTGGCCCTGTCCTGAAAGTGTTTTATTCCCATACATGTGAAATTAGTAAAATGGAGAGGACAAAGGAGTGGAGTGGGATAGTCGCCTAGCTTAGGGAATTGGTGGCACAGGAAGAAGTTATGTCACTGTGAACTGGGCTTCTATAGTCTTGACAAGAATAGAAAAAAAAAAAAGTGAAGACTGCACCACAGATAGCTGAACAAAATTTTTTTTCTTTTTTTTTTTTTAATACAGAATATATCAATTCTAAATCTACATTAATGTCTAAAAGTGACCCAAGTGAAGACAGTACTCTTCAGGGACAAGTCTGGACACAGGAAGGACTGTGTCCTCAGTATATGAACAAGTAGGTTTTTTTTCACATGAAGGAGTTAGAAATTTCTAAGTTATTATTTTTCAGTAGGATTGTGTGCAATCCTTTGTGTACAGCACTAATTTTCAAATCTAATTCTGTCTTTGTGGCTAATATTTTTTTCCTCTTTCTCCTACAATGAAATGGAATGACTCTATCTATTAATTAAAGGTTTTGTTTTAAAGCTGCTGTCTGGTTTTCTCTTCCTTCCTCCTTCATGCCATCACTTTAAGACTTCAGAGCAATAGACCAGAGTGCTTGTGTTAAATGAATATATTTGACAGGAGTTAAGTCTTTTGGGCATTGCAATAGGTTTTCCTCATCTTGGCATGTGAAGACTGAGAGTGTTCTTTGACACCAGCAGCAGAGGATGTGAGCACAGCAACTTTCAGGGCATCAGAAGTGTCAGCATAAGGAAAAATCAGCAAAAGTAGACAGTGTTGAGGTAATTTTCCCACACCGTGCCATGAATTTAGCCAACTCCTGCTCTCTTGAATTCTGGGCTGACAGAGATTCCTTCTTTGTTGCTAAATATCACATAAAGTGTTCTGTCAGCATCAAGACTTGTTCAATCCCCTTATGTAGTAAAATAAAAATATAATCCTTATGCCCATGTTTGAAATTTGAGCATAAGTTACAGAAAAAAAAAATAAAAAAATAAACCTTTCCAACAGGCCAAGACTGCATTTTGGAGGTTCGTTTTCCAGAACATCGTGTAATCAATGCTGTCGAGAAGAGCTGAAGGCAAAAGATATGTAGGGCACAAGTACTAAAAATTGAAAATCTTACTCCCATTAAAATGCATGGGATTTCTGCCAGTTGCCATAGACATCAGTGGCAGCAATATCCTGCTATTTTTTTCTATTTTTACTTTCTGCTTTCCTCATCTTTTTATTTATTTTTGAATCCTGACAAAACAAAGTAAAACACACATTACTGTAGTGGCTTCCATGGTTTATGTCACAGATCTACTAGTGTTATTAGGATTACAATTATTTAGTTATGCCCCAAATTTCATAGTGATGATTAGAACCTACAGTCAGGAAGTATCATAGTTACAGTTAGGTTAGAGACATCTGATCTCATGAGTAATGATAAATATGGTTATTGCTCTGAGCTTTTCTGCACCCAGCTGGGTTTTAACTAAGATACTTCAGGGAAAAAATGTTTGAGAGACTGTGCTCTCTTTCTGTGTGGCACAAACATCAGACAAGAAAGTGAAAGCTCTGAATCACCAAAGAGAGCTTCCAGTTTTAGTGTGGCTTTGAAAAGGAATATCTCTGCACCTGAAGAGTTTTGCATATATGCATTACTGATGAAGTATGACTGCACATTTGTTTGCACAGTATAATTTCTTCTGTTGGTTTTTGTTGTTGTTGTTGTTCTATTTTAAATTTCTAGATTCTTTGGTAAGTGGTATTTTGTATGTAATCTGGATCCAAAGTTGTTGCTCAGAAGTGTGCCATGCCCTTGAAGTGAAGGGAACTAGTGCAACAAAGGGCTGCAAAATCATGTTTGAAGGAATTTCCCCTCCCTTTAATGTCCCATAAATCTCTCTGAGTTAAAATTACTGCTGCTTCTTTGCATGTTTCAGCATGTTTTGCTGAGATGCTTAGAGAGGTTGTTCTCCATGTTCCATCCCAGCCACTCCCTTTGGGACTGATTGACAACTAGAAGTTTCTTCTCTGTCAAAGTTTGTCACTGCCACTTGCTAAGAGCAAAATGTGGGTGCTGGGCTTGGAAATCTAGATATTGACAATGACCTGGACACCTTCCTTGAGAATTTCTGTGTCTATCTCTATAGAATTTACGAAAAGTATTGACTGAAAAATGCAAGAAACACAAAGACCTTGAGGCACTCAAAGTAATAAAGCTTCAGAGTTGGGAATGACTTTATCCAGTATGGAAACAAACCTCTTAGTGTATTTTTCTCAGATGTCTGACCACTGCCTAGATATCAATCTTTGATTCTTGTATTTTTCAAAAAATAATGTCCTCCTATTAGGAAAGAGTGATCCCGAGTTTCCCCTTCAATACTCTTTCAGTTGATGCTGTTCTGCAACTCTCATATAAATGGGTTCATTCAAGCTCAAAATGTGAGACAGTTTCTTTTCCTTTAAGTGTTGATAATTTTGTGTTAAAAAAGGCTTTCAGAAATACATTCTTGTCCTTTTGACCTCTAATAAAAATGTCATGATTTTTCTCTGTGTTCTAGTTAAAAACATGGAGTCAAATGGATTTATTGTGAATTGATTAAGAAAAAAACAAGAAACCTAGATAACATATTCCTGGAAAACTTAATTTCCTGAAAGTACAATATTTTTCTCTACCTCATAAATATTATACTGGATCAACCCTTGGAAGTAAATAAAATGTAATTACTATTGATGCTGTATACAAGGTTCAGCATCTTGAAATGATAATACAGGCTTAAATAAACGAAAGGATTCTGAGTAATTTCACCTTAATTAGTATGTCTTTTGTTTGTGCAACAATCTATGCTGATTTTTATTAAAGCAAGTTAAATATATAGAGTAAAACAAGCTGCAGGCACACAAGTTTAAGGATGATTAACACAGCCCTTTTGGTGCTTCTGATTTTTTTTCTGTATGGAAAGGTCAGTAGAGAAGCCCATGGAGATCCAATTGGAATGGTAAGTTACTGTAGAATGTGTGGATAACCACAAACCATGTTGCGATCCTTTCTCATGATAAATTTTTAGTACCATTTCTGACAAAATAAAGGGATACTTTAAGCTTCTCTGCTTGCAGGGTAATCAATTTTGAGGTAGCATTTTCAGTAGGGCAAGAAATGACTCAACAATGTTCCCTTCCATCCTCCACGCCACCCCTCCCCCCCTCCCTGCTCCCCCATCCCCCCTTTTCTTTTTTTGTCACTGATAAAACTGTAACTAGGTTTTCTGGGAAAGTGCATCATCCAGTGCTTCCCCACGTCTTTCCTTGAAGTATTTCTTTTGTCTGTCTCACCCGTGTGCAATGACACAATGTTTCTGCACAGTGGGAGCTTGCAATCTCTGAAGAGGCTTTCCAGCATTGCTTTTTAGACTGAAATCATTACAATCTTCAATAGGTACTTGGATTTGAAAAACTAGCACATTATTATTCTCTGGACTGTCTGGATGTAAAAAGAGGCTATTTTCTTGCTTCCTTTTATTTATTTATGTCCCTGGGTACACATTACCCTTACACCTAACTTTAGTTTGTTTGGATCTCAATCGGAGCTGCAATTCAGATGTCTTGTGCTGTTTGTGTTTTTCTTTCATGTAAGGTTTTACATTATAAATGAGAACTCTCTGTCAGAGAGATTTATATTTTGGTTCTACTTAATGCTTTTGAGTTGCACATCCTTTTTTGTATGTGTAATTATCATAGTTATTATTATCGCTAACATAGTGCAGCATATTGTACAGTATGTTACAATAAATGTTATGATGTGTAGCATAACAGATGTTTGCTAATATGCCTATGATTTTTAAATGCCAACAAGTTGCATAGCTCCAGAGAACATTCAGGTCATCTCATCTGATCTCCTCTAAACCACAAGCTGCATCTGTCGCACCAGTAAAACATTATCCTGAGCCCAGGGACTTTGGTTAGGTTAATTTGTCATGGGACACAACTGTTGTTTCCTCTAGAAAGAAAGGGAGAGATCAGGATTCTACCAGCACCTGAGGACTGTGCTGTGAGTGGAAATGGATGAGGAAAGACTTGCCCAGATGATTCTGCCTATGCTCTGTGTCCCTTCCTGCAGAAAAAGGGCTCCAGACTCCTCCTGAACTTTTCCTGAAGACACCAGAAAGAAAACTCCCCTCTTACCCTGAGTCTGGTGCATGTTTGACCCTGGACATGAGAGAAAGTAGTGGTCAAGCACCTAAGAAAGTTAAGGGAATTAAAAAGACAGAGTACCACAATGTCACAGAACACATTTCAGCCTCATTCCTTTTGTGTGAAAAATACAAACCAGCCCTCCCAAAACTTTCTGGTTTGATTATTTAAAGGCTGTAAATCAATAGAACATTAAAGATTCACAGTATAGACATTCCTAAAATATGCAAAATGGAAAATTCAATTTTTTTCATTGCTAATTCACCCATGTAGTAAGGTAAGAACACATATAGGCCAGCATTTACAGTCTTTATTTGATCTTTTAATGCACACAGTGATTTTCTCTTAGAGAATCAACTTCTGCAGTTCTGCTGAACGGTTGGAGCTGTTGGAAAACCTATATGACAAAAGCTGCACAGTCTTTCCAGGGGAAAAGGTGGATCAAACGTGTCAGTTGAGAATGGCTTCTTTCGGAAATTACATTGCATTGTATTTCTCAGTGATGGTGCAAGAGATACATCAGTGCCGTGGTTTGTCTGGGAGTAATATAATCTTTAACCAGTTTTCTATTGGTCCTACCAGCTCTGGAAAAAGCTCTGGAGCAAGCTCCACAGCTGTGAATAACTGTGAATAAGTCTGTTTACTGATGCTTGGGAAATTTTTATTTTACTGGGAAATTTACCTGCACGCAAAAGAAAGATAAAAGTCAGGCAAAAATTCCTGCAAATAATTAAAAAAAAATACATCTAAAAGCCCTCTGATGCTCACACTGCCAATAGGTGATAGAAAATGCATTGATATAAGGAGCTATGCTATTATTGGGCATCAGTTTGATCACTAAAAGACCAAGAAGCATCTTCAAGCAGCGAACAGAATCAATTCTTTTATCATCTCTTGAATTACTCAGGCCCCAGAAAAGAAAAACAGAGCACAACATCTTCTATCAAAACGGCAGAGTTGAATTTTGCTCCGTTTTCTAAATAGTAAGATCCCTGTTGCATTTATTGATATGTGGCTCATTGTGTTTGTGCAACTTTCCAAGCAGCAGTCCCATCTTCCCTGCTTTCATTCAGCCTTTTGAAGGTGGCACAACCCTTGTTAACCTAAATTGGCATAGAATGGGCGTCACAGACTGTAAGCTATAACTTGTATTTCAGTATACAACCAGATTTTAATAAACATAAACACTGGCTTGAATCTATGCCAATGCCATCCTTGCTGTCTCTGGATAACATTACACTGTATAGTAAAGTATGTGTCATGTTTTCCTAACATCTTATAGTTACTCAGCATTAACCTGCTGGGCACACTGGGATTCTAAGGAACCTGGACAGAGAAACAAACTGCTGCTGAAAACAACACAGGGATCAATATCTTGTATTACTGTAGAAATCCTTCTGGGCTTAAAACCTTATTTTCTTGTGTTTGGCAGGGAGCCCCAGAGAGTAAAAAGGAGGGTGAATCATAGCAATTGTAGCAAATGTGTTCCAATGGAAAGTGTTCCTGGGTTTCATGGATTGAAAGGGTTTTAAGGCCAGAAGGGTTGTTGGATCATCTTGTCAGACCTCCTGTTTACCAGGGGCTGTAGGACATCCTGGTATTAATCCCTGCCTTGCATTCAGTAACTCTGTACAGACAAGGCTTGTACCTTTTAGAAAGGCAACCAATTTTGGTGTCACTTTTGGCAGTGTTTTTTTGCTGCTCTGATGTCTAGTCATCCTTACTATGATAAATGTGGGCCTTATTTTCTATTTACTTTTCTTTGACTTCTGAAAATCAGATCTCACAATGCCTGATTTAGACTGAAGAAACTTGTGTTGTGAAACTTCTGATTTTTTGGCTGAGCAGCTTCTTTTTTAATCTCTCCAACTCTTTCCATGATAAGGAAAAAACTGTCTCAAGGTCTAAAGCAAAAAGTAGACATTTCAAAACTTTAATGCCTCTCATAATTCTTGATCATTTTGGACACATTAAATCATCTTGCTTTACCTTTTTAGATTCTAAACATACACTAGGTATACAAGATATTCAAAGATCTCTTAAGTAATAATCAATCAAACAAACAAAAATAATGGTAAGGCACATTTGGGAACCAGCATATTTTACCCCCAGAAAATCAAATTTTAGAACTCTACTTGTGAAAACAAGGCACCTGCATTAGCTGAAACACTCAGCTACATTTAGGTCAACAACTATATGATTATATGAAAAAAAGGCATGTTTAGAAGGTCCATGCTTAAGGCCTGATCCAGCTCTTGCTGCAGTCATGGGAGGGGGCTCCACTGACTGCACTGGGGGTTAGATGAGGACTTTGCTGAACAGTACAACCATTCTTTGCAAAGATGATGCATTTAAATATGAAAAGTAATGAAGTAAGCATGGCAAATTGTGGTTTAGTTGGAATCTAATTTTCATAGCTTTTTTTTTTTTTAAATTAGAGATAGATATCTCTATTGTAAGTATAGAAATATATAAAAGTAAGATACAGGTAAAAAAGATGGCTGCATAAATTAAATTGCATTTGCCGAAGTTATTAACATCACAAAGCTACATGTTAGAGGTAGAATTCTGACCTCACTGAAGTCGAAGAGATGTGCTGCCTTTAGAAACATAAAACTTTCTTATTGATCTGAATTGAGTAAACTAAATTTTTCTTTTGCTCCATTCAAGAGCATAAATTCAGTTGCAAATATAAACTTGGGGCAGAATAATTACTTGTTATCATAGAGATGCAGGAGAAGGGAGCAGGGAAAGAAGGAAATATAATTCCATTTTGATTCAGTTGAATTGCGTGTAAAGGTAGGGAAGCACTGTGTCATCTAGGAAAGGTAAGAATATTCTCCCCAATTAAAAAAGGCATCATGTTCAAGGATGTACTGGAAACAACTGGAAAGCGGTGGAGAAATTCACCTCAGGTTATTTTCTGAATTGTTTTCAGGACATAAGAGATTAAGGAGACCTGCTATCTATCAGTATGCCATATCCACAGGCAGTGTTGTCTGGTACATTTTACCAGTGACAATCACAGGTAAATCCAAATGTGGATTTTTGCACTGCTGGAAAGGGATATGACTATATCATCCTCATTTGTGTATGGATTTCACCTAGACATTTAGGAATATAACTTAGTGCATAAGAAAATCTTACAGGCTGATAGTTCTGAATTTGCATCCTTATTAAGGGCAAACTGGTCTCAAAACCTTTCCTGGATTTTTTCCTCATAAGGAATTATATGTGGGTTTTTCAACTTGGCATTTTAAATAGTAGGTCAGATATTTAGAGCTTGCATCCTGAAGAATTACCTAGTGTCCTAAATGCTGTTCATTTCTCTTCTTCTGTTACGTAGGAAGGAGAAAGGAAAACACTAATAGGGCACTTCAGTCATACATACTGAGAATTTTTCCAAACAGCAGAAACCTTTTGCTTTCAGAGATCCAGATAATTTCCCAGTGCATCACCATTAATGTATCTGTTTATCTCACTTTATCATAACTTTGAATAAGAAGTAACTTCTAATAATTTCACTTTTAGCTTAGCACTGCAGAATCTATTATTCCAGGGCTGGAATCACATGCCATCTCAAAATCTAGTCAGCACTGCATAAGTGCTTTGAATGATGACAGATCAAGAGGAAGTGGGGCTGAATACATAATTACTCCAACACACAGTTAATATTGGTAGATAAAGCAGCGGACACACAATTAAGAAAACATGCCTGATAAAACTGTTCTTTTTAAATATATGGGAATGAACTACAACTAGTTACAAAGGCTTGTGAACTTCCCTTCTCTTCCCGAATGTCACTGCCTCAGATTGCCTTGGCAGCCTCATGTATAGTGTTTGCTTCATGCATAATGATTTCCCTCTTTCCCCCCTTCCTTGAACAGTTTTGCCTTTTCGACTACTGTTACCACCATTTAATAAGAAGCCTTTCCTTGGCTTTCTAATCGAAAACTTGCTTTTATCTTTCTTCATAAAAGAATTGAAATGGCTTCTCTCAGGTTTCTGTAGCCTCTGGGGAGATAAGGACCCTGCGGTTAACAGGATGAGAGATTTTTGTTTAGAAATTTTTATTTAGACAATGAAAAATGACCTCTGTAAACTCAAAGCGATCTTATTTTGGGGCTTTAGGCTTCTGGCAGATAAATCAATTGGGCCCTTGGGACAGCAAAGGAAAAACCTTTGCAGTAACTATGTCAGGACAACGCAATAGATTTGTTGTGAGGATGCAGTTGTGTTGAAGGTAGAATGCACTTAAAAATAAATATCATTTTATTTTCTATAAAATATTCAGGATTTGGATACTAAGCTTTTCAGCTGCCGCAAGAAAATATTTTTTTTCTTTGATATAAACTTGAGAAAAAGCCTGATTTTTTTTCTGGGAAGGGGGCAGTGGAAGGAGGGGTGAGCAGGGGGACACAAAGGAAAGATGTTTTAACAATGAAATGTTCAATGTCATGATAAAGAACTTATTAAATTTTATTTTGTCTATATATCTCCTTTTAAAAAAACACCCCTGTTTACTGATAAAAGTCTCCTTTCTGAATACAAGGTCTTAACATTGTTCTTTTCTAGTCCTTTTTTTTTTTTTTTAATGATTTAATAATCACCTAGCTAAGGCTATGGCTTCAACAGAGTATCACAACAGTTTTCACACCTACGTGTAACCCTAAAGAACTTTTCAGATCTTCACAGCATGAACTTGCACAGCATATTTGCTCTGAAGAACAAGCGTAGCATTTTGCTCCTCATTCTCTACCTGTTTCATGCAGAGTGCAGCTACAGAGTGAAAAGTTATGCAGACATAAATTGCAAATTTGACAAGGAAGCAAATGAGGAAACAGATGCTTAACTAAAATGTATTGATGTGCAATTGTCAGTGAGTTGGTGGGTGTTGAATAACGCAGTTAAAATGCATCAATGAAGCCTTATTTCATCTTAAATAAGAGCTAAGGTAAATAGAATTAGAGAGTGTGAGACAAAGTAATGAAAAGCAGATAAATGCATGTGAAGCTATTGTCACCCTACCAAATGCTGGCTGACATTTGTTTGTACAAAACACCCACCCCTGGCAGTGGGGTCTCCAGTTGCTGGAAAGAAGCAAGGTTTGTTGAGGAGGGTGTCTTATGAATCCAGTTTCATTTCCTCCATTAAGAGGCAGCTGAGTTTGGAGTGGTGGCAAGTTACATAGGGTGTTTGATAGTGGCAAATGCCACCAAAATCTAATCTTCCTTACTGTTTACTTGGTTAGGAAGACATAACACAAGAGGAGAATGAGTTTGCAAATTTGATGGCTCTGTGTTTCAGGAGTGGTTTGGGGGTTTACATCCTATGTAGTGCTGCTCTTTCATTTACAGTTTATATCCAAAAGATTTCAGCTCCCTATTTCTCTTTTTTACATATTTTCTTTTTTATTTTATTTTTTTTCAGGAGCAAGACAGCTTGAAATAAAAATCTAAGAAATTAACACAAGTGCCTTCTACACCGTAAAGCTGCCATGTGATTACTTATAGCTGTCAGCTCCCTGTGTTTTTTTTTTTCAGAACACAAAGTTAGCCACAGAGCAGCCCTTACCTGGATTCAGCAGTACCCTTCAGCTGCACCAGTAACACTGGTGCCTTCTATACCTCATTATCCCTGGGGCAGTAATATACATGCTTGTAAATAAGAAATAAAATAATTTATTAAAATTACAACGTTTAGCATAACTGAAGGATACGGTCAGAAGTATTTGCTGTGAAGCAGTAAGCAGAATCTCCTCGCAGTGAATGAAACTGATATGAAGTCAAACTGGAAAAACTGGACCCAAGAGATTTTCCTGAAAAGGTCATTTACAGGTTTTTAATGCTCCAATCATTGATGTCCCAATTTCTGTTCTGATATTATGGGAAGGGAGAAAGCCTTTCTGAGAATTTTTTCATTTTTTCTCAACTTTGCAAATCTTAAGATTAAAAGATAAAAAGAAAATCACTTTTAAACAGAAAAATCTCTTTAGAAATCCTGGAAGTGCAGTTAAAGACAGCCAAAAGATATTAATTCTGGTCTAGCTGATGTTCATCATGCACATCTGCCTTGCAAGACAGAGATATTCTCGGAGAGTGCCCTTCTAGGTTTTTTTTTCAGCTTGGCTACGAAACCAAGGGCAAAATTGTATCCTTTTTGCTATATAAACGTATGTGTATGACACCAAAGAATTGTGTGTGGCCACTCTGTGTGCAGTTGACTTGGTTTTGAGTCTGGTACTTCGCCTTTTTCAGTTGTTTGAGCCCCACTGATTTCTACTGTGTAATCTCAAGGCACTTTTTGAACATTAGAGAGTTCAGCCTTGTAGCCTTATAACACAGACTATAGTTTTGTTGGCAGTGTAACACAGTGGTGGTCAGCACACGTCCCTGAGACTCACTTGGGTTGTGAACAGTTCAGTTATGTTTCCCATGCTGGGCTTATGCTGCAGGAAAAGCAGTTAGGCTCTCCTCACACTAGTGGAAAATCAGATCTGTGACAAGATGAGAAAGCAAACTGGGAAAGACTGCTGAGATCAACAGTGTTGGCATCTTGGATACATATTGCACGTTCAGCTGTGCAGTGGAGCAGCAGGAATCCTGGGGAGCCACCCTTCTCCTATGTTTTTGTTTCTTTTCTTCCTCTCCCTTTACTCCTCTGAGACAATGTGTGTGTGAGTTTGCTGTAGGGTTTGCTGTAGTTTTGCTGGTCTTTTTGAAATCAGCCATTTCCTAAAAGAGTGATTACTCATACTTCCTAATTATCAAATTTATGTTCCCTTATTCTTTTTGAGTGCTTTTTCATGGGGTCTAAAATCCCATTTTCGAAGGCATAACATTAATAGATACAGTAGTTAAGGATGGCAGCTGAAGGGAATTCTTGTGCTTTATGATTAGAATCTGAAAATTGCTCCTTGACTTTACATTATGGATCTGTAACATTCTTTAACTTGTTTGCTATCAATAGTGAAGTTTCAGCACAAAGAGCTGGAGACATTTGGCTCCATCTTGCTGGATTGCCTGTGTCTTTAGCTCTCATGCCTGGAAATCTGGTTGATGTGCTGTAGCCTAAAATCCGTGTTTGTTCTAAGATGTAAGGCTACATTGATGCTGAGGAAGTTTGGGTTTAACTGCATGCTGGTCTAGAACAAAAGATTAGTGTGAACCACAGCCTGAGAGATTCTTTTCCACTAAACCTTCTTGTCAGCACACCTATTTTAATGCCTCTTTGCAGGACAAGAAAAATGCTGAGGAATGTTGGTATTAATGCCAATAAAGCTCTTCAATGCCAAGGAGGTAATTCTACGAAGCTACCATCATCTGTTTCTGGGTTTTGAACTAAAGAAAATTTGGTAAACAGGTTCTCTTTTCCAGTGGAAGCTGGCACTGTGCAACTGTAATGGCTACTGGTAAAATGTTTTCCAAGGAATTTTTGTCTTAAAAAAAAAAGAACTCATAGTGGACTGTAACATGTAAGACAGCAAGTAATTACCTTTCTAAATTTTTCTACATAAACAATGTGTGCTGTAATAAAAAGAAAGAATTTGTCTATGTGAACATTTGACTTTCTCATGAAAGATTTGTCTGAACTGGGCCCTCATGCTGGTTCATGTCCACATAACTCATCCTTTACAGTCGTAGACTGATGTGACACAGGGTAATAGAAAGTGATGCATTGCCTGAATTTAAAGGAACATGGACTATTTCAGGATCGGCTGTGCAGCATGAGATCTGTATCAGATTTGAAACAAAGCTAACCAAGCAGACAGAGCAGTAAGATATCTATAGCATCCATTAATCAGTATATACTATGCTGTTGCTGGTTTCTTTTTTTTCATTTTGGTTTTTCTGTGTGTGTCCACCACCTAATGTTATTTGCCTGATGTCTTTTTAAAGCCAAGACAAATACACGAGGTTACTTGGAAAACCATTTACAAATATTTTCTCCTCTCTGTTCTTTTATTTCAGTGCAACAAATCATACTTTTCTGACCCCAAATACCCCATTGGAGTTGTAGATCATCAGTATGCCTACATTAGCTTATGTCAAAATATGAAGAAGTCAGTATTTGTTGTTGGAGTTTGTTGTTCAAGTGTTCTTTCTGTGTGTGTGTGCATGTACCTTTATCCCTTACATTTGACAGGACACAATGATGGCAGTGCTCACACCAGAACATTCCCACAAAACCCACCTTACCCTTCTAAATTTCTTGTCATATTAATAAACTCAGATTAGCAAATAATTAATAATCTCAGATTCAATTCTCAGAGAAGCAACGTAGCTCTTCATTGTTAAATGGCCAATGCGCTTTGCTGCAAAGTATATTTAGATGAGATCTTAAGAACTGGGTTTCTTTATTACTTATATGCTTCTGAGGAGCTAAAACCACACTTTATGTAAGAAAAGGGTTTTGAATTATCATCCTCAGTTTTTCCCTCTGGAATCTACTTGAGAAAACAGACCAGAAACTTCAGGCACCCCTTATTTGTCTTCTGAAAGAACAGCCATCAGTGCTGGTGCTCTGCACTCTTCCCTCCAACAGCCAGCTACTTACTTTGTCTTTGCATCTGTTTGTCCTTTACTTCTGTTTAATCCACGTTTAGATGCACTATATCCAGATACTCGGAATCTCAACAGAAAGACTGTTTTCAGTTATGATGGCCTTGGTGCAGAACATTTCACTAGATTGCTGGGAGTAACAAGTGTGGTATTTTAAACAAATAAGTAGAACTATCTTTTTATTTTGACTTTGGTTAACTTGTAAGCCTTTTGTTAGAAATACTATGAAAAAGAAAGTATTTTCCTGGTGCATTATAAAAAGATGTACAAAACATACATTTTTTTTAAATACTGTAATAAATTATTCCTTCCCTCTATATTGAAATTTCATGCTGTGCCTCCTCAACATTCTATCACCCCTTTCTTGTTATGGTATGTGTTTCAACATATTTTTCTAGGAAAGTTCTTATTAGGATCACCCTAACACTGCTAATCTTTACATATGTCTTCTGCCAAAGGACTAATCAGATTGCCCAAAGTCAAAATACAAGCCTCAAAATCATCAGAGTAATTTGTTTAAAAGAGCAGAAAATTTTTTTAAAGTTGTCGAATGTCGTGTACCACAGACTTAGCACGCTAAGAACCTTTCTGCTGAGATTGTCATAGCAAAGAGAGCACAATCCTTACACTTAGCAAAAATTGTGCATTTATCAAGCAAGCAAACAGGTCGTGTGCCTTTAAAAAGGTTTTCATAGCAGCGTATTTCATATTTCCTTAAAAAAATTAATGCTTCTCCCTCCACAGTATTGCTGTGACACTGTGTACTATGAAGTTTTAAAGCCAGACACCTTCTAGCAATAAGAACTTCAGAAGTAAAGCCTGCTGAAACCATCTGAACTGCTTCAAAAAGAGCAGCCTCCTCTCAGGGATCAGCTATTTTTCCCAAGTTTGAAATTCTAACCTGGTAAATAGCATCAACAGGGGAGTTTTCCCCCAACTCTTTTGGAGAACCCCACAGATATGAATATCTTCAAAGGAGGATCTGTTAAAAAATGTAACAGTCTTCAAAGGGGAAACACCACCCTCAGCAATCTGAAGTTCTTTAAAGTGGGAGCCCACCAGCACTAAGAATCCTCAGAGGACTAACTCCCAGAGCACTGTGAAAATTTGTAAGAGAACAAGCCCTCTCTCACAAATACCCAGTAGGCTATTATTTTCCTTTAAAAGGACTCTTACATGTGTACATTTATAATTACAGAAAGGGTCTTATTTAACCAGAGCCCTGTAGAACTCTATTACTTTTAAAAACAAATATTGATTAAAAGAAAAGAATGAAAGAAGAAAACAATTTGACTTTACTATTTTCCTTTATCTTCTTTTATTTTTAGCTGATCTCAATATAATACACCAATAACACTTGGTTCATGTAGCTCTTTTGATCTCTGGAACTCAAAAGTATCCTTCAAGAGTTGTGAAGAAATATTCTCTGAGCACAGTTATCCACTTACAATCCTTGTTAACTGAGAGTCCAAACACTCTATCAGGAAGCACATTTATCTCTTTTGTGCTGTTGCTGGGTATGTTCTTTCAAGACGTACTTTCTTGAATAAATATTCAAGGGTTTGGTGTTCTCCTCCCACCCTCCCCTGTATTTTAGCGTTTTGTTTGCTAGGGATAGCTAACATTGACATTAAAGTCATTATCAATGGCTAGTTACCTTCCAGGCATGCACAAATGCCCAGATAAGGGCAGCTGCCCTGCCGACCAAAAGCAGAGAGATGCTGAAGTGGCTTTAGCTACTCAGGAGCATCCTTGGCTACCTTTCCAGAATGCAGGCATGTCCTTCCAGTGGGATTGAATTTATCATGGGTTTTTGGGAAGCAGAAGAGCCCTGTTTTTTTTGAGATGGAGAATGGCTTGTCTGACAGAAAGCACATGTATCAAAGCCAGCACGTGAAGTCAGTTCTCCTGAGTCCCAAATCAGAAGAAGATTGGGGGATTTTTTGTGTGTTTTTGCCACATCAGTCAATAATAAAATCATGTAGGAAAGAATTTTTCCTGATTACCAGCATCTGTGAATATATAACCCAAACACTGAGATTTAAATTTCCGACTTGCTGAAGAAATGATAGAAATAACTAAACTTTACCTGTAGAATCAAAAATATCATACTCCATTCCCGTATTTTTTAGCTTCTTCTGTTTCACAATGCTGTATGATTTATTTTCTAATGTAACTGTAAAATTTGAAGCTTTCATTTCTTGTGTTTTGTGATGTTTAATGGTTTGATTTCCTGCTTCTTAACTGATCCAAATATGTGTGCCAAGAATATGATGCCTGATAGTAGCCTCATCTTCCACTATTCAAAGAGAAAAAAAACTTTTGCAATATATGATAAATATCTTTACATTTCTTTGATGATAGAATAGTCTGATATTTGCCACTTCTGTTTTTTTTTTTCTTACTGAAAATAGCATCTTCTGTTTGGAAGTTAGTTAGATGTATCTGGTGGGCGATGTTTGGGTCTGATACCAATAAACACTTTTATCCCATTCAGCAGATTAACTGTATTTTGCTGTGAAGCACTGATAGTTGCAGCAGTGTGTATATCCAGCAGCACCATTGGCTAAATCTACTTGCAACATGTGAGGAAAAGAAGTGAATAGACAAGTCAAAGGATACTTTGACAGCTCTGGGCAGGCTGTAATAAGTCTTTAAGTAGTTGGAGGAATTTCCTTCCATTTATGAGATCTGACAGTAAGTCCCTCCATCCAGATGTGACAATCTTTTACTGACTGTTTTTTTTGGCTAGCATTTATGCCAGAGAATTTGATAAAAGAGAGATAACTATGTTCAGAGCAGGCTTTCCATTGCTATAAATTTCTTATGTAATCCAGATATCATAAATGTGAATGGAGACAGTGGTGTTTCTGCTTGGTAAATTCTGTATTTGGATATGAAACCTAGGAACAAGGCAAAATTAGGGGTAGTGCATCTGAATCGCTCCTTTAAAAAGAAAGTTTAAATTACTTGCTGAGAGCATTTGCTCTCTGGATTCTGCTGAAGCAAACTCTCTAGCCCAAAACACAGAACACTAGTCATAATAAATCAGAATTTAAATGTGTAGTAAGAAACCCTATATTCAATCTTGCTGCAATTATGTTGCATTCAATGGCATTTCATCAGAGACAAGGAGCTGGGAAGAATGTTTTTTTCCCAGTGAATCTTACTTAGTCTTCACAATGCAAAATTTACAAAGGTATTGATAAAGGGGAAAGGTACAGAAAATGGCTGAATATCTGTATTTTCCTACTCTTGCATTATCTGCTAATGGTGTGACAACCTTAAACAATGGTTTTGAACTGCAGAGCATTTGTCAGTTTAAAACAAAAAGCCAACACCTTTAAAAAATGAAATATTTGAGGCACACTCTAATGTTCAAGTCAAAAAAGGAAAGTAAGAAGACTCTAACTTTCCTGAATCCTGTCCCAATTATACTTCATTTAATAACAGTCAGTGAAATATCTAGTGGCAGGGGAAATGAAACTACATGATTTTACGGGATCATTCATCAAGAACTAATTGAAGCTTTCATACAGTTTAGTGCTGATAAAACACTGTAACAATAAACAATAACAAAATTCACCAGAGGAGGATTTGTTTTGCCGTGAGGAAAATGGTTGGGTTTCATCCTGGGGATTCCTGGTTAAAAGAGTCTCCAGTTTAAAGAGGGATAAGCACAGGCTCCTGTGCATAATGACAGAGTGGGAACTGTGGCAAATGTATTAGTATTGCTCCAGTGGAGCTATTCTCATCGTAAGTATTTGCTATTGTGTGTGGCGGAGGCAAGACGCAGAACGACCAATAGGATTTTTTAAAGTTTGATTTTTTTAAGCAGTTCCCATGTAGTTTTATGAAAAGTAAATGACAGATACAGCACAAGCAACCAAATTTCTGATTCTAAAATTGCTAACTAATCTTAGATTTATTGACTGCAGAAAAATTGTTTTTCCTGTATTTCTTTAAGGAATCAGGTTGGTCTTACAGTGATAGTTCTTTCTAACACAAGCTAGAGTGATGTCCTGTCAATTCTTAAATTATGAAACATCATGAAACATGTTGCCTTTTTATTTCTGATCTATTTTCTCTGACCAGAACATTTAAGCACTCCAGAAATGCAACAAATACTATAAAGAATGTATTAATTTTGATTTAAAGAATGAAATAATGAATGTTTCATCAATCTTCATCAGAAACCCAGAGAAACTCCTGGGAAGGTGACACTGTAGTTCAGTGGTTCCAGACCTTGCAAAAGCCACCTCAAGCAAAACACTTCAGTTCTTGTCTTCTCCTCCTGCCCTCCTAAAGTGTAAATCCTCTTATGAACATAAAGTTTCATGTCACCTGTTAGTAGAACATGCTCTCCAGTGAGCTTCTTTTGTCAGTTAGAACTTCTGGGTGTACCAAAAAAGCAAAATAAAAGTGTAATAAATAACATTAATGAGGCACATGTATATAATAACACAGTAACATAACATGTATGATTTTATACTAGATCATGCAACAGGAAACAGGATGTTGAATGCCTGTATGCTTGAAAGCACTGATTTTCTGCTCACTTTAGTAATTCCTGAGACATTCTGACTAATTGATCTTTTTGGAAGATCATATGAGAGAAGGGCAGAAGAAGTAATCATATTTTGATAATTAAGTCCACCACTTTGGTGTTTTTCTAATTTAAATCTAAATTATATACATCTATAGATACATGCTCCTGAAATTTTAATGGTGTTTTTTTAGGGTTTTGTTTGTTTGTTTGGGTTTTTGTTTTGTTTTTTTTTTTTTTCTGTTTTGGTGTTTGGGTTTTTTTTTTGTTTTGTTTTTTTTGTTTTTTTTTAAGAGAAGCAGAAGACTTAAAAGACCATCGAATAATATTTGGAGTCTACCTTCCCAGTGTCTGGTCATAAAAATAACAGAATTGATAGGACTTATTTTTCCTCTCAGTTATACAGGCACAGATCCATCACCTTAATACAGTAATTGCTATCATGCTCTGTGCCATCATGTTAGCCTTTAGTACAGCTGTATTTCTATTGTAGCTGTAAAAGCTGTGGAAGGGGACTAGCTCAATCAGATTGGTGACTCCAAGATATGTTGCTTTATACCTGGTGGTGGACAACTTTGATGGACCTTCAACACTTAGGCTGCTTGGGACTCCAGTTTTAGAAGTGTAAATGTAAAAGCAAGGTTCAAATTTTGGCCAGTCAAAAACTGGAATTTATTGAATCTACCTCCATATCTCACAGGATGTGTATATGTCCAAACTTCAGAACTATTTCATCTCAACTTAAATCAGATATTATTTAAGTGATGACATAAATAAAGTGAAGACAAGATACAGCTGTGGCTGATCAGTCTTTGGAAACTGTTTGTGGTAGATGCCTTTAAATCACGGGTATGCAGAGGCTGGAAGAACCCTGAGCTTTCAGAGGTTTACAGGTTATCAAATATTACTTTTCTAGATAAACTGAACTTTTATTTATCAGAATAGGGCAACATTTTCTGCATTTCTTTTACCCCAATAAAGTTTATTAAAAATAATCATATGATATTTCACATTATAGTAAAATAAAAACCCTAGTTTTCTAGTTATTATTATCTTCCCTGGTTATATAGTTAAGCAAAAGACTGCTTTCTGGAGACAGTGAAAGGCTACATTATATCTTTAGGATTACCTTTTACAATTATTTTGAGGCTTCCGAATTGTCACATATTCCAAGCATTTTGCACTTCTATTGTCTCTTTAAAGTTTCCTTTTTCTCTTAACCTTTCAGTTCCTCTCTTAATCTTTTTTCCAGAGTTTCTGAATAAAAATTTCCATCTTGGCCAGCACAGGCCCAAAACTATAAGCCATGTTTTGGGCAGATTCTCAAGGGGGAAGCTGCACCAAATCCAGACACCATCAGCTGGGCACAAAAATGACGAAGTATTTGGCATTGTCTCTGGGGACTGTGTGCGCTCCGGTTGACTAAGCTAGAGCACCTACCTCTTCCTTTATCCATACCTGAAAAAAGTAGGGATGGAATGAGCAGACGTGGCAGGCCATCACTACACCTGTCCTTTCCTGCTCTGCTTTACGTGACCGTGCCCATTTCTGAGAACAAACTTCAAAGCGAGAGATACAAATTCCTGTCCTAATATGTGACAGAAACTTTGGTTGACAACTTTCGCCTACATTTTGTTACTTTGCCAAATGTTTTGGAGGAAAATTGTGTGTATCATTGGGATACATTATTCTTATGCATAGCAAGTAGATCTTTCGCTTGATTTCAATGGGACTATTCCCAATATCTCTCTGATTCCCAGACACAATCCATTCTTTGTGAAAAGAGCATGCACAAGACATCCAGGTTTTTCAAAATCCAAGTACTGCATCTTTCTCAATCAATGTGTTCTGAGATTTTTACTTTTAAGTTCTACATGGTTAACTATATTTATTGAACTATCATCTAATTTTCTTTTAGTGCAAGAAGTTAACCTTTGAATTTTGATAACTTTCAGTGTTTTCACTGATTTGTAATGTGGTTTTTAATTTGCCCGGAAATGTCTGTGAACTGGTCACACTTAAAGTAAGATAAAACTAGAGAAAGATTGATTTCCACCTTGTATTATATTAATAATCTGCTTTTATTTTTTAATTAACTTTAATTAGGAAATATATAAATAAAAAATAAAAAATGTGGGAACTCCTGTGAGCAGAGTCAATAATTTCTATCCAATGGCCATTGCTAAGGCGGCCATTGAATTTTCACTAACAGTGTAAGTACCCTTAAATTTAAGCCTTGATTCAGAAAAACATTTGGGTTTATCACTAATTCCAACTGATTTAGACAGGTGCCTAATTAGCAGGATATATTAGGACTACCCAATTGCTCTAAATTGAACATAGGCTTAAATGCCTTTCTGAATAAACCCTTACCATTGAAACCAAACCATGGAAACAACTCAGCTGCCCTGGAATCAGCCACATTTATCTATTATATTATAAATGGAAAGCTATCGGAAGGGTAGCAGTTGTAGCACTGATAATATAGGTACTTGAGGAATGGAAGTGATCGCACCAAGATGTGCATGTATGTTCATTCTTTTATGTGAAAAATAGGTGTAAAATTATACATAATGAGTAAAAATAGGATGCATTTTTGTGTAAACTCCTCTCATGCACAAAAATCAAACAGAGAGAAATCATTTTTTGTTACTTCTTGCCTATAGGTATTCCACTACTTCTAGGCTGGGAAATTAATATAGGAGCGATGTAAGAAATTTGTCAAGTGATTTATCTTTCTATATTATTAATAAAAATATGCAGTCTACAGTGGTCGCCTTTTAATTACTTTAAGTCATATGCACTTGAAGTTTTGCATGTCTTAGGTATAATGACATAGACCTTTAGTTGTTCCTAGTGTATGCTGTGCATGCCTGACAGGATAGGAAGAGAAATTCCAAAATGCTATTTATTACTATTTGTTAGTACCTAACTTCAGCTTGGTAAGTTTAAACTGTTCTAACTTCTTCTGAGGGACTTTTTCAAGTGACTGATATTTCACAAGAAAAGAAAAGTACTCCATATTTATTTTTCTTCAGGTCATGTTTCTTAAGGCAAGGCAAGCTGTAAAGAGTTTCAGAGCAGCGAACATATACACCTTGGTGATCCTCCAATCCTTGCAAGATTCCTACATGGCTAGCTAAGGCAGCTTTATTTATTTTAGTTTTATTTATTTTCAACATCAGACTGTATGAATTTGGAAAACAAGGAACATTTTCGTTAAGCTTAGTGTATTATATTGATATTGCCTAATATGGTCAATTGTGGAATTTAGGATTAAATATCTATATGTCTATAATATATAATGTCTATATCCTAGTTCATCACCCTAAATTCCTTCTTTAGTGGAATGTCACTTTCATGTCAGTAGTACTCCGATTTATATTTATGGATATATTTTTGGATATAACTAACATCATATTATAAATATCTATATTTAGTCAAGTGAACCTATCTGTGGTATCTTAATTATATACTAACCCTTTTGCCTTTCTACTGAAAGAGTTGCTTCTGGGAAAGCACTAATGCTGCTCTTACAGTGTTTCCGGTTCTATTTTGTGTGTCAGAAATAATAGTAACATTTGAGGTGGTAGGATAATAAGCAAGTCAAATAGAGAAAAGCCCTGGCCTTACCTGGGATCAGAATGCCTCCCATTCATTTGTCTGGGCTCCTTTTACAAGGGCTGTGTCTGACTGTGCTCTTCCTGTTTCAAAGATATAGCAGAATGCCTAGAGACAGGAATAATAATAATAAAAAAAAGACACGAATAAAATACTCTGTGTTCAACAGTAGACAACATAAATAGAAAAACAAGACTAAATGGGCTCACTTTGATTTCACCAGTTGTATCACAGCCAGAGGAAACTCTGTAGTAGATATTTGGTTCAGAAAAGTCTACAGTATAATCTGCTATATAACAGAACAATTCCCGGTTCCCTAAAAATTGCTTACAGTGTGCTAAAGCACAAGAAAACCCCATAACCAGAATATGCCAGAGGAAGACAGATGAAACATTTCAGCAAAGTCCTAAGCAGTAAGGTAGTATGTTAAAGAAAATGCAGATATTACAAGCCAAAAGGAAAAAAAAAAATCCCAAACAGTAATTATGAGTGACCTGGGGAAAGCAATTCCTGGTGACATAAAATCTGGCAAATGGTTTAACCTTGAGAAAGTGAGCAGGACCCCAAAGCACACACCCAGCTCATCTCATTTATTTACAGCGAGAGTCCACCCTGCTTTCTGCCTTGGATCGCAGCTGGTTTCCAGGCCATGAGAAGGTTATAAAGACTCACAAACCATAGCTACTCCACACCTTGAAGGCTCTCCCTGCGCACTTCTGGTGCCTACAAAACCCATCGGGAGGACTAATGACACCTAAAAGGTGTTATGAAGCAACAGAGCTACAGGTTCATTTCAAATCCTCCTAGAGACACCGTGACCTCAAGTGCCCTAGACCTCCAAGACCCCCTCCCTTCTGCCTCAAATGAGTGCTGTCACTGTGCTACAAATTGCGGTAGACAAGGAGGGTACAGCGGAAATACTGTTACACCCCCCGCCCCCCTTTTTCTGTTTGTTACACAGTCCCTTCCCTATTTTCAGTCTAAATTTTAATATGTTCCTTGACTTGTTAATCTGTTTGTGAGGCTGCTCCAGCGTTTTACCAGATAACTAAAAAACAATCTCAGATGGAATAGTTTTAATTTCCAGTCTGAATTTATTTGTGACCAATTTGTAACCATCTAATTGTGTGCCTGCACTAAATGGGAGTTTTCCCATTGAGTGTAATTGGATCAGGCCCCAAACCGCAAAGACAGCTGCTCTTATTACGGCATGGAAAACAGACAGGGTCTGGGTGTTATTGCATAATGACAGCAGTAAATTATATTCCAAGGGCAAGATCAGAAGCTGGTGTAAATCAATACAACTCAACTGGCTTTTAAAAAGTTGTATCAGTGTGTGCAAGCTGCTATTTTGGCCCAAACATTTTCTCAGTAGATTTTAAAGCTCATCCTGCTGCATAATGCATGCTAGGGAATTACTTCCAGCAGCCCCTGCTCCAAGCCTAAACTGTCTGACTGAACCCAGGCTTGTATTTCAGAAAGTCATTCAAACTTGATTTAGAGAGTGTGTATCATGGAGAATCTACCACACTCCCAGACACTTTTCAAACATTTACTCTCTTTGTTCTTAAAGAAACCAAATCACTTAATTTTCTTCCTCACTGAGATGCCAGGTTTAGCTAGATTTCCCAGCTCTTTTTTTTTCCTAATACATGTAAAAGCCTCCTCATTGAAATTTCCTCTTCTTATATTTATACTTCTTCAACACTATTGTGACATACTTTAGTCTCCCATGCTGGGGAGCTGAATTGATTAAACTTTTATTTTATTTGGTCATCATTTAACAATTTTCCAATTCAAGCGTTTTCTAAGGCCTTTCTAATTGTTCAAACTCACTACACTGGTTGCTTTACAGAATGAGAAGGTAGCTTCTGATGCAAAAATTTACGGTCTGATATGTTTAACTAGAATTAGAAAAGAATAATATTTGGCTGTTTCCTAGAAAAGAAAATGAAAACTACCAAACAACAGCTACATTATTTGCTATGGCTTAACATGTTTGTAAGGAATAATATACGTTTTGAAATTACTCTGTGGAACAGTCTCTGTTATTCTCTTTGAGTATATAGGCTCAATTCACTGATTACTCTAAGTAAGGTGGGATTTTGAACGGTATGCAGCCACACCGCGTGAAGCTAGTTCTGAAAGTGTAATCAACTTTGATTTACCTGAAGATAATAGTAAAACTCTCTAATTTCAGTTAGGATAAATAAAAATGAAGTTTTCCTGATGAGAAAAATACTAACTATGTTATCGTATTTTTCTTTTCATAAAGGTAAAAGTCTTGGTGATTCTGTAACTAACTTTTATGCTTGTTATATCTGTGAATGTGTTTTAAAGTCGGCCAGGTAGACAGTACCCCAACTTAATGCGATGTTGATCTTCAATAGTAGTGCTCAGGAGCAATAGGAAATCAGTGCAATGGAAGTTTTAGTACTTATCTTTTATTTCTGAAGGAAATTTGGCTAGAAAGGCTTTGCTAGCCCAAGATTAAAAGGAATTTTCATCCTAGGAGTACAGCTGATAGCTGCAATGCAATGTACGTTAGTTGTTACAAGATCTTCAACATTATGATGCATTTTGAAACATCTGAGGGATAAAAAACATGAGGACTAGTATCAAATCAGTATATTTACAGGCTTGGAAATTGGAGGAAGAGTTAAAAAAAGGTCAAATATGAAGAAAAACAATTAAACCAAAACATGTTCAAATGGTTCATTAAAACATAATAAGCAATTAAAAAGCTTGTATTTATTTAGTGCTGTGAGAATAATTTGAGTATGAGCCTTGTTAGCTTCAGTTGTCCAAATCAAGGAGGATCTGTCAAGGAGGTTCTCATCAATCTTGTATAATGACTACAGAAGCATTTAGCTGATCTGAGGGGCACAGCTGGATTTTCAAACAACCCTTTCATTTGGAAGCTCTAATTTAACACTTAGAGGAAAACTCCCATGTTGCTCTGTCAAACTTCGTCTGGATAAACATTTTTTTAAGAAGAATTCTCTTGGAAAATAAAATTTCAAAGTGAAAAGTATTACTAAAGGTATATCTCTGCAAGTTGCATTAATTTTGCAGTAGTAAAGGATGCATCCCACAGAGATAGTTTCACCAGACCACCCTGATTACTCAGCCTTGCAGTGTTATGTTGGGAGATTTAAACTGAGATTAGAGTATATCTCATGAAAAAGAGTACGAACGTCAAGTTTACTCCAAAGATTGACATGAGGGTAACAAAACTGCACAGAACAATGTGAAAAATATTCAGATAAAGATTCTGAAAACAGAAGGTATTGAGTTATTATTCGTAGCATGAATTGAAGGAGGGAGAAGACAGAGATGCAGATTTTGTCTTCGTACAAATTATAAGTGCAATATATATGGGGGATAAAAAAGAGAATTATAATGGATACTGTGGAATAATTTCCATGATTAGAGTAAGAATATAAACTTGTTCAGGAAATACAAGAAAATAAGAAGTTTAGGGAATATCATGAAGAAATGAGGGAGGAGAGTACCTTAGTATTATTGTGAAGAGTATAGATATATTTCAAGTCTCTAGGAAAAAGAAACAAAATACCATGTAAAGATCTGTAAGTTACTCTAGAACTAGAAAGGCAAGGAAGAGGAAAAAAGATTTCTGTTTTGGTTTTAGTTTTTTCTTTTTTTTTCTCTGTGTCACACCTCCTCCTTTGCCCCCCCCTCTGAATTTTAATAGCACTGTTAATGGGATTTATAGCTCACTGGAAATTTAAATGTCCTGAGTATATGTCAAGATGGAGAGAGCAGCAGGACCCTGACTGTGAGATTGGTTGCATTGATGAACATATTTTGATACAGAAGGTACAGAAAATAAGAAAGGAGGATTTTTAAATTCAGTTTTAAGCAGTTCAGAAGGGGACAGAGAAGGTCTGGAAACAACTAATGAGGCAGCAGTTCTGTGAGGGGTTTAAGAGTTATAAAAGGAGTCAGAGGTTGAACACGTGTCAATAACACATTATCCTTTAGGAGAAAAAACACAAAAACAAAACCTGCATTTCAATGTACACCTGCAAAACAAGGAAAGGTGTTTTCTCTTTCTATCTGCCTCAGGCAGGTTACTCTGTCCTTGGCACTGGACAGTCTTCAGCTTCTGTGTGCTTGGTGTGGACCTTATTCTTCAAGAAAATGTGGAACAATTGAGGTTAAGAAGAAGAATAATCAGGTGTCCAGAATATTCGATACAAGAAGGAATACAAATTCAATTAACGTAGTTTATGTCCAAAAAGAAAAGATAGGGAGGACAAGGAAGTAAGATGATACCTGAGATGTTTCATAATAAAAAGGAAAAATATTGAATAGTTTTCCATGTCAGAGTGGCTACCACAAAAAATAACTGAGTAGAATCATAGAAAATCAGGTCTGGCATTAGTTAATATCATCCTACTGATAATGACCATGAATAAAGGGGAGAAGAGGATCTAGAAGGGTTACTAAGTTCTCAGATCTCTAAGATCTTTTAAAATAGGCTAGCCATGAAGGATAACCGGTATGTAATATTTTAGAAGAGACTAAATAACCAATTTGTTGAGGTTCTCTCCAGTCCTGACTCTACTGTTGCTTATTCCTAACTTTGAAGGTAGTAATTTCCAGAAAATTAAGTTAATAAAGACAGCAAGAAATGTGTTCTGCACAAAAATCAATAGAGAGACACAGTCCAGAGAAATTGCTTATTTTCTTCAGCTTCGATGAAATATATTCTTTTATTTAAGTAAACTTTCAACAACATTTTACACACTAATCTTTCTAATATTTAGTGATTCCAAGTTTAACATGTTCATATCTTTGCAAAAGAAATGCTTCACATTTAGTGCGATGTCTCCCTTGAGATTTGTAGCATCTTGTATTTTCTATACATTTTATTCACACAGTTATTTAAATTGATTTTCCTCTTCCATACCATAGTAGGCAGCCTCCATTTTTCTTCTGGGCATTCATTTAATATCTGTAAAATTATTGGTGGGATGTAAAAAAAAATTTGTCTTGATATCATTCAATAATAGTAGGGAACATTAGTTAATTGTATTTTTCTTTGACCAAGGAAGAAGCTCTTGGTTCATTTAGTTATACCACACTTGACATCACCTATATTTGCCATAGTCAAACATGGGTGCTAGGGAGGAGATTACGGAGGCTAATGTTTGTTCAGGATAGGATAGAGTAAGAAATAAACTTTATATTTAGCAAAATGTTTTAAACATTTCCAAAATTTCCTATTCCTTGTCAGTTTAAGTCTTCTTAAATTTCTTTGAACTTTTAATCTGTTCTTCCACTTGGAAAAAACATGCCTTCATCAGAATAGAGTGGTGGAAGAGAGTTCACTAGACATATATAGGATATATGGATTCAGGTCCCTGCATAGCTGCTCTTTGCTTCCTACATGTGTCCAGAAGTGATTTCTTTTCCTCATCTTTTATTTGGGAGAAGGTGTCCAATAGTTATTTTAAAATGAATAAATTATTAATTGGAAATAAATGCTTTATAACAATTTGATATATTAACAGACAATGCAGGAGACATCCTTCCAACAGTGAATTTATGTTTATGTCAAAAGTAATAATATAGTTCATGCTCATGGGCTCAGTCAATATGTGAAAGGAGTAAGGTCAGGATTAGTCTTTTCCTTGTAGTTGTCTCTGTCAACTTTTTAAAAATTTTATTTAGCTACATCAAGATTTGGTTGTTTATAGCTGTTGCATATTTATAAGTTCCTGGCTAGAAAGCGCAGAGTATAAATTCTCAGCTAGGTCACACAAGAAATAACACACTTTTCTCTCTGTTTTTTCACATCACAAAAGTAAAATTCAAACTACAGTATTTTAAGATAAATCCAAATTGCTGGAACAAAAGGATAGATTTGGTACTGCAAAGAAAATTTAACAAAGTAAAAAACAATAAACCCCAAATACATACCTTTCCTTCTTCGTTATTCAGCTTCATTATAACACCACATGTAACCTGACAATCTTTGCCATATATTCTCTGACCTGTTGTCTTACCTTTTGTCAGCTTGGACCTTCCAGTGACTTTTCCAGTGACAGCTGAAATACATAGGCTTGGGTTTCTTTCAGGAGAGCTGTATTGTTATAATTTTGTATGGCTGACATAAATATTTTTGATGGAATGAGTTATAGGAGCAATAGGCATTGCAATTTCTTACTGAAGTACATAAAACATGCAAGTTAAAATACTGCCAAGTTTTCTGGCCTCTTCTGCCTGTATAGAGGCACTGAAAAGGCATCTGCCAAGCAGCATCACAACCTTGGTTACTAGCAAATATTTTTATTGGTATGTAAGTCATGTTAGAACTTCTGCTTTTGCACTTTATGAGGAAGCAAAGCATAACTACAGCAGCACAGATTCAGTGCGAGAGGAGCTCATTCTGGAAAGTGGTGTTCCCCAGAAGGTTTTAAACATTGTTGTGGCAAACGCGGCAACCAGTGAAATGACAGCACAGAGCAATTTAGATAGCTGGTATTTCACACCAGTACTCTGTTTAATATGAAATGTAGTAGTGTACTAGGAAATTTATAAAGCACTTCAGAATTTTTTATCAAAACTTTCAAATTAACAGGTTCTGCTGCCATGCCTTCTTTGTATAGACTACAAATATAATGGGTGAGATAGGAGTCCTGCTAAAAGATAGTTGAAAAGTAGTGGGCCCCAAGGCTGCGTAATCCCACATTGGGTGTTCCCTAAGCTCAGTGGCTTGCAGGAATATTTTCTGTGTAGCCCACATTATCAACAGAAATCTCTTGTTCAGCAGACTGAGGAAGAAATCTTGAAGGAATAAGCCGTTTTCCTCTTCATATCTTACTTTCACAGGAAGGAATTTAATCTAATTGTAAGATATATTTTTAAAGTAAATATTTTACATTGTCACAATGCATTTTTAAAACATACTTTCAAATTGAGAATGTTTAAAGGTTCATGCACACAAGAATGTTACCTGAGTGATAGATTTCCTATACTGAAAGGTTTTTTCATGTAAATTGCTCGGTAATTACATTTCAAAACTGCATTGATTTCTTATATGTCAATACTAATTAGAGATTAAATGTCCAATTCCTGTCAGGTAGGTGAGCATCTAAAGTTGGAACTCTCCTGAGTGATGTTTTTATCAGTAAGGCTTGTTTTTTGGGATACTTCCTATTTCTTTTAAAATGCTCTTTCTATCCTCTGTCTTCATTTGGCTAGTGGATCTCTTTTTGCCTAATTTTCACTCCTCCACAGTGCTTTTTAGAAATGATTCAGTGAAGCAGCACTGGCCCCCTTGTACAAAATTCCTAGTGTATGTTGAAAATTTATCTTACTTCTGTTACGTGTTATAATTACAAGTTCCAATCAAAGTACATCTTTTGAGTTACAAGTTTGTGTCATTGCTTTAGTAGAAATGCAAATGTTATGCATTTAAGATGCAAATGAAGTGAAATAAATATAATGCATGAAGTCTGTATTCCATCTCAGAAGTAATTGTAATGTGTAATAAGGATTCAGCAGCCAGGTTTGACAAGAGAGAAGGCACAACAATTTTTATTTACTGCAAGAGCACTCATCTCTGTCTGACCTCTCCTGGTTCTGTGACATTTAATGTAAATTTGGCACTCTGATTTCTATATGTGATGGCAGGCATAGCTGTATTACTTTTGCTTTATCTCACTGGTTTAGTCACAATCAGCTTTACAACTTGGTGCTTCTGCATATAGTAGTGAGTGCCTGTTTGTGTTTATGAACTATAGAATAGTTATAAGTCAGAACAAGTGTGCACTGTCTGGCATCTGATGCTTTGGGAAAGTGCTAGAAATAGGATACTACCACAATAATTCTTTATTTGGTATATATCTGAGCTCCTGGCACATTAGAAATTAGCTAAGGATTGAACTGGGATGACTGTGGTCAAGAAGTACTAAAGGAGTTGTTGTCCAGGACTGGCTATTGAAACTGACTTGCACTGTTGGACTCCAAAATACACCATGGCAGTGGTTCCTGTAATTTGCCTGTGGCTCCTGGAAAACAAATTCTCCTTTTCTTTATTTTATACCCGATGTGAGCAATTTTATTGCTGAATGATTGTCTCCACTCACCCACTTCAAGACAGTTTTTAAAATTATTTTTACAGAATTTTGTCATTGTCTTCTTTACTTTTTCCCCCATTTTATTATTTTTTTCCTAAATGTAAGAATCCTAGTTTGTTTTCTGGGATAAAGCTATTCCAAGCTTCTCATTATCCTTTCAAAATTTCTGTATCAAAAGATGGGTAAGAATAAATTCACACATTATTTAAAACAGAAAATTACCTTGAATGCATACCAGCATGATTATATTAATTTGATGCAACCTCTGCAATCTACATGACTTGTGATGTAGTACAGCTGAGCTTATTAATTACTGGCTAGTTAAATATTGCAGGGAGCTTTTTTGTAAGCAAATGAAATAAAGCATTGCTGCTGTGCTTACATAGAGGTTTCTCCAAGGTTTCATTTGTAAATGAACCTAGGAACTACATTATTTGTTTGGCTTTTTTTGGTAACTGTAGTCTGCCCTTTATTGTAAGTTTTAGTTCAAATCAACCTGAAAACTCAGGGAAAATAATCTTAAATTCCAATCAAATATGATTTAATTTTTTTTTTTTTTTTAAGTTTCAGTGCTGTTTTATTTCAGCCTTGCTTTGCTGGAAACCCTTTTCAGGACAAGTGATAGGCTACAGACCACATCACTACCTCTGCCATCTTGAAATGGCAGAGCCGAAAAGGCTTTAGTACTCAACCAAAGCAATGTTTCACTGTCTGATATCAGTGAATATATGGACATATATCTTTTTTTTTGGTACCTGATAAGTTGTAGAATAAGTCACCAGAAGTAGAGAAAAGAAATAGGTCATAAAAATCGAGAAAGTAATACTTCGCTAATAAGGACACTGTAAAAGCTAAGTGTTACAAATACATAGAACAACAACAATTGAAGAGCTGAAACTCCCATCATTCAAAAGACAGTCAGAATAAAGGAATGGCACAGGCAACAAAAGGCCTTTTGTGTGCTTTTATTTGTTAGGAGTAAACTCTTAAAAGCAATCTGCTGTTTCACAAGTGGCTAGTGAAACTATTTCATTATTGCAGTAATGTAATTAGAAATCTCATAAGCAATCAAGCAGCCAAATTTTACACCAGCTGGAAGCAACTAAAACAAAAAGTGACAAGTGAACCAGCAAGTAATGAATTACAATAACCCAGGTGAGAAATAAAAGACAAACGTATGAGTGTCTTGGCATCCCCAGGAGAAGTAATGTCTATAGGCTGGAAATGATCCTGGGACAGTAATAAAATGGCTTTGTAACATGATTAATACAGACAACAAAATCACACCTTGGAATAAAACCTAATTTTTTGTGAAACCTGAGACTTTTGGGGAATATACGGGTGCCAGAGAGTACAATCTAGAACCTGGAAGTGAAATATATAACCTCCATGGTTTGGAAACCTGATGAGTAGGGTTTTTTGCTTCTGCATACTTCTAAGGCAAGAAAATTGAATGATATCCAAACCTCCACATGACAGTCCTCTTTGCATAATGTGGAGCTGCAGATTCAGCGCCCCTCACCTCAGCTATACACAATGAAGGCTGCATTGCAGTGTGTAGCCATAAGCTACCGGTTAGAGTGCCATCCTCCCTGAGCTTTGATGGGAACAGATACCAACTTTGGGATGATTGAAACTAAATGAGATAAAGCCCACCCAGAGAATCTTAGAGAGAAAGTAATACATTTGTGTTCTAGTTTGGCATCAGAAGCTGAAGATAATCAGTTCAACGACACAGTAAAAGTGAATGATCTGCATATGAGAGCAAATGAATAGTAATTTCTGAAAAATATAATTTCTTTAAAACATCTCCTTTGTACCCAAACTGGTCATCCAGGGCAATTATGATAGACTGTCCCAAAGATGGGTGGATGAGTACCACTACCTGATTATTTTTTTAATTAAAATATCTTTCAACAGCCACTCTTGGCAAACATGTTTAGGAAATTTCCATTTTCCATTGACTTCATAGGTCAATTCCCGACCTTCCTGTGGGGAAAAAAAATTTATTCAGACATGTCGGGAGTGGACCTGCTGAATCCTACGAATGGTAGAGAAAGCTCCAGGAGGACAGTGAATATATAGAAATGCACTGAACCCAGCCACTACGAGTGCAAAGAATAACAACTTTGAACTTTACTCTGAGTGCATGTTTTATTATTTTATTAAGGGTTTATTAGTTCAAAAAAGATTTTATAGTTACGTGTAATTACCTACTATGTACCCCTGTTAAATCTCCCCTTATTGGTTCATTGTTAATCCTTATCCCATTTGTTAATCCTCCCCGTTACATCAAACCTTTATTGTCCAATCCCTTATTTTTTCCATACCTGACCTCATAGCCAATTACCAATTAAATATCCCCTTTGTTGTTACATCATTCCCTAGTTATACAAGTGGTTATCCCCATGCATGCTCCTCCCAATCTCCTCCCTCATTCTAGCCCTTTCCATGCTCTCCCCCTTATAAGCCGGTGCCCCTGTTAAATAAATGGCCATTTTGTTGTCACAACTGTGACTCCCTGTGCAGAGTGGTCCTTCTGGGTCTTGTTATCAGGAGGGCTTAGCCCCTTCCGACACAGACATACAAAGCTCGAATGACATTAGTGTTTCAGTTTTCAAAGGAATTCAGGAGACTAAAAGAGCAAATTCATCAAACTGTAAGCCCTGAACATGTGAAAGGAGCCTGAGTTTCTGAGCATCTTTGGGTATATCTCTTGAGCCGTTATAATGCGGATAAGAAGCCCAGTATGAGATGTGCAACAACAACTCTGCATTACTCATCTTTCTGAATGTCTGACAAGTACGTGTGGCTCTCACTATTATGCTTATATGCATGTGCCTGCAATGCCTGAGATACTGTAAATGTTTTTGTGGTACCCAGAGAACTTACACTATTGAAAAGATTAACAGATAAAGCAAAATGTACTAACTGTAGTGGCAGCTTTGTTGATTTGTTAATACAGATCACACATTATAAGGAATGGCATCTGTAATGGAGAAAACCAAAAATACAAAGCCATAGATTGGAAGATGGGAGACCAATAAAAAAGACACATAAAGTGCCCTGGGTGACAGGAAGTTCAAGAAAGTACTAAATACTTAATCAAGCTTTAACGTATATGTCCTCTGATTTGGCCTTCCAGTGTTGCTCCTTTGGCAATGCTCAAATTTCTTTTTTTTTCTGGTTGTAGCACATGTTGATTTAGAAGAGGTAGGCTTTGAAAAGAGCCTTCATTTCCTAGGGTATAATCTTAGTCTCTAGTGGATAAATATTTCAGTGAGTTGTTAAGAATAAGTGTCATTTGGAAGGGATAAAATGTTACAGGGAGGACATTTTTCAAGAACTGAAATGATTCTGCATGACATCACTTTGACAATCCTCTAGCAAAGGAGGAACAACAGTAGTGGGATGACATTCGAAAGCTAGAAACCCACATCTTAAAGAGCCAGGCATTTTAGATGGGAAACTTCTTCCTTTTGTATAAGCACTGGCTTCCTTCCTTAACTTTAGGCTTGTCACCCTCTCCTACAGAAGTGTAAAATAACATAATTAGATTTTCTATTACTGCGTAGCCACAAAAGTTAGTTTTAGTCTTCCATTTAATTTGCAGTGACTGAAACATTCTTTTAGAGGTGGGGAGCATAGACTTGCATTGCTTAAAACCTTGATATGAGGGTGATTTGCACTCAGGCTGCTGATCAAAGAGAGATGTCCACATGTTGTTAATACATAATGACACAGTTCTTAATGATGTGTATTTTCTATGGTGGATCCAGGGTTTTTGCCACGAATCCAAATCTCCATGTGCACTCTTTACTTCAAATTTTGTCTCCCGATAGTCCCAACAGGATGAGTCTGTTAATATAAACCTCTAAATATCTTTAGTCTTAAATATGTCTAACCTATATACTACGTACTTTATTTGTATTAAAGTGAATGTAGATGTATGGATGTATATGGATTTTGTCTATCCACATATTATTTAGGCATACTGAAAATTTGGATTGTAGATACTAGTTGGAGTCAAGATCTGTTGTCTTCACACCAGCTGATTCCATGATGTTGCACCAGCAGAAACCTGGTCTAAAGATTCGATCTGCAATTTCCCTTGCCTAGCCTTCTTATACAGATATTGGAAAATAGGAACACCAAGGCGGTCTAGAACTGCATTTCACCCAGAGCTGGTGGTGGTGTCCAATTCAGTAATGGAGAAAAATTAATTTTGGAGTTACTGACTTTGACCTGTTTTGATCACTTCATTCACCTCTTTAAATGCCTCTTACTTACTTGCCAATGATAAACTTGTTATGTAAGGTATTTTTAAGAAGAGACTTAAGCAACTGCAGTTACAGCTCTCACTACAGCTCTGGGCTGTACCTCAAAGCAGCTAGTTTGCAAGTCCTGTTTCAGAGACCAAACTAGCACAAACTAAGTAGAGGGGAACTTGTAATCTATAAAGTATATTAAAAATATAATAAATTAATTAAAATAACATGATGTCAGATCTGTTTAATCTCAGAAATTCTTTACTTGTTTAACACCTTAAGACACACATACTAAGTGTTCTTTTAAGAGATGTGCTATTACTATATGAGTTTTGTTTTCTGACATTAATTGATCCAGACTGACTGCCTTCTGCCAAATTTCAGTTTGAGAGAGAGTTGTTTATTTATTAATTTACTACAAAACATCAAAAACACCCAGCAGGCTACCAAAAGCAGTGATCAATCACATCTAATCCTGGATTATGAAGTTGATTTTTTATTCCCCTCCCTTCCTTCTCTCACCTACTTTTATTTAATGCCTTGAAAGAGCCACAGTGTGGGGACTGCCTGGAACATCTCTATGCAAACACATATAAAGTTTTCCCATCTTTCAGTGCATTCTCTGATCTCAGCTACAGACCCAAACATGTTTCAGACATACCCAGGACAGCATTTTGGGAAAGAACAGGCAAAAATCCTGCTACCATATATCTAATTTTTCTTTAATATCTCAGTTTTCAATCTAGAAGGACTGTAGCTGCTAAAGAAGAAAAAAACCCTCATCAGCTGATCTTCTAAGCTAAAATTCTGCTTATGCCAATCCCCCCCAAAAGTTTTTTAATCTATTTTTAAGACCCTAGGGTAGAGTATTATCTCAAAACTGCTGATAAAGAGGTTGTGAACACTATGACATAATATGAAGATTTATATTGGTTCATGTGGTATCTCAAAATCACCTCCTAGATCTCCCAGACTACTTATATGAGATGAATGAAAAAGTGAGAAATTTACTGGTTAAAATGACTATGACAGATTTTTTGTCATGTATCCATCTGACTAGTTAATGATAATCCAAGTCACTGAACTGAATTCTCACTGCTAAATTTTTAATATTCTAAATGATGATACAAATGACTAATAATAAGTCAGATAGAAAGGCAGAAGAAAGCCTTTATATCAGGATTTAACTTGAGTGGGACAGGGTACTACATCTTTTTGCATATACTACTGAAAAATTTTGTCATGCATCTAGCTAATACAGTATCCATACCTATATACACTTCAAATATATATGAAATTACTTACTTAAACAGATAAAGATAGGAAGAGCAGATGAAAATGATGGAAAGGAAGGAAAAGGTTTTCATGGTTTACAGATAAATTACCAATAGAACATGTAAGTGCTAAAGGTAGCCGTTTTAGAAAAACTGTATCATAAAGATACAAGTTTTGTAATTGAATTTTGAGCATGATAGAATTCTTAATACATGACTATTAGATGAGCCACAGCAGGAACATGTATAGAAGAGGTTCTTATGTCAATATATCTTGTCTTCTTTTATTGCAAGATTAATACTCCTTAATTTAGGCTGATTATGAATCTTTTTTAAAGGTGACTACCTGTTTTATCTTGTCCCCTTGAAAAGCTGTTTCAAAATCTTACTTCTTTGATAGCTAGAAATTTCCTTCCAATGTCTTCTGTTGAAAGAAATATAAAAAGAAAAAAAATCAAACTTCAGAATTGTACAGATATGTAGCTTAACCTAGAACATAGCAATGCAAAAATTGCTTCTTTTGTTTGGTTGAAGTAGGAAAAAAAAGTCTCCAAAATATTTCTCTGATGCATAGAGTTTCAGATGCAGTAGCACAAAATGAACCCATTAAACAGAAGTTGATATGATGTGGTCAAACCTGAAAAGGTAAGTCAATTCAACATCCTGACCTGTGAAGCTAAATGGAATTCGGGTGAACTTCAGTAGGAAGGTGCTGCATGTGACTGTGTTAAATATACTGTTTGTAGGAATTTGTCCATGACTATACAGTGTAAAAGGCAAATCTAAACATCAGTAAATATTTTATAGAGATCAATAAAATTTGCTGATAAGTGGTCAGAAGTTGTTTCATTTAAAATGTTCCAGCAAGTCTTAAGAGCTGAAATGTTCTTCTGTGAACATATCTACGTGTATGTATGTATACAATGAGAGTTCACAGCATATCTGACAGAGATTACATGGCACAGTGTATAAATAAACACTCATGTCTGCAGTAGACTTATCTACACATGGCACCCAAAGTGAACAGAGTGTAAGCTCAGTGCCCATCAGTGTCCTATGCTACACAACTCACACACATTTCATTATGGAGCCTTTGACTGACTAAGAAGTACATTAACAGTCTACCAATTCATGTCCTAGAGTGACTTATTCTTGTCTGTATATGCAATAAATTTTATTTTTAAAACACCCTCTATACAAAAAACAATGATACAAAATGAACACTTTAAAGAAGACAAGGTATGATGTGAACATCACTGTACACTTATCTGTGGCTGCAACCCTGAGCTTTTACAGGCATATACTCAGTTTTATTACATTATATGTCTTATTTTTAGCTCTTATTGTGAATTTTCTATCAGTTCTCTTTTGAGACAAAAAAAGGCTTTCCAAAAAACTGTTTTCCAAACCCCCCCCAATGTATTTTGTGCCAGAAAATCGAAGACACAAACCTGGTACTTTATGCATGTGATACCATTGCAGTATTTTTGTGGACACTTTACTCACGCTTTGGACTTTCGTATCTCCACAACTCTGATAATATACCTGATGCAGATGCTATTTACTCATTTCAGCAACCTGTTATGGAAAAAGATCCTGGTGCATCACTGCAGCAATAATGTTACTGGAGAGTTTGAGTAGTGGATGGTAAGCAGAATGAGACACCTAAAACTCTAGGTTTCAAGGACAAAAAGCAGCATTTCTGATTTCAGGATAGCTTGATGTTTAGCTGAAAAATTCTTCTTCCCTTGCCTTTTTTTTGTTTTGTTTTTTTTTTAACTGAGAATGAATATGATTCATTTGTGCAGTAGAAAGGATGGAAAAGGGAATAATTTCTTAAACATCCTAGTTACAGTTTTACTGCTTATCTAAGTTAAAGAACTTGTTTTATTTTCCATGGATCTAGCAATATCTATGAGTGATGCTGATAGCCTATTTTTCCAAAAGTTTCACAGAGTGATGAGGAATTGTTTCTGTTAACATAATTTCTTAGCATCCCTTTTTCTTGGTTTTGGCTCAACATTGGTCTTACATCAGGGCAATCAGTGACCGTGCAGATTGCTTGGGAAGAACAGAAAATAGCTACATTGCTGTCTCCAGCATCCTCCTTCAAGGAGGACCTTTAAGAAGTGAGACCAATGGCTTTAAAATATAAAACTTTGGACCTTTAGAGAACAAATGAGTCAGTTTAAATGTTCCGCACATGTAACTCAGGGTATGAAATGGATCATCACAATGGAGACTGCAGCTGTCTGTCCTAATTATGGCATTTAAATGTGTTCTCTTTCTTGGCCCTATTTTTTACAAATTTACAGATTTTCAAATTTCTAAGAATTGATAAGTTATCAGCGTTTAGCAAATCATCAATGCATTCATGTCTCTCTCAATTATACATAATTTCTTTGTGCTAAATCCCCTGTGTTTTATTTGAGAGTTGCCTTAGTTATTGTGAGCCAATAATGCATTGAATACTGTGTGCACTGGCATATTATCTTGTTGAACCATCCAATTAAATATGATAATGTTGAATACACTGACATAGTTAAACACTCAGGTGAATGAGCAATTCACTGTGAAGTGTAGAAATATTTAAAGTCATCTGTGTGCCTTCAAGCAATCTGTTTTATGTAAGAGAACACTTCAGGAGTCAGAGAATGATATATCTGAAAAGACAAAAATATTGCAACTTTCAAAGCATAAACTTCATGGATGAAAACTCTAGTTTTTTAGAAGACTGAAACCTCAAATAAAGAAGTGTAGCACACTATTTCATTGTCCGAGTAATAGGCACAAGAGTAACTCATTACAGTCACCTTGAAACCCTAACATGAATTAGCAACAGTATTTTGGCCTATAGATATTTTATTTTTGTTCTGGAGTAAAGAATCACATCTATCTGACATGAACCTATATTTCTGGAGAATACCCCACTGCAGAGGGCTGAGAGTTTTTCTGTGAGATTATGTAAAGTGAATATGTCTCTAAGTGAAACTTTTGCATTTAAACCAATGTAATTCTCCATTGAAGAATATACCTGTGAAACTTAATGAGAAACTAGTGTTACATGCTCAGTACATGGAGTTTCAAAAGCCTGTAACCAAATCACATCAAACCCAATTTTCTCCAGAACACTCAAAAGCACTTCTCCTTAGTGCTGTTTTCCTGCCAAATTTAAACTTTCATCCCCCAGCTGTTTTGGCTGTAGAATGATTATAAAAAAATGTGATGATAATTGTTTACTGTCAAGAGTATCTTTCCTCAATTTTTACATGCTTGAAAAGCCTAAACTTTCTTCTCCTTCAAACTTTGGAAAAGATTTAGGAAAAACTACGGGCAAAGTCAAACAAATAAAAAAAAATCCTGAAAAAAAGCCCAATGCATATTGGCCAAAAGTAGAAGTTTGAAATCTTCAGTCTGAGTTGAAAGGTTCAAGAATTATTGAATACTGATGTCATCAGGTTAGAATACAAGCCATTAGTCAATTTGATACTCAGCTATTACTTCTACTGCTATTGATTATTTTACTACTGGAGGAGTGCTGGATGGAATTCAATTGGCAGATGGTCACTAGGCATTCCAGTTGGAGTGAAACCAAAACTACTGGCTCCCCAATTTTTTTCACAACTTGTAAAGTACCCCAAAGAGCTTACAAAGACCTTGTTTAAAAATGGGGCATGGGTTTTAGTTTCACTTAAAACTGTGGGAAAAAAATATTCACATTTAACTATCATAAAGTATTTATTTAATGGTGCAAGCTCTGTGATTATTTTATGGGTTTTCTGAGAAGCAAAGGAAATCTGTAGTTTTAACATAAAATATGAAAGGAAACATGTTTGTAACTAGATACTGTCAAAATGCTTTATCCAAGTCTCATATTCAAAATGAAACCTTTGGTGATATAGGAACCTACGCAAGAAACATCAGCCAAGATGAAAACATTAAGTTATTACTCATATGTTTGCCATACCATGTCATTTTTTCTCTAGAGGACATTTTCCAACATCTTACATATAGGGCAAGAGATCTTTATGCTCTTCCAGCATTTCTAGGCAAACTTGAAAAAGAGAAACAATTTAGTCTTAGCACATAGTTTCCAAGACTCTAAAAGCAGATGAATTTATTTTCCTAACCTTTTTGTATTTGTAATGGAAAACAACTTTTCTGCTACTATAATATTATCCATTTTTTTGACCATTTGGCCATGTATTAACATTTCTCTGACACTGAAGACCTTTCTCCACTCCTTATTCAACAGTCCTTGTTCCTGTACAATCTATTTTAGTAATGCAAAACCTGGAAGGAACTTGAGGCTAAACATCTGCACTTGCTTTAGTTTGAAGGTTGTACTAATCTCCGGGAATATGCTGACATCATTCACTTCAGATATAACCCCTGCATAAGTATGATGGAAAAAGGTTTCACATAAATACATGCTGAAAAGAGAAAACAAGTTTTCAAAAAAATCTTGGGAAAAGAATGCTTTCTGAAGGTGTTGGGAGGGAAAAAAAAGAAACAAGTTAACTGAAACATTGCATGACTAAATGATTCATACAATAGAGATCATGTCAACAAAGACTGTGCTTGTAAAATTAAAAGCTATTTCAATTCATGTTCACTTAACTGTGATTATGCAAAGTGTACCATTAAACCCTCTTCTATTGTGGTCTATAATTTGCAATATCATAATGCCCAGGAGTCCTAGTCACACAATAAAGCACCACTGTGCACCTTGTTGTGCAGACAGGGAAAGAAACTGTATTTTAACACTGCCTCTGATAAATGTATGCTCTTGAAGTATGGGTAGATACTAACCAATTAAAACACTCAAACTTTTAGGAGAGGTGTGTTAGGCAATCACCTCACACAGGAACCTAGGAATTACTATGTTCAACCAAATCAAGAGTACACCAGTTTGCTTCTGGAAATAGTGCTACATGACCTATCAAATGGTATAAGAATCAAAAAACGAAGCCCTCCAAATCTAAGAAATTGATAGCTATGCATTTTTTCTGTATAGTCATATTATTTCCATATTCACCTAGTCTGACCTCCTGTCAACACTTTGACATCAGCACATTCAGTTGCGTGCTGTTATTTTGCCTATTGTTCCTTTCTTTTGCTCTTTGTTTACATGTATAACGTTCATGCTTAATGTCTTTGGCTTCAGAGCCTGCTAGCACTCAGGCTAACTGCAGGTCCTAAGAAAGGGCTGAACAGGATTTGCAGATAAATGAACAGAGAGAGATTTAATTGATGGGCCTTAATTTTATTAGTTTACCACTGAAGGAGGGGCATAATAAGCTGCAGCTAGTGGCAATGTGCCAGGCATTTGTTTGGACTCTGGTGCCAATTTAGGAGTTCCTACCTTGGCAGACCTGTGATCAGTCTCTGTGAGCTACTCCTTTAGTTTTCAGCTTAAATTTGCATTCTTATGCCGTTTTCACACAAAGAAGGTTACCATAGATGGATTCCAGATTTTCTTTTTTCCATGTCACTTCAGACCAGCTAGTAGTAATAGAGAAGAAATTTTTACTGATCCCTAAATTAATGCTTAGGTAATCAAGGGTGGTAATCAAGAAGACTAAGCCAGGTTCTTCACAGCAAAACATTGGCTGGAACATGCGAGGCAAGGACCTAAACTGGAACAAGAAAAGATACAAGGAAAAGCATTTTCACCATGAAGACATTAAAGTAGTAAAAATAAGCTGCCTGGAGAGCAGCCTCCAAGCTCCATCCTTGGAGGTTTTCATGACATGGTGAGACACAGCCAGCCTTGAGCAACCTCACTTGACATCAGAGTTGGCTCTGCTGTGATCTAAAGGTTGGGCTAGAAACCTCCTGAGGTCTCTTCCAAACTGAATTTTCCTACGGTGCTCTGACCCTAAATGAGGATTTGAAGCATGTACCCATGCTAACAGTCCCACTGAAAACAGGCACAACACAGATCTTACTCGATATTTGAGCCTAAAGTGCCAAACAGTATAGGATAATAAAAGTAGGCTATACAGACTAAAATTTTTATATTCTATATATAATTTTATTTTTTTAATAATTACACTTCTTCAGAAGGGAATTGTGCAAGACATAGGGATAGGATAGCCAGACACAGCTATGTTGCATTCCTGCATAGCACGTTACTGTGCTTTTAGAGCTGGTTCTGTTGCCTTTGACACATTGGTCAGTGTGGGTACACCTGAAAAAATAACGAGATTTTTGGAGTGTAAATGCCTATTAGTCACCCAGTGCTCTTGGAATTTCAAGGAGCAGGGTACCCAAAAATCTGCATCTTGGCCCTCTGAGAAACGAAGTGGTCTTAAGCTTCCAAAGTATTTAGACTGTCATGAGAAAAACACTATTAGACTTTCAGATAAGTTTCTACAGTATATTAAAATTCAGCATGCTGCCTTACAAGTTTAGTAAATACGATTATAAGGGAGTACATAAATTCATTAAAAAAAAAAGAAAGTCTATTTAAAGTTCATTAAGAATTTAAAATGAAAGAAAGTATTGTGTTTCTGTTTTAGTGCCAATCATTTATCTTTGGTGCTGTGGAACATTGTATAAAATGTATTTTCAAGAATGGCTATTTGGACTTGATCTTCCACACTAAAACTTCAGAAAGGACCAACTTCCTGCTTGATGATGATTTAGCACAGGATATACTTTGTTGTTTTGTGAGAAACCTTTATTGCAGCTTATACAGACTGTTTTACAGAAGCTATTGTCTATCAAAACCAAGGCAGATGTAACACAGAAGGACTCAGAATTAACTCCAACAAGTATGCAAATACACTTGACAGGAAACAGTTTTCAGCTTCTTTTTCTTGTATTTCACTTCTCTCTCTTTCTTTTTTACTCCATGCTGCCATGTTGGCTCATGGATAGCTAGATGCAAAATGAGACTGACATGTTGGACACACGGATATCAAGGATGTGGTTTCCTTAGCAACAGTAACCACATAAAAGGTCTCAGAACTTACTCATGGGACATTTCAGTTTTTCATATAAAATGAATACTGGTGGTGAATATGATTGGTTCAATAGTACAGTGAAAGTATCACAGAACTGTAACATAATAAAATATTTGACTCTTCTATTTTCTGAAACCAGGTATCACACAAGAATATTATCTTTGTATCATGGAGAAGGGAATCTTGAGGACATGAGAGGCATTAAATCCAGAGAGTTTTGATGCTTTGAAAAGTTTGTATTTATTTACCATGAATTTTACCTAAGATTACAAATATATGATCTATCAAAATCTACATACAATCAGACTGACTCAGATTAAAGCATAGCACAAAAACTCTGTGTATCTCAAAATTTTGGTCTAGAATTGTTTCAGTATTTTATAGCATTTAGGGTTTACTTCATCTATAAATACAGCAAACAGATTTGCTAAATACAAAGCTGTTGATAGAAGGGTCATGTAGTAGGGTTAAAGAGCAGGAGCACAGTTCTAGACTGAGATCTGGCTCTGCGAGGAAAATTTGGAAGAAGTATTTTAATTATGTGATGTAACACTGAATAAATTTGCAAAGTTCATTGAGAAATTCCAGAAACACATCGCAGAAAGGCAAAAGGATGCGCAAAAAGGATTTATTTTTTTCTGGTCTACCACTTTGCACCTTCGGTGGCCTGCATATTCCCATTTCCCACACTGTGCCTGATACACGTGTTTCTCATGAAGATATAGTGACTTCCAGAAAGTCAAAGAGGTAAGTAAAAAAAAAAACCAGAATTCTTTCTATGTGTTCTTTGACCTTCAATTTTACTTTTTTGGCAGCAGAACAGACTGAAGAGGAACATAACTAAAATGTTGCCCTTGTCCTGAACAGAAAGTTGAATTATTTTCACTTTTCATTCACTTAGATCAAGGAGGATATTGCAAGCAGTGTGAAGACGTAGGCCAGGGAAAACTGTACTGAAATCGAGAGATGTCAGGAGATTAGTTTATATAAAAAAGCATAAAGCTGCCAATCACTTCAGCCTTTTAAATATTAGTCTATCTGCAAGGGTGGAAGAATCTTTTCAGTACAAAGGCAAAGTCTTTTAGCAATAGATAAGTGGTTCAAAACAAAGGAAACCTCCTTGAACAACGAAGCAATGAGAAGAAGATGAAAGCTTTCTTCAAGACTAAAAAGTTTTGAACAACATGTGGAGCATCCTGTTGAGATTCAAATCTGTTCTTTTTGTCCTCTAAAGGATGTGTTCCTCTCAAAGCCAAGATATTCTCTTTCAGTTCAGCTATTCTCATCTTTTCTAGTCAAATAATTTAAAATATGACCATGCTACTTTTGGAACAAATGTTGTAAATAGTGATAATAAGACATCTTGCATAACACTATTCAAACAGTACTTTGTGAAAGGAGTAATTTTCATTACCTGTATTAACAGATATGGAAAGGCATGGAAAAGGTGACTAGTTCAGCAAGAGCTACCAGCCAAGCTGCAAAGCAAGGACTAGAACTGAGATCTCCAGATCTGATCAGTTCTTCGATATCCACTGACAAGCATGACTCCTGATGAGCCCCAGAAAAGCTGAATATTTCCTTCCTGCCTGACATCTCTTTTCCTATCACATTTACAGATTTCTTGGATTCGGGCCATCATAGTTTAGATTTAGAGTTACGCTTCTGTCAATTGCAGAAAGAATTTATGTTCTAATTTAGGGCCAGCATCTACTGATTCTGTGTAATAGTGTCTAATGCCTTGTTTAGTGGATGCTAACCAACCTTTGCAATAATGAGCATCAGGTAGGTCTTTGGGTACCAGAAAGATTTACAGATGTCTAGAGATGGTAATCTCATAGCTCTACAGTCTGCAAAAAGGCAAAAAAATCCCATCTATGTCTGCCTAGATAATCACAGAAATACCTCTGGTTAAAAATCAAAATCTGTTTAACACCTCTAACATAAAAGGCCAAGACATACCTGTAAAAAAATAGAGAATCTACTGGGTTTTTTTCTGTGCTCT
>JAWMRA010000113.1:75767700-75777700 GCA_035584735.1 Pseudotriccus pelzelni | reverse complement strand
ACTTCCTTAAGATTCTTCTCCCTGCATGCGTTACAAATTTGACCTCAAAGAGCTAATTTAAAAGAGAACTATACTGTCTTTAAATTTTCTAGAGTCTGGTTTTCACTAATCCTGACTTGAGACATCAAAGAGCAAGGATATATCAGATTCCCCAAGGAACTCATTTAATTGTGTGAGTATCTATAACATATAGCTTTTCTTTCTGTTATTGTTTTTTTTTCTTTTCAGCTCAGAACTTTTCTGAAATTTTTTTTAAAGTAAAAACTATAGCAGTCTGCACACTTTAAAATTACAGTAGTAGAAATCAAAGAATCCCTTCAGTTTGCATCATAAAAAGAAACACAAAAATGTTTTCTGAATTGAATCTAAGTTTCTACAACACAGCTGAATACACCTGGTATGATACAAGGAACTCTTGACCCATCCTCAGTGCTTTCAGTGCACATCCGTCTTCCTCAAACCTTTTCTTTTGAATATCTCAACTTGTTCACAAATCCTTTCCAGTGGACACCTTGAAAATCTGAACACATCCTTGCAATCTGGACAGTATTTTTCCACACAGGAAAATCTAAATACCAAATTATTCTGGCATCGAATTTGGTAGTTCAAAGAGAAATTCCAGCACTGCTTTTAGAGAAGCATGACCTTAACTTAAGGAACAATGATTTGAGAAAACTTTCAAGACCATTTTTTCCATTTTCACAGTGCTTTCTTCACTTTCTATAAAACATATTCACTTTTGAAGAAGTCACAATTAAAGGGATGTTCCAGCAATAACATCCTTGTACATTTTCAGACACCTCCTGGTTTGTGTCAGAAATGAATGGTTAGTTTGCAGCTTCATAAATTAGTTACATTGAACAATTTCCACCCCTGCAACTTGTGCTGTGAGGAATGCAGTGACAGATAGATTCTGTGCTGTGTTTGCCTATGAGATGATTTTCTTGAAGTCTCATAATGAGTTGTATTTGGCAGGATTAATGAGTATTATAATGGCAAATGGATGTTTGCAGCTCAGTTGTGTTCCATCACATAGTAACATGGGGTTTCTGGTCCCTTGGAGGCCATAATTGGTGGCATTAATGCAGTTTTTAATTATGCTTCTTGAAAAAAATGAATTGAGACCAAAACAAAAGCTAAGTGATCATCTCTCTGTAGTGCTGTGTGGTGTAAACACAAGACCATTGCTGTGTCTGATATCCGTGTTTTGAATTAGGCTGATGGGAGAGGAATTGTACAGGATATTTGGCTGAAACTTGATTTGGGAATATTTGTATTTTTACACTGTTAAATAGCTTTTTAATTATAAGATGCAGGGGGTATTTTTCCCCAGAGAGACTGCTCAAAATAGCATGTTGTACACTGAACTTCTTGCATGGCAGATTACATTATTTCAAATGTAGCTCGGTAGCCACAATGTGTCTTTAGGTCTTCATTTGTTTAACAAGAGAGGGTGTGATTCCTCCTCACTTTTCCAGAATGCCCATACATGAAAACATTTTAAGGAGTGATGAGTCGGTGCCTATAACTGTGTACCACATGACAGGCTGGATTTATCTGCATGGTCTAATGGACAACTTTTTTTTAGTGCAATTACTCAACTTCTTCCACAAGCAAGATGACCAACATCAAAGATGCACTTGGCTATTTAATACTGAAAAAAAAATTAATAAATATATATAAATGGATTCCTAAGGAAATTATGTCAGAAAATAATAAAATGTAAAAGCTATTTGAAGGCATAGTTCATTTAAGAAAGGAAAGAAAAATATAATTTCTATATTGCCATTTCTGTGATACCTGGTAATTCTTATGACAGTGACATCACTACTGCTTCGTTTCCATGCAACCATGGATAAATCAAAAGGTAAAACAGAAAGGCTTAATTAAATGGTTAATTAAATAGTTACAGGATATTTATTTAATGGTCTATCTGCTTTCCCACTGTGCTGTTTAACATTTTCCTCCAGCCTGCCACAGTGTTATAGAAGAGATAATGTAACTAGAATTGCCATTTCTTATGTGATACGCTAAATTGGGATTAAGTCCTGATTCAGGCATCTCTTTTTATATCCATCCTGGCGAACATAACTCACATTTTGATCTTGGTAGTTTTCCATTAAATATCAGTGAAGTTATATGTATCATTTGTGTGGGCCCCAATGACTATATATTGTTCCCAAAGCACTGGAATGCATACGGCAAAAGTGTGAAGGTGAGGCTTCCAGATACTTACTTATTGACTGTGATGAGACCTTTTAAGGTCTTACTCTGGTGATAAGGGAGATGTGGGATTGATCTCAGGTACAAACATTAATTCCTTTGTGATAAAGTGGTACGAGCTGGAAAATTAGTCTATCTTTTCTTCTTTTTTTATTTTTTACTTTTTATTTAGTTTTCATTTTTGAAGCAGTGTATGTCATTGCACACACACAGATTGTAATGAAACCAGATGACAATATAGTCCAGATGACACAGTGTCTGGGAGGACTGCAAATGGTGTAGTTCTGTCAAATAAATTTACTAGTTTATTGCATAAAGGGAACTCACACCCCTGCTCTTGCGAAAGGTAAATACCTAAAGTTAAGTTTCTTAATCTCTAACTCATTCTAAGAAAAATTTATTCCCTAGCATCTGCCTGCAAAACTGCCATTTTCTCGACTGATGGATAGATTAAGAACAATCTGAATTCTTATTACTGTTTTTACTATTTGTATAATCACAAGTGGAAGCTCTTGTCTTTGTGCTGCAAGGTTCATGTTAGCAGTAAAGCATAAGACGAGGAATATGAGGTGCATAACAGGACAGTGACGAAACAGTGAAATAACATAGCACTTCAAGATCACGTGAAGCTAAACAAGCTATGAAATGGGTTTAATGAAAATGTTTAAGACACTGGACAAATAACTGTGCTTGGAAAATCCATTATAGCACTTTGGGGTCTGTTGACATGCTCCCTAATCCTACTGCTCGCTACAAGAGGGTCCCTAACCTGTGTGTGCAGGAGGAAATATGTTCTCTTAAAGCAGCATAGGGCCACAACAGTCACCTGTGGTTGAAAGGAGATGTTTTTCAACTCTAAATATTTGGGGAAGTGGATCTTTATCACACCACTCTTTTTGAACCCCTCTGAATAGACCAAATACTCCAGATACACCATCATCACACTGAAACTCCAGTTTCTTCTTTGATTCATCATTTCTTCTTAAATTCAAATACACTCAATTGAAAAACGTATGGACTTCACGCTGTGAGATTAAAAGCAAAGCCACAAACTGTAAATAGAAAGTTAAATATAATTTTAGAGCCCTGGAGGCTCCAGTGCCTGGGAGAAAAACTGCTGGTAGGCTGTGAACCCTGCTCTCACAGCAGTCCTTATGCCTTGCATGGGCCTCAGAGAAATGTACCTCCTCCGCTTCCTTTCACCTTCTCCTTCTTCCTTTCATATCAGAGCCTCTTCCTGTTCATCATGCAACAGCAATGCAGCTTTGCTGGCCTGTAGTTCTGGTACCTCACCTCTATTTTTTCACATGCTCTAACACAGTGTGAATTCCTCTCAAATTCCTCTGCCCCGTGGAGTGGTCTCAACAACAAATGCAGTGGCAGTTGATGAATTGTTTTCCTGCTAAAATAAAGCCATGATTCTTTAAAATGATGGTTGTAGTAATACAAAGCCCATGGGTTTTCCTTGATTGCCAAAAACTTTGACTGCTGAGGAATGTCTCCCAGTCCCCTCAAGCAGGTTCATGTCTCCGCAGAGAAATACACCAAGGTCAGTGATGTCAGGTTGAGCCTTGAAGATTTTCTTGGATTGCTGCATAGACCACAATGTTTCTGTTTTATAAAATATTGAGGAACAAACACAATTTCACCCTTACTCTTTCCCTCTCTTATTTCTCATTATCGTTTGCATTTTGGATGGGACAATTGGACAATGGGAGCTGCTACCTGCTGCATTCTGCTCCGTGAGCACAGAAAACTGCACAGTCACAAACTTAAGCCAGCCTCTCTTTCTGCTTTTCCAAACTGCTAAATTAAAATAGCTCAATGTAGAATATCCTATGCTTAATCACAAATATTACATTAAGTAAAAGTTATTTAACCTTCATAAAGCAGTAAAGTCTAAAGAACAACATTGACCCCCAGCATTTCTTATAATAAATCCTGGCTCTTTCCTCTAAGATTTTGCCTCCAAGGAAGAGATTCCTAAGGTTTGGTTCAAATACTGTCCCAAAGAATCAGAGCTAACAGGTCCATCTTTGAATAGAATCCTCTCATCCAATGAGATCTTCTCAAAGGTCTTCCAAGATCCCAGTTCTGCCTGCTAACCCAAAAGGCTATTTTCACTTCCATTATTGCCAGGGTGGACCTAATGAGTCAAACCAGCCATGTAACTCAACACAATACTGCTATCAGTTTTTTTTTCTGAGTGTGCTAACTTTTTATACAAAAATAGGCTGGCAGAAGAAAATCACTCCCCTTTTAGAGTTAATGATACTGTAAAATTCTGAAAGAAGATACAATGTCCTGGGTTATAAAAGTGATCAATAGTAAGCAATCAGGAGACCAAAGCTCTTACTATTTATTTTACAGGGCAAGAAGTTATAGGGAATGTTATCTAGCTGGATAAAAGCACAGTCTAGCTGTCGAGGTGTTACGTAGCAGTTAATTCATCCTAGAACTGGATTAACTTTGAAAATGAAAAAGTTACTTCTCTAGTCATGGAAGATGTTTTGTAGGCCCCCATAAATCAGGCAGAAAGCTGCTGAGGGTGGAAAGGCTTATGTATATGAAGTCTCAACCTCATGAGGCTTGTACCTGCTTATCAGAAAAAGAAAAAAAAAAATCTGAAGGCGAATAAGTCAGCTACATGTAGAAACAAAATATATGATCTTATGCACTGCGGATAAACAAAATCTCTGGGATAGAAGAAATGTTCAATATATGGCAAAAAATACATATCAAAATGAAAAATTTTATCTGACATTGGAAAGGAGACTGCAGCAGGATTTCTTTAGAGCATAATCTAACGTTAGTTTTTCGGCAAAAATACCTAACTTTAATTATCAGTGTCCTAGTTGGTCTGCTCAGGCTGCTTTACTATGCATAATGCAGTCAAATCTCCACACATCTTTTTTTTTCGGTGAGTTGATTCCATTGTGTGTATTTGAGAAAAATCATCTGCACATTTTTTACAGTGGGCTGAATCTGTGTGGTCTTTACTCTCTCATCAGGAAATAAATCTCACATAATATCAGTAGGGCAGGCTATGGTAGAACCAGTCACCTCCCATTTGTATTAACATTGTTTGTTTATTTTATCCAATGTCTTTTGCACATTTAGCATATTTTAAAGTATATGTCAGCCATATTATAATGCTTTCCCTCTGCACAAGTACCACAGATATAAATCCTTTATATGCTTTCTCTGAACTCACTTACAAATGCCCATTGAAAATGTCCATTTAAATGATGGTAATGATAGTGAAGTCTAATATGCAGAAAGATTTTCTTATTATCTTATTTTGAGAGTATTTTATTAATAACATATTGATATAAAAGATAAGAACATTTTACCTCCATGAATTCGTATATGCAATTTGTTCTTTTCACTGCACAAACGTATTTAGGATGCCACTCAGTAGTACTGATTGAATATTTATTTAAACAAATATCAGTATTACCCAACTAGCTGGAAAATCCATGAGTTTGGTTTTGATAGCAGAGCATTTCTCAAAAATTTATGTGTGCATGCAAATGTTGGTGCTTTGGATATAGGCTAAAGTATTTGCTTTATATGTATTATTTTGTTTGAATACAAGAAAGCGGGTTTGATTTGTATGTTTCCCCCTTATAGAATTGTTCCAAGGCTCTGTCAGAGATCACGTAGAGTAATTTTTCCCATCAATCTTTGCTGTGCAGCCATGCACGAATGCAGTAGGAAAAAGGGGGCAGAAATCAAATCACTTAATTGCAGCATTTTTCATCTACATCTTTTGTTTTATGGTGGTAAAGGCCCCGAAGTAGCCTACCATGATTCATGGCTGTCACTGCTGCCGTTAGCAGTTCAATCTTTCATTCTAGGCATTTTGGTACTGAAAGTACCTACACAATTACTTTGATGAATATGACTTGTTTGTTTTTTTCCCCATTTTTAGCAGAGAGAGGTTGTGCTTAATACAGACATTTAAATAAGATAGTATTCATGCCTACTGCATCTGCACTGTTTCCAAAGTTGTGTACTCAGCTTACGAATATGAGCATTTTGCCAAAGGAATTCAAGTATATTAAGCTTACCGATTTCATTAACCCCTCCTGTTAATAAGTTTATATCATCAAAAAATAATGAATGCTCCATCCATACAAAAGGAATAATCGCCTCAGCTCTGACACTGAAAACTTCCTTTAAATCTTAGTATTTTATTTTTGGTGGGGAGGGTGGCATAACAAAGGCAGTGAAGGAGGATACCTATTACTGCTCATAAATGAAAGAGGTTTTTCTTCTGTGGTTTACACATATATCATAGAAAGTGACTACTAATGTGTACGTATTAGGAGAAGCCTCAGTGATGTTATCAAATAGTCCACATTGCCCAAATGAATAAAGATTTCAGAAAAGTGTTTTTTTTTTTTTTTTTTGCTCTGCACTGATTGTATTAAATACACCCTTTTTGAGACAGGAAGGAGACATGCTTTTAGGATTTTATTATCTCATTTTAAATCAAATTTCTAGCTTACATTTTGGCATGGGAATCCACTGAGAAGGTAAATGCCCATTTAAAATATATTCCTTTTCATGTGAAAACTGTTACTTGTATGGATTCTCAAAGAAAAGGAATCTTTCTTTCATCAAAAATGGTAATTTGAATTCAATAGAAGGACCTATGTTCCCTGTCTTATATTTGAATCTCAGGGCTCTATTTTATTTCTATTCCAATTAATTTATTTTATTGTGGTCTTTTCCTCTAATTACCAGTACAAAGTTATTTATGTTTGATAACCACCTAGTCAGCCAGAAAGCCCAGGTTTCCTACATTGTATAAGGGTAATACTGACCAATGTACTCTGGACTGTGGCGTTGCATTATTGTGGAATTCTCTTTTTAAAAGGCCAACAATAAACCCAAGCTCAGAAGCATCTTAGATTTAAATGTAAAGAACCCTCACAATGAAATAAACCCCCCATAAAATATTAATATAAATGTTGTAGATAAAACTCAGAAAGGGAATTAAAGCAAATTTCACAGAATTATAACCATGATCCAAAATGTGCCATACAATCTGCCAGCCCCAGACCTATCAAGTGAAAACACAGTTTGACAGAGGTGCATTAGGAGCTGCTGCTTTCAAGATGACTTTCAGTGTGGGCTATTAATTTTGCCGACTCTGTTACAGAGGCATAATTACACCAGGGTGAGTGGATTACTGGTGGACTTACTGCAACAGTAAAATTGAGCAAATGTGGAAATGCTTATGGGATAACCTTAAATATTTACCACTGAAGATGCGAATATCAGTTAAAACATTTGTGATTTCTTGCTGAAAAAGCAGGGGATAAAAACGGTAGGTGAGTGCAACTCTCTGAGAATCACAGCTCTGGGGATGGAAATAACACATTGGAAAGATACCTCATATTACACCAGGCAATGGCACTATCCCTCAAAGTTACCAAGACATCCTTCTGAATTGGTGCCTTGGAAAGCGTATCATCCTCTGTACCTGATTTCACTTTCTACTTTCTGATGTCATCAATTAAAAAGTAACTGTACAGCTGGTGAAATAAAACCATGGTAAAATACTGAAATGAATGGTTAGTCAATCCGATTCATCACAACATGCCTGGTGTTTGCCTTCTTATCATGGTTTGGTTCATAGACTATTGCTGGATTTAAAGATGCAGCAGCCATCCCATCTGTGTGAACATCACTGTGTATACACTACTGTCGAAGTGTCTGGGCACATGGATGTAGGAATACCTGACATTAAAGGAAGAAAGATAATTAATTTCATATTTCCTTTATTAAACACAGATTTTTTTAAAAGAAAGTTAGCAGTATTTATACGGTACAACATGACAGAACAATAAACCAAATCCTGGTCCTTCAGAGCCTTGGCAAATGTACAGCTCCTCCATATTAGCAGACTTCAAATCTTGGTGGCGCTGAGATACATGTAGGAATTATTGGCCGCAGCTGGATCTCCCTGGGGCAGCAGTTCAGAACTGAAGGTAACAAGAGGCTCCTCAGGCAGAAACATTTGCCTCTGCAAAACATTGCTAAAGCCACCATCAGGAAAAGATGGCATTCACGCATTGGGTTCTTCACCTAAGGCATGAAACTATTAACAGTATCACTGCTGCGGGCAAAACATCAACAGTCTAGACCCTGCTGGACTAGTTCTGAGTTAGTTGAACAAATTGTTTATGGTCTTTGTGGTGTGATGTAGATGTTGCATGGTAAATGTTTTATACTTGGTGATCTTTGATTTCAGGACTGGATTCAAGGTCTGCAATTTGTTATTCTGTCCCAGATAGGAGCACAGTGGAGTCTACTTTATGTTTCTCTGTGGGAAAAAAAACCCAAACCAAAACATCAAAAAACAAACAAATGAACAAACCTACCAGAAAACTCCAACAAACTTAAATGATTAGGAGCCTTTGTAAGAGTCTCAGAAGTCTTTAAGTTCCTGATGGTGAGAGAGGTACCTAGCAAATTTTTCAGTAGTCATTAGGGAGTTAATCTCTGTTAATTTTAATTGGAATCAGGAATTTAACATGCTTTTGAAAGTCCCACTAGGTAGCTCTCTCCTGATACTACTTTATAAGTACATTCTGCCTTAGATGTCACTTTAAAAATACGATCCTTTGAAAAAAAATGGCGAATTCAAAAATATATAATCTTTCATGTTTTTGTAATACTGTATGCACATCCAACTATTAAAATAACACATGGTAATACACATGAATAGGCAGAACTGTGTAAATAAATCCATACTGAGTTATCAGTTTACATTTATGAGAGCAGAAGAATTTTCTCTTGTGACTCTCTCTAAAGTTAATAACCAATCATCATTTCAGCATAAGTTATTTTAAATTTGTTTTAAAGAAAACACTTTAACACAGCAATAGGATAAAAGAAATTAGAAATGTTTATTTGTCAGAATAATACCTCCAAATGTAACCTACGGGATGCATCTTTCCAGCTCTCAGCCAAGCAAGGACACATTAGTCACATAATGTTCTGTATTTTTCTTGAACTCCATGGACTGATCATTGTACACAGTAACAAAGCTCAGAGCACCCTGGTCATGAAAGAGATCAGTGAACAAATGTGTTGGCAAACCTAGCATATGGTAAAATTTACAGATTGATTGGAAGTCAAACTAAAGTATAATAAACATAATTTTTCATGGAGGAAACAAAGGATGGGTTGGCCTGCAGGAAAACCAACAATGTAGGTACAACTGTTTGCAACTGCTTCTTCTTGCTGAATAAATCAGGACAAGTCATAGGACCAGTGCTCTGTCAGATGGGTACTTAGGTCCCCTTCAGAGGTGAACTGCCAAGAACCTAACTTAGCTATTTCTTTCTCACAGCCACCCTGAGCTCTGCCTCCTTTTGTTTGAGGTGGAACAGACAGGTGGGAGGGTCCAGAGGTAAATGCACTTTGATGGTTCCTTCTTGAGTACCTTCTTGAGGTGTGTGCTATGCCTCCAATTCATATGCAAAGTCTTCTAATGTTTTATGTTTTTAGATTTGGATCCCCATGTGGTTACAAAACATGGAGGAGTGTCTGGGCTGGTTTCAGTCATGGGTGATTGAGAACAATTATATGATATTAAAGGGTTAATTAATAAGGTGATAAAGCCAGTGTTATTTATTGGGTATAAATTCCTGCTCTAGTGATAATTAGGTAGCCATCCACGAATGTCATGGGTTTGCAAAAGTCCCCCTCCTTGGGGATTGAAAATAGTTTGTCCGGATGAATTTCCGGACAAAAGCCA
>JAWMRA010000113.1:75757023-75767600 GCA_035584735.1 Pseudotriccus pelzelni | reverse complement strand
ATCCTAATATTATTTATCTCCCCAATCAGATCTCTTTGTCTGCATAAACTTCTCTTACCTTAGAGCAATTTGTGGGGGGTGTGGTAAAAAATGGTCCCCTAGGCAAACCCATGATAACGAAGTGTACCACATTTGATGAAATAGCACAGAAAGGCTTAGATCTAAAAGTAAACTCACATTGTACTCAAATACAAGAGTAAGTCAAAGCATGTGGGCTGCTTTGTGAAGCAGATGGATAAAAATGTGGTTAAGAGAGGAAGATGATTTGGATGTTTGAGAGGGGCCTGGCAGACTGCCTATGTTAGTAATGCTAAGGAGTGCTGGAACACTTGATAATTTCAGAGCAAGTTAGTTTGCCACAGCTTACAACCTGCTCAGTGCTGGGGAGAGAGCTTGTTCTGTCTTCTCATCAGTATGTGATACGGAATAATCACAGTGGTTACCTAACAGTGATGAAAAGCTTCAAGAGCTAAGGAAAAGAGACTGCAAATCTGATTGAATGTGGGCATTTCAGGTTTGGAAATACATGCTACCTACTAAAATGAGCTATCGACTAATTCTGAAAGAAATGTTATATGGGCTTAATGTTCATCTTCATCCACACTATAATGAGAAGGATTAGACTGGCTTCCATATGTGGAATATTTATTTCAGCAATACAGGAAAATGTATTTCCCTAATATTTTTTCTGTATGCACAAGACCTTAAATTTTACAGATGTGATTAATGTTTTAATTTGCTGTTCTAGTTGGATACAAGTTTACCATACAATATAAATTACTTACAAAGAAATTTGCTTATAAGGAGTTTAATTCATATGCTGTTTAGTCACAATGTGTGGCATAGCTTTGCCTTCTCTATGGGACCGAGCAGTTGTGCAATTGATTTGCAAAATAAAAAACAGTTGGGTTACACAAAGCATTTCTTAACAACCTAAACCAGAGCATTTATGAAGCAAACATGTTCCATAATTAGTGTTTATTTTAGCATGAATTGGTAAACAGGATATTATTTGCAACTTGTGAGTTGGATTCCTGACACAAATCATTCTGATTAGCCAATATTTAATAAAAAAATTGTCTTTTCTATTACATACATTTTTGTAGATCTCATTTGCAGAGCAAAAGAATGACAATTAAATACATCCGCCCAGTTGCATGAATCAAGATAGTTCTCAGGTTAATTGTTTCAGGATCCCTGGAATAGGAATCCAGTGACTGATTGTGATAATAATTAAAAAAAATAAATTAAAACACTATCTCAGAATGTGGGTTTTATTTTTTATTTACCTTTCAACAAGCAGCTGAAAATAACACATCCTTGGAATGGTATAAACTGACTTGTGCTCTCTGGTCTACCTGCGGTGAAGATAAAGTCTTGACTGTTCTCGGGGCACGAAAGATATCTGGACTCTGCAAGAACAAGCAAGGAACTACAGACAGCGTATGAACTGAGAATAATGACTTAATGCCTGTATCATTCAGACACAGTGGCTTTATTTTACAGTATTTTACTAGCTCTGGTGGGAATAAACTTTATGCCTGGAGATCCAAAGACTTCTGTCCTTCAGAAAATATATAGAGAGCTGTGTTCTCTGGATAAGTATCCCCCAGTAAGCACCCTTGTTTAGAACCTTATTTTGTAATTGAATATTATTTTTCTAACTACTTTTCATGTTACATACATCGGCAATGTTTAGATGTTATGAGAAATGAAATGGGAAGCTCCCTGTCCTGAGGTGTTTCAGACATTTCCAACCCAATGACAAAAATGGAAAGTCAAAATATCTCTAGTGTTTAGCGCCAAATGCTGTTTTCATTGAAATCCAGAGGCATCTTACTATTGATTTCAACAGACAGAGGATGTATAGTTTTATTATGAGTTTTATGTCTAAGAGAGATCCTCTGTAATCTTTCGTGGGGAGGATAGGTGGGCCAAGGTCAGGGTACATTTCTTCATCAGGTAGAGATGCTGGTCTAGCAACTGCACACATGGAAACAATACACTCTGTTTACACTTGTAATAATTTTCCTAAGTCCAAAATCTGAGCTAGTAGAGGTTTTCACTCAAATATCAGGAAAGATACACTTACATTAAGTGTTAGAAACAAAATTTCTCCCTAACTGACCCACAGAGAGCATCACTGCTCTGATAGACCACATGATGATCCTCCACCTTTCTCTATTCTCTCCTCTTAAACAGGGTGTGAACACTAGTATGTTCATCTCTGCTACAGACAAGATAATCTGATTTTATCTATTCATTACCTGTACAGCCATTATGTGTATAGATAATTAACAAAGCAAATATGATTATAGAAAATACAAAAAAGAAACCCTTTTGTTTCTGTAATTACTTCAGTAGGAAAGTGGAACTTATTTTCAAGTCTTGTCCTATCTAATGCAATGTAAATATGGTATTCAGCATTTTTGTCCATTTCATTAAACACTGCTCATTTCGATATAAACCTTATTAGCTAATTAAACTATTTAATTAGTTATATTTGAGTAACATTAAATTGCAATCACTTGCATCTGTTTTAATAGAGAATGTATTTTATTTGTGTCCACAAATGCTGGCACAATATATTATTCCAGCCAGCATCCAGCGTAACTGGACAGCTTCCCTGAACATTTCAGCTAGTAAGACTAATTCTTTCTAAATAGCTGCATGCTAATAATCACATTGCAGAAACATCATATTAAAGACTAACTTTACAGTGAGGATATGGGCTAACGTGGACAGGGCTTGGGTTAAAATGGATTTTATTTCACACATTTCAGGGTACATTATATGTAGGGATATGTGTTTTTATACAGTAAAATTTATCTCTCACCAAACTCTAGCTTTCCTTTTCCCTAAGCCTCTACATTTCTTTTCACTTGGAAAAAAAAAATCCAGACTCTTATTTGGCCTGGTGTCATGTGACACAAGGGAATTTGACAAAGGATATAAGGCAGTTCACCAGTCTGACTTAGTGTAAACTGACTAAAACTCAGCAGTGACATTAATTCCATTTAAATGCTCTTTGATGATCTCAGAAAGGGCAGAGTAGGATAGCAATGTACACTCATCTCAGAGGTATGCATTGAGGCTTCGGTCCAGTTGCATGGTCAGTGGAGATCCCTAATGGTCATCCACCTTCCTCCAGCTTCCAGGCTGAAGGGTTGGTCAGGGTCATATATTCTGGATAGTACAGACCAGCCCCATGTGCAGTATAAAGTCCTTAATCAAAGCGCATACTTTATATATTTATATATTTATATGATAACTTTTCCATCATACCATAAATAACTGAGAAAGACTCATTTGTACCCTTGTTTAAGACAAAAGCCAGCAAAATATATGTGGTCCTGATTTACTTCTTAGATATCAACCTTGGTCATTCTATAACTTTACCATTACTATCTATTTCCTTCATTAAGGAAACCCAGGCAAATCTCAGCCTTTGAATGAAAGATATTATTGCATTGTTCATAAAAGACTATTATATATGGAATAAGAGGTGCCTGAGATTTATTTCCAGACTATACTCTCAGAATCCTGAAATCTGTGTCCCTGCCCATGGCGGGGGGGGGCAGAATTAGGTCATTGTTAAGGTCCCTTCAAACCCTAGCCATCCTATGATTCTATGATTGTATGGTTGAGCTGACATATTTTAGTTAGGCCTTGAGAATTTTGTTCCGTACCAATCTCTTTGCTGTGGACACGGCTGTTTAAACATTCCTGTAGTTCTGAGTTTTCGTTTATATTTTTTTCAATACAGAACCCAAGGTCAAATTTACAACTGCGGAAGTCTAAGGTTTTTTTGTTTACCCTCTACTATTGGACAAGGTTTATCTCTGGGCTTTGATTATCAGTGGTGCCTGGGAAGGCAGAGCGAAACTCAGTCAGTTCCCTCCTTCCCTGTCCTTGCAAGAAGGATGGGTAGGTGAAGGATCATTGAGGTAGGTGAAGGACCATCTGGAGGTTGCTTAGAGTGAACCAGCCAACCCTACATATTACAGCTAGTTTTACAAAGAAAAAAAGAAGGGTAATTGTCATAGGTGACTCCTTTCTGAGGGGGACAGAGGGCCCAATATGCCAACAGGACCCATCCCACAGTGAAGTCTTCTGCCTCCCTGGGGCCACGGTAAGGGACACTACTAGGAAATTCCCTCATCTGTACAGCCCTCTGACTATTACCCCCTATTAGTTGTCCAGGAAGTCCTAAAGGCAACCAAAAGGGACTTCAGAATAATGGAGGCATTTAGCCAAAGGAGTAGGTACACAGATTGTGTTTTCACTTCTTTCAGTAACAGTGTTTCATACTGTCAGGAACACGAAAGCTAGCCCGATTAATACATGGCTTAGAGTCTGTTGCCATTGGTGGAAATTTGGTTTTGGTTTGGTTTTGGTTTGGTTTTTTTTTTTGCTATGGGGCGGTTTACAGGGCACCAGGCCTACTGATGACAAATGGGGTCCACCTGTCTCAGAGAGGTAAAAGGGTTACGGCCCCTGAGTTGGTGGGGTAGATTGAGAGGGCTTTAAATTAGTTTGAAGGGAAAAGATCTAGGCCCACTAAAGATGATCCTAAATGTGGCAGGCCTGTGTTGACAGGGAAATCATCAGCCCAGTTGAAGCGCATCTACACCAATGCAAGCAGAATGACCAATAAACACGAGGAGCTGGAAGCCATTGTGCAACAGGAAAGCTATGAATGTAGTCACTATCATGGAAATGTGTTGGAATTACTCTCACCACTGGAGTGCTGCAATGGATGGCTATAAGTTCTTTCAAAGAGACAGGCAAAGCAGGAGAGGCAGTGGGGTGGCTCTACATTAGTGATTGTTTTGATGGTATTGGTACCAGTGATGATGATGACAAGGTTGAGTGCCTGTGGATAAAGATCAGGGGGAAGGTCAGCAGGGAGGATGTCCTGGTAGGAGTCTGTTACAGGCCACCTAAGAAAGGTGAACAGGCATGTGCATCGTGGTGCATTCTACTGGATGCTGGAGGAAATCTCACAATTGCCAGCCCCTCTACTCCTGGGGGATTTCAACTTGTCAGATGTCTGCTGGAAATGCAACACAGCAGAGAGAAAGCAGTCTAGGAGGTTGGAGGCTGCTTGAGGCACACGGATCACAAAATCATTGAGTTTAGTCCTAGGTGAAGTTAAAAGGGGTGCTCACAGGACTGCCACCTTGGACTTCAGTGGGCAGACTTTGGCCTATTTAGGAAATTGATTGACGGAGTCCCTTGGGTGTCAGCCCTGAAGGACAAAGAGGCCAGAAGGGCTGGATATCTTAGGGAAATCTTAAAGATACAGGAGCAGGCTGCCCCCATGTGTGACAATACAAGCCAGTGGGGAAAAAGAATGACCTGCTTAAACAGAGAATCTAGGCTGGAACTCAGGGAAAAAAACGGGAGTGTATCACCTCTGGAAGGAGGGGCAGGTAACTTGGGGGGGGCTAGAAGAATGTTGCAAGGTTACATAAGAAAAAAATCAGAAGGGCCAAAGCCAGCCTGGAATTTAATTTGGACACTGCAGTTACAGATAACAAAAAAAGTCTATAAATACATTGGCAACAAAAGGAGGACTAAGAAAAGTCTTCATGCTTTGCTGCATGCTGAGAGTACCATCGTGTCAGGGGATGAGGAAAAGGCTGAGGTACTTAATGCCTTCATTGCCTCAGTCTTTAACCAAAACCTGTTGTCCTCAAGATACCCAGCTGCCAGAGCTGGAAGTCAGTGACAGGGAGCTGAGTAAAGCCTCTGCAATCCAGGAGGAAATGGTTAGAGAATCAGATACCCACAACTCTATGGACCCAGATGGGATGCACCCAACTGTAATTAGGAAGCTGGTGAAAGAGCTTACCAAGCTACTTCCAATCATTTACCAGTAGTCCTGGTTAACCGGAAAAGTCCCAGTTGACTGGAAATTAGCAAATATGATGCCTATCTACAAGAAGGGTCAGAAGGATGATCCAGGGAACTACAGGCCTGTCAGGCTGACCTCAGTACCAGTGAAGGTCATGAGCAGATCATCCTGAATACCATTAAGTGGCACATGCAGAACAATCAGGGGATCATGCCCAGCCAGCATGGGTTTACAAAAGGCAGAGACCTCATTGCTCTCTGGAACTATTTGAAAGGAGGTTGTAATGAAGGTGGGGAGTATGTATCTTTTGACATCTTTCAAGGGAAAAGATGAAAGGAAATGGCCTTAAGTTTTGTCAGTGGAGGTTCTGGTTAGATATTAGGAAAAAAAATTACTGAAAGAGTGGTTAGGCATTGTAATAAGTTGCCTAGGCTGGTGGTGGAGTCACTGTCTCTGAAAGTGTTCAAGATACATCTGGATTTGGCATTTGCGGATATGATTTAGGGGTGACTGTGGTGGTGCTGGTGTATCAGTGGGACTAGATGATCTTGAAAGTCTCTTCCAACACTGATGATTCTGTGAAGGAAACAGAAATGCATACATCAGACACACAAGAAAGGGGGAGGCACAAAAAAAGAGGGTAACAAATGTAGGCACAAGTGTGTCTGAATGAGTTCTCCTTGGGAGTTAACTGATGGTGGATATGTTTCAAAGATAAAGGCAGGACTGCAAATTGCATAGCTGTATGCTTTGTTCTTCTGTGAATTTGTAATGCAACATTTCTTGAGAGTAGCAGGTATTTTTGCTCAAGGATGTGGGGGCAATCATCACCACTCCTTCCTGACTGTGCATCTTATGTGTGATACTACCATTAGCTAACTCTTCATGTGGAGGTAAGTACTCTCATACACTTTTTCAGTAGACGTGGTGCTCTGAAATCATGTTTTCCCAGTAAGTTTTTTTTCAGGGAGCAAATTAGACATATTCTGCATGAAAGCCTGTTCTTTACATTCTATTCTAGCAAATCTGGAAGAAAAAGCATTATTTATTTGCAAAATTCTAACTAATCTAAACTCTCTGCCCTTGATTTAAATTCCACGTATTTAAAACAGTGTACATGCTCTAATTGAGCTGTATAAATGTAATGAACCCAGGTAGCTAGGTTTTACTTTCAGCGTACTTCTTTTTAAACTGAAATTGCCCTGGCTGCACATTGCAAAATAAATTTTCAAAGGAACCCATGTTTTGGCACCATCAGTGAGAACAAAGGTTTATGCAGACAGTAAGTGGGAGAGCCAAAGTGCTGGAGACGCACACCATTAGCTACAATTCTTCTGATGCTGGAAATCTGAGGACTCGAGAGCTAAATGGTCATTTTAATCTAAGGGTGAAGGAGAAGTTTATTTGCACAATGAATTATTAAATTACCTTCTACGCTCAATTCAGTTCAAGTAGCATCAGTTGAGGTTTGCCTACAGCGTAGGCTTGTTTTCTGGTTAAGGGAAGAATGCGGGCAAAATAAGATTGGATTTTCAGAAAACTGTGTAACAACTACTTGTGTTCACAGCATCATTCATATCCTGGATGGGTGGGTAAATCTGTTAACTCTCTAGGGCAACTAATGTCTATGGCAAAAAGTTACTTAGGTAATTCTGAAAATTGGAGATTATAGACAGATTTAGTGTCATTTATGTGCCAAGTCTTTGAAAAAATTAAAAATATTAAAATATTGCTGCAGTCTTTAATATAGAGCTGTAAGTCAATGATGTAAAGGAGGATTCATGTTAATTGTGGTACAACAGGTATATTCAATACCTATTGTCTTCCTCTATAAGTTTCAAAAGGTCCAAGGAACTTTGAGAAGGTGCTTATGTTTTTTTTTAAAAACACTCTTCATTATGAAGAGTGCAGCATATAGAAAACCTGACACATATTAATAAATAAAAAAATTAATACTGTCAGAAATATATGTTAGAGGCTAGCAGACAGTGTACTGCAATCCAAGAGCAAAATATAATCAGGTGCTGAAATCTAGGAGTGAAGTATGCTGAGACCTTCTTAAAAAATGATAAAACTCTTCTCTGAAAAAACAATTACGAATGTAAAAGTAGAAAAGGAACACTCATTCATCAGCTAATTTCTTTTCCTCTGCGACCCCACAAAAAACCCATATATATCTGACTTCAATAAATATGCTATAGTAAATACCAATTATTTCAACTTCTTCATGATTATGCACTCTCTTTCTTAAGTATTTTGTCTTTATAAATCAAGATAGGTACACCAGTCAAAGAGCAGGTGGCGAGCATTAAAATCCTAAACATTGTCTGGAAGATTACAATTAATTTTTATCTAGATAATTTGCAAATATGCTGACAATTTATGTCAGTATAGAAGGGACAGTTATGTAGGTATATATGAAATACCATTTAAGTGTGTAAATTTCATCCTAAGGATTATATTAAAAAATGTAATACAGATAATAAGAGATAATAAAACTAGTATTTTATCTTCTTTCTTACCAATTCATTTACTGAAAATTTTAACAAGATCTTCTTGCTTTTGCTATAACATAAAGTCACCAAAATAGTCCTCACTCAATCAAAATAATGCTCACTGACTGTAAGCAGCAGTTACAATATAATCTCAGAAGTTAACAAGGCTTACTTGTTAAAGAGTATGAACTTTTGTAAGTGTTTGTGAGAAGCAGATAATAAGGGGAAATCTTTCTGCTATCTCAAGGAATTGAAAAAAAGTTTGTATTTCTTAATTTCTGGGTTTTTTTTTTGTTTAAAACAACTCAGAAACCCGATATATAGGACTACCATCAATATATAACTATGCTAAATATGTGGAAGGAAATGGTGGATGAAGCAGAATAATTCTTACTTGTATATGAATTTTTCATGAGGAACAAAAATTATGGAAGTCACTAGTTTTCATAAAATCCATGATTATATCCAAATTTGCTGTGATTCAAACATATTTTCTCCAAAGACAGTGTTACAAAAATCACATCCATAAGTATAAGGATTTGTGCTATTGAAAGAGTAATAGTATATCTATAAAAACTAAGAAAACCATCACAACAACTACAATTTCACAGTAAACATAAAGCTTCCTTTTTCTCATAATTTCTCCTTCTTCTGTATTTCTCCTTCCATTATAATTGATACAGAGGTATAGGTTAATACAGTCATAAGGAAAGAACAAGTTCTAACATTATCAGATGAACAGAAGAAATTAGGTAGAGTAGTAAAAGAACTCTGTAGACATATGCTTTGCCACCAATATACTTTAACTGTGACCTAACTAGACCTCTCGTGTATTTAAGCCAGGTCACTGAATAGCCTCTGATCTGGATTGAACCAGTGACCTAAGTGTGAAAAGCTGAAGGTGCTAGTGCTGGTAATAGAACTTGGAAATTCAGAGATCCGTATGATGTGGAAGATAATATGGCCTTCTTTATCACCATAGGGTCAACAGTAATCTAATGCAATGTCTCTGTATCCAAAGCAATTCCATTTTGAGTGTAGTACTGTTTAAAAGACAAAATTAAGTGCTTCTTCATAATGAGTATATTCTGTCTTCTCGAAGAATTGAGGAGAAAATGCTTAATTACTAGCATTAAGAAAAAGTGCATTGTTTCCCTCCTTTCTAAGTGGATTTGATGCAGAATGTGCAGTTATACCCAAGAGATACCCTGCTTTGATTTATGGGTCCTTTCATACAGCAGAAAATCCTCCCAATCAAGAGAAACCATTGTGATTTTTATGATTTACAATATAATGAAGCAAAGCTGAACAATACATAGGCAACATGCAAACTATTATCTTCAGGCATTACTTTCTCCCTCTATCCCCAATAAGTGTTAGAAAAGGGCCTTTTCCTTTTCCCAACAACTATGTCCCTATGAAAGCTATAGTTCATTAAGTACTCACTGTTTTAGGGAAGAGGGGAATTGCAGAGCCTACTGCTAAGTGCCTGCCAGGGATAAATATTCCAGCTTTCTGTTTATTCTTTTTGTGTTCTGGTAACTTTTGGTTTTATGTGTGTATATATATAAACATATATATATATATATATATATATATATATATATAAAACAGCAATAGGGCTACATTTGTCTTTCGTAAAAAATGTTTGGTGGAATCACTGATCCTGGAGGATTGTGGTATCATTGTGCAGAGATTACATAGTTGCCTCAATAATTTCTCAGGGATAGAAGCAGAACGAGGAATACTTAAATGCAAACATGTTGCAGTACACTTCATTATCTATTCTTTTGAATAGGACTCCAGAAAATTTATGCAGCACCTGGAGTGCTAAATACTTTGATCTACTCCAGGGAAGGTTAAAAACGAGGAATGATGTGGAAGTCTAAACTTTAATATAATAAAGACCGGTCCTCAAGACATATTTAAATTGTTACAATGCCAAACAAACCCAAAATGTTCAGGTAAGGTTGCAACTGGGATGGATATGATTGCATTTGCATGCATTGCTCAAGAGCTTGATTTCAAAGATAAGGAATAGAGTAAGTACAGTCTTTATATAACACAAGAAGACTAACTATTTTTATATAAGACACCATTTAATGCACAGGACTCAGGATTATTTAAGTGCCCTAGTTAGAACAGCTGGGACCAATTCATGGGTGTAACCCACATCTATGTATTCTATAGCCCTCCATGCCATTTCCCAGAAACTGTTATCA
>JAWMRA010000113.1:75527786-75756778 GCA_035584735.1 Pseudotriccus pelzelni | reverse complement strand
TACTTTGGACTCGGGGTGGGGGGGCCAAGGAACACCACTTTAGTTCATGCCCCAGGGTGCTGGGTTATACATTTGGGGTTTGTGGGTTAAAATCAATTGTCTGTCTGTATAATCTCACTTATTGTATTATTTTAATAAATTGTTATTCTGACTTACAATCTCTCTTTTGAGTTGAGTTCATTCCCCCTGCTGGTTAACTTTTAAACCAGCACGTTAAGTTACTGCAGTGACCTTCACCCTCTGTGCAGGTCCCTCCAATGTCTGAACACCGAGCAACCACAGGCTCTGCTGGAAGGACTCAAGCAAGGGGTGAAACATCCTCACCAATGGACTGCCATGTGTGCAGGAGCACTTGAGCTTTTTAATCAGCTCTGAGAAGTACATTCAGACAATGTGCACTGATAAGACAGGGTTTATACCATACTTCCCTCTGCCTCAAGTTTTCCAGAGCATTTTTAGACTCACTTAGGCTATTTAGGCTTGAGGCTATTTTGTGTTGTCCTATCACTTGTTACCTGGGACAAGAGCCCAACCCCCACCTCAGCACAACCTCCTTTCAGGTAGTTGTAGAGAGCAATAAGGTCATCCCTCAGCCTCCACTTCTTCAGGCTAAACAACCCCAGCTTCCCTCAGCTGCTTCTCATAACACTTGCTTTCTAGCCCCTTCACCAGCTTCGCTGTTCTTTGGACACACATTGGTCATATTTAACCTGCCCCAGAAAAATATATCTCTGGAGTGGGAAAGTGAGATGGCTCCTACAACCAAACCAGACCTAGAGGGCAGCTCTTGTGTATCCAGCCTTGAAGGACATGGTAAATGTTATCTTAAAGGCCTTTGACTCACTGTTTGAATTACGGTGGGAGATAGAGACAAGTATCTCCAAGCCCCGTTTGCTAGTCCTGCACTGTAAGAAAACTAATTGCCACTGCTCTGTTTCTCTCAGGCTGTTGCAAATTTTGTTCTCCCACTCTTCATCCAGCAGACCAGAACTGACACAAGCTGTGGGGAAAGTGCTCATGCAGTTTTGCACCAACTGAATCCCTATTATTACAACAGTGTTTCAGATTCTATTATTCTTATTTCCACGCCCCTTCCCCCACCCCAAACACTCTATTTAGAGCTGATTTTTTTCTCCCTTTCAAAACTCTAAGACTTCTCAGCCTCCCAAGTGGGTGATTGAAAAAGCTTCTTAATGTATGGACATGGTTAGTCAGTGGAAAACTTCATGTATGATAACGTCTAAATGCTATTTTATGTTGCTGGATCTCACACTAAGATACCAAGAACTTCAGCTCTGCTGCTTCAAGGAGCATTCATGTGATGATGAGCAGTACTTGAATGACCAGTTCTCAGAAGAAGCCACAGAATTATACCAGTAACATTTTTTTTTTCGCTGGTAAAGATGGGAGTTCCCTTCAGAACCTCTTTGAATGTTTTACAAGAGGTGGCAGACATGTAGGATAGATATATGTCCAAGCATTGCTTTGAAGATGAATGAACTTAAAAGGCTTGTGATCTAACCAAATATTACATGTTGGTGTTGTGTACATCTGAGAAAACAAAAGCTGAATGACAGAACAGATTAAAACTGTCTACAACAGAAGAAATATGAATGCATTTGGTGTATATGTCTGCGATGAATAATCAAAGTTAATTGCAGTGGAATTTTTTTATGGTTAAGATGATGAGGAATTTTTGATTTTTATTCTTTGCAGGTCATCTCAGAGTTAAGGGTGAAGGCAGTCTTTCTACCGCCATTTAAGCTAAGACACAACAAAAATAAGACCTTCTAAGGAAGGGAAAAATTCTTGCTGAATTCTCAATAAGTAAGCTGGATTTTGCCTTTCACCTAGGCTGTTTATATCTACCATGGCTCAAAGCTATGTTTTTGTTCTTTTGAGGCTCCATTTCTTTTGCTGACTTTCAACCTCAAAATACATATTTGGTTCGATCTCTATCGTGCAAATTTTCTTGCCTTTGTCAAGTCTGAATTTGAGACACTGTTATGGAAACAGTTTTCTTTTTAGTCAGAGGAAAATGAACTTTCTTAATTGCACTGACAGTACTGCATAGATTTTAATTTTAAATACTAACAGTGGTAATACAGCAATAAAAGTTATCCCATATGTGTAATTCATCTCTGAAGAATTTAAAGGGGCAAAACATGAGTAGGTTTTTCTGACTGCAGAGGGGCATGAAGTGAATATGTTTACTGGCTTTAGCTGTAATATTTATTTGGCTTAGAAGCTTTTTCTGATGTTTAGATCCAGAAAAGGTCTTTTCTTTTAGCTTTGTATGGGCAACAAATTATTCTGAAGCTTTTAAGTAGAAAACACACAGATTTAACCAAGTATAATGTTCCTTCTTGGAACAATCTTAAAAAGAATCCTGTTTGAAGCAAGAAATCCTATGGTTTGCTGTAAGCTTTTCAAGTAAATTTTAACATAAAGCTATGCCTATACTGAAGAAACAAGTAACCTGGAATACACAGAGTGGACCTAGTTATTTCATTGTCCTATAAACAAAAATGGTTTTTTCTGTACAGTGTAAAATATATCCTGTCAGGGGAATCTTTCTTTACTGGAAATCCTCTTTGTTGACATTCTTTCCGTATGTTTGCTGAGTCTTTTACCATTTTGTTCTCTGATCACAGAAAGAGCACCATTTTCCAAAGCTGTACTCTAGATGTCATGAGTTTGGTAGGAGAGAATCTTACCTGTGACCCTTTTAGAAGGCTGTACTTAGGTCACCCTAAAGCCTTTTCCAGACTGAACAGCCCTAACTCTCTCAGCTTGTCTTCACAGGAGATGTGCTCCAGTCCTCTGATCATCTTCGTGGCCTTGCTCTGGACTCACTAAAGCAGGTCCATGTCTTTCCTGTGCTGGAGACCCCAGAGCTGGACACAGTACTCCACGTGGTGTCTCAAGATGGGAGTACAGGAGAAGAATCTCTTCCCTCAGCCTGCTGGCCAAGTTTTTCATAGAGCTCAAGCGCATTATTTGTAATGCTTCCTCGACTTTAAAACTACAAAAGTATTACATTTGTAATGCACATTATAAATAAAAAAAATATTTCACATGACTGTCTACCTGTCCTAATCTTTAACATGAAGTTGTATAGAGCCTTTAATAAGCTATCACTTTTGTCATGATTATCCATATTCACATACTTTACATTATTTTTGAAGAATACAGGTTTTTTTTTCTGTAGCATAAAGCTTAAAGCAGCATTTTTAAAAACAAGTTATTTTCAAGGGTTCATTTGACACTTGAGTTGTTAAACACTTATCTGTCAGGTAAAGTAAGAGGTACACTTTTCTGTATGCTTCAGTTTTGAAAACTATTCCCCCCACCGAATTCCTTTAATTCGCATCTGATTTTTGGAAAATCAGGAGAGCATGCTTGGTGGGGGTGGTTGGTGGTAGGACTGGAACATTCTTTGCTATATTCCTTCACACCTGTGTACGTGAAGGGTTAAATAGGTAATATAAAAGGGAAGAAGTCCTCTTAAAAAGGTTAAACTTTCCACTCTCAACAACCTGATATGTCTAATGTACGAGGTATCCTCTTTGAAAAAGGTTGTTAAACATGAGTTTTGTTTACATATAATGTCATGCAGTTATCAGCATAATCAAAAACTTATTTAATCCTTTTCTAATTCTAAAGTGATTAGCAAGGGCTGAGAAATCACCTTATCTCACTAAAACACAGGTACGAACACAGAGTAAATATTTTGGTAAACAATTATTCTGCCTTGCATATTCAGCAGTGTGCTAAATTATGCATAATCTTGCATAAGTAATAAGTGAAGGTAGCTTAAATTCAGGGTTTTTTTACCTGACCTATTTCTTTCAGTGCTGTTAGCTTCTTAAATCATGTATGAGCTTTCCGTAAGGCTTCAATGAGTAGTTCTAGTGGAGAGACTTCAGTAATAAATTTCAGGAGAAGACAAGTTTTTTGACAGGCATAATGCAACACATACAGAGTTTGGAACTCACACTCTGGGAATTTAGAGCAATCCTTGCAAAGCAGCTTTTCCCTGTTACATTAATAGAGAAAATGAAGTATGAAAGTCCTCAGGAATTACTGCTAGGTGTAATTTAAATAATTTACCAGAAGACAGTTCAGCACATGCATAGAACAGGGGCATACAGAGTTTGCCATAAGCAGTTTATAAATAAACTATATTCTGCTGAAGTAAGTCAGGCATAAATTATAACTATTCCTTTTGTGGCTATACTCTGTTCCTCATTGTAATAGTTATTTAAAAAAAAATCTGGGTTATGACCTTCTACTAGAAATCATAGGCTGTGCCTGCCTTGTACCTTGCTTATGAGCACGCTTACATTTGGTAGTTTGGCTGCTATGAGATCAAAGTAAAATTACTATTGCTGTGGGAGAAAAAAAAAAGCTAAAGTGCATTACATTTCTATAAACAGAATCTAGGTAGAATTTTGTAGTTCAGTGGAAAAAGGAGTGTTCAGTGCCAAAGACCATTGACTAGCATCTGACCATTTCATGAAACCCTTATGCACTTTGTTAATGTATTATTCTATTTCTAGCCTCAAGTGCTGAAAGTTAAAATGACAGAACAACTTGAAAGTACCAATAGAAAAAATGAAATTAAGATACTAGGGAGTATGGAGAGGGCAAAGAATATTTTAAACACACTTGTAGAAAATGGACAGCTACTACTTCTGCATAGGAGCTGCAACCCTTTATTAAGGACTGTTACCATTTAGCAACAAGAAATATTTCAATTTATTTTGACAGTGTTCAGAAATAAGAATCCAAGGTGAGAGGTCAGTTGATCCAGAGAGGCTCATTTATTTTTGTATACCACATTAAAAATATATTAAATATATTTTAATCTGACACCTGTAAGTACTGCATAAAGAAAAGAAAAACTTGAACATGATTTAATGTTGTTTTCCCCTTTTTATATTATACAAGTCTAGTGATCTCTGGTTCCTGTAGAGCACAGATGAACACAAATTTTCTATCTCTGGTAAGTATTTCACCTTCTTGTTTTTTAATAATATGCAATTTTCTTAATTTATTCTTAATTAATTCTTCTTGTATATCTAATTAAGAACAAAGCATTATAGCCACTGGAGCTCATAAACAGCCACAGGTCAGATACACAGACTTGCGGTCTTTTTGTCATTTTGAGCAAAAAAACTAACTCACATGTTTATCACTCACAACAAGTTATTAAATATATTTTCCTTAGAAAAAAATATGTAAATTTCTGTTGGAATTTGGTATTTTTCTGAGTGAGATTTACTAACTTGTTTTTCATGCATTCATGTATAAAAATAGAAATTTTTTGATATTTTTGTTCGTTTGTGTTGGCCAAAAATTATATATTTGTGTAATTACATTAATACCTGCATAACAATACAGTTATATTTTAACCTGGTTTCATACATTTATTATCACATCAGTAATTGCCTTGATTAAATATATATAGGTATTAGTACAACTACACAATGTATAATGTCTGTATAAATAATTCAAGCTCTTCTTAACCCAGCATTTGTTGGCGTTCCCAATTCTTGTTTGCAAAACTCATGCTAGTGTAAGAGTGAACATGGAGAATAGGTTAAAAATGCCCTTGGTTTTGCTTCTCTCCTTCTAAATGTATTTATCTAGAAGGTGTAGCTGCATGCTGCAGGAAACCCTGGCTGCCCCTCTCAGACTGCCTGGGGGGTGAAGCACTGTCTGCACTTCACTTTTATTTATCCACATCACTGTGGATAATTTTGCAAGTCCTTATTCACAATGTCTCTGCTGGGTGGGTTGTGTCTCCCCACGAGTGACACTGAGTGAGGAAAGCTTTGCATGAGGGCAGTCAAGTGCCAAACCAGACCTCGTCGCTCAGGTTCCACTGGGCACACTGGTCACATTCCTGAGATAAGCCACTATTTTAATGTTTCTTTCATAAGTTTGTACTTACTGATTATTATGACTAAATATGGTTTTCTCAGAGTAGGGACAGGGTTTGTGATAACTGTCATTTGGGATGGAAAATCCTCAGTAGTGTTCTTGATAAATGGAAAATATTTTTCATGTCCAGAACTAATATGCATATGTGAAAATTCCAAATACTTACAGGTTTCCCATAACTATTCTTCGAATTTTCTGTAAATTTTATTTACTTTTCTAAGAAAAAGTTTACTCATTATCACTCTGGTTGAAGCAGTTGTCTTTTCTAGTGTAGAGCCTTTTCCATTATTAACCTGAACTGTTAGAAAATTAAGTAATGTTAACAAGGAATCTCTCCTTAATATGCACTAAATATAGGTTGTTTGAACGATAAAAACAGTTTAGTTCAAACAATTTAATTAACATCCTTCCACGTATTGCTGAAAATAAAGTGCAAAATAAAATAAAATCACTGTCATGATCCTGACCCTGTGTTGCAAATTAAAAACACAGTTAAGTGTCATAAATTTCAGCAGCTCAATTTGGGTTCACTTAATAGAACTATGACAAAAGCAAATGTTTTGTCACTTTCAGACTGTTGCCAAGAAAAATTATAGTGCATAATTAATGATAATCCACTCTTTAATTTGTATATATAAAGGCACAGGAAGTTGCCACTGATAGCAAGAAATAATATGATCTTCAGTGTTAAAGCAGTAGAACTGTTTCATCTAAAACAACGAGTCAGGGGAAGGATAATAGAAGGTGTCAGAGGCACAATAAATAAGATTAGAGTGGACAAGAAGTGAAAAGTATTAACTGCATTGAAATTTTCAATTAGAAAAGCAAAGCAAATCCTTTATGAATCATCCCCTCCACCTTCTTTCAAACCTTTTTGAATAAATGCAGTTGAATTGCCTGAATACTAGTTAGTACAAAATCAAGCTATTCCAAAGATATGAATTACAGTTTTATGTTGTAACTCTAGACATTTCAGTAATTTTTAAGAACAAAGCTAGACTTCAAGATTTTAAGCACCTGTGTTTGAATAGGCTCGTGGTAATTAGCTGGTCCTTCCTAAGCACCTTCCTAAGCAGACCTGAAATATCCATGAAGCAATGACAAAATACATTATGTGCTGGATGCTGTGAATCACATAGCTTTCCTATCTTCCTTACAGTAGGTGGTGTTTCTGGGTAATGCAAACTGCAGAACACGAGGACTACAGAAAAGCCAGGCTGAGGTTAATGATTAGATGAAGACAGTTTTCATCAGCTCACTTCTGATACATTCGTAACATGAATTGACATTGAATTTTCTTGGTAATAAAACAAGTTTGTCCACATTTGCCTTCAAATTTTGTCCTTTTACTTGCTTAGGAAATGTGACAATTGTTTCTTCTATCCAAGGACAATTTCATGTGTCCAGATATGAAGGCAGACTCATCAAGTATTAGTGACTGATTTTTAAAGCCACTGTGTAGCAGTAGGTGTTAGGGGTCCAACATCCATTTGAGTGGTTCTATCTGAGTGAAAAGCATATCTGACACAATTTATTTACCACCAAACCTACAGCCACTCGGTAGTTAGACCTCTTAAGATTATATGTGTGTATTAGCTCCAAAGTGGTACAGGTACCAGTAAGTGAACTTTACACCTTCCTAGTAAAAAAATTTTTTTTTCCACCTTTTTCTTTTTTCATTTTTTGTAATTACCTCTAATGTCTTGGAGTTTTGCAAACAGTTACCAACTGCTCTGTGAAACACATAGTAGTCTTGAAGTGGTGAAATACCAAGTCCTTAAAAAGAGATATTTAGAGATGCCTTTAATATATATATAATCAATGTGCATGTCACACTCTTTCCAAGAACTGAAAAATTGTTCTGACTGTTCTCTTTGTTAGAATTCTTTTTGTGTTCTTTAGTGAATCCTCAGCTGTTTCTCAGATTCCCAGGATCCTACACAAAAACCACGAAATGCTGCTAAAGTTATTAACCCATACATACTAACACCTGAAAACTTTCTCTTCCAGCTGTGAAGACTGATGAGTTAAAAAAATTATTCGCAAGACCTGCTTTCCTGTAGAAAACCTAGAAAAAGGAGACTGAAATAAGCATGCTTTCTAAATACAGTACTTAAGTCCAGATGGAATTTCAGAGTAATATTTCATGTCTCTTGTCAACACATAGAGATAAAATGCTGTGTCAGAGACTCAGAATGGTAGAGAGATGAAAGTAAGAGGCAGTCCAGAATTCATTATTAACAGGGGCACTATGACTATATCTATGCTAATAAACTCAGTGCTCCACAACAGATTGCCTGCCCCCAAACTACCTTCTAGCTATGACCATTGAAAAGTCCAGCTTCTATATGGCACCCATGAAGTCCTTGAGAAAGCATTGGTTGATGTGAATAATTTTTGTAGGTTAGAGTTTGGAGAGCTGTGACTCTCTTCTCAGTAACATTCCAGAGACAGTTTAATTTACTAGCACAGATTATTAACCTATGGGGCTACTTCTCCCATTTTTACATTTGAAACATAGTCTGCCAGAAAAGAAATCAAATGAAAGTTGTTGCCCTGGTCTGCTCCTACTCACCTCACTCCTCCACCATGAACTTTGCCAGCCAGATTGAAAACATGGATGATGTTATCAGGCACTTCTTCAGAACTTCGCTTGCAGAAGTACAGTTTATCTACTGAATCCCTTCTACCTTTTATCTCTTAGTTGCCATCTCTAATAGCACACCCCATTAGAATCACAAACAATTAGCTCCATTGTATGCTGTACTTACAATCTCTAGTGTAAGTGTTTTCGTCCCAGATGAACCCATATACTGGTTGAATGTTGACATCCACCTTTGACAGAGAGATTCTACCATCCCTAAATGACCTATCTTAGACTATCTGCTACACTTGTACATAAGTACCATACCACTGGCATTCAGAATGACCTTCTTGTTACCTTTCTTATCCCAAATCGATCAGCTCCAGTGTTAATTGTTCTTTTATCTCATATTAATATTATTTACCTATTTCAAAGTTGATAATTAAGGTATTGAACAGTCTGGTAAAACTCTTCCCTGATTCCTGTCCATTCTGAACTTTTGGAAGCAGAGAACAGTATTAAGAAATGTGAAAACAAATAGCCTTCAAACCTGAAACCAAGTAAGGTAAAACTTTTTAAATGTATAGGAAGAAATAAAACATGAATTTCATAACTTTCTTTGTGCATTCACTTACTGAGGCCACTTCTATGTGAAATTTTAGGTGGAATGGGAAATGCTGAACCAACCAAGAGTAAAGATCAATATTTTAATTTACATAGGACATTTACATGTTGGGTGAGATAAATGGCTGGATATTTCCCTTTTCTTCTTACAGGAACCAACTCAAAGAGTCTGGAGTGTAGACAATTAGTTTTAGTATTACAGATAACCTTTAAAAGGCCTAACGATTTTAACTGCTACCTGTGCAGTCTTCTGTCCTCAGCTATTCATTCCAGAATTTTAACAAATTTTGGTTTAGTTGTTCATACATTAAGCTACTTTTACGTCGTGTGATCCAAAATCAGTTCTGAATACATGATGTTTCTGTGAATATATTTTAGTGACTCTATCAAATGTTTCTAATTTTGCAAGAAATGGAGCTTTTCCAATGCCATTTATTCTTCTCATAGCTGCTGTGAAATTGTGTAGATCTTGTGATGTTACCTGATCAGGCTTAAAGACCCAGGCACTGTGTTTCGTATGGGAGTCTGATATACATGCTTGTGAGTTCAACAAAAATAAAAATGTCCCACTAATGAGAAAAATTCCTTTAAAAACTCACTTTAGTGACCAGCCTCTGGTACTGATGACTGAGTATAATAAGCACATGGAACGGTATTTGGTTGGAAGGCTTTGCCCAAGCTTCTCCAAGGGAAGGTTGCCCTGAATGTGAACTCCTAAGTCTCAAGTGCCTTTCCCTTGCACTTTTAAAATGACATCTGTGTTTTTTGAAGTATCAGTCTTTTCTTTTTTCTGTAGAAGTCCCAATACTTGCTGGACTTCCCTTAGATTTCCTCTTTCTGAGTTTGCAAGCCACATTCACCTTCAAGATTTCTTTCAAGAGAAACAGATATCGCAGTATCAAAGCCCTCTGACTTTATGGGTGCAGCTTATATCATTATTAACAATCATATCCCTGGGTATTTCTTGGTAAAGAGTAATAGGTTGCACACTGATGCATCCTTATGCATGCAACTCCTCTGCCCCCTCCGGCAGCCCACAGAGTAGGATATCTGTCTGCCCAGCACTGGTTTCAAACATTGCAGCCTGGAATCACACAGGGAAAGTGCTGCCCACCCTCCTTTCCACTACCCCATATTCCTCCTCAGCATAACAAAAAGATCTTTCTGACATTTTTGACCATTTCAGCATCAGCCTTCTGGAAACGAGGTAGCTGGGAGTCCCCTGTCTCCAGCAGACTCTCCGGTGCAGTCTGCAAGATGCTTGAACCCTGAAAGGTCCCTTTGGGCTGGGGAAGCAAGGAGAAGGTGAACTGCTCCCCCCCTTGCTTACCCTGGCTGCAACCCCAGGAACTAAAAAGCTCTCTGCAGACTTGCTAAATGGGTTCTCATGGCCCTGCTTGCTAGTTGGTGCTGAATAGCTGGGCTACTGCACTAGTACCTGGTTATGTACAATCAACCAGCTCCAGGAGTCAGCTGATAATAATGGAGGTCATAAGGAAGGAAGGGAACAAGGGGAGAATGGAAGGAAGCGAAAAGCACATTGATAAATATTCCATAATACCTTGATAAGCCCAACCAAGAAATGTATTCCGTGATCAGTGCGCTAACAAAGCTCAGCATCACAGAAGCTAGCCGATGGTCACTGTGTATTCCCTCACCAATTTTTACCATGGAGAACCGTGAAGCTGTGGGGTGGGAATGGCTAGTACATAAAAATTTAAAAAGCGAGTAACTTGAAAATATAAAGAGGCTCAAACATTATTTTTCTTGTGCTGAATCCTAGAGAAAATGTATGCAGTAGGGGTTTTTTTATTATTATTTCTGTGCCTCTGTGTGTGCATGTGTTTGTACATTTGGATGTATGTGACAGCTTTTATCTTTCTCAAGTACAAAACGCTTTCTGATTTTCTTAGTGATAGTGATATGGCAGGTAATGATTTTACTTCCCCTCTATTCAAATTGTACTGAGTTTCTGAAGTACATTTTAATGCACAATGTGGACAGAAAAGCATTTTCATGCTACTAGTCCGTACATGTATAAGCACTTGTAATTGGGACACTTCACGTATTGTATAAGCACAATGCATAACAAAGGTCCAAAAAAGAGTTTGCAGTTTGTTACTTGGGTTTTCAGGTGTTCATGACCTCTCCACAGTCTTTTGTACTGAGCAATAGAATATCTCTGTTTGATAGAAGGGAAGTTATTTGCAATTATTCTTTTTTTCCACAGCTCCTTCCCACCTGACCTGCAAAATGTAGGGGTACAGGGCAGAATACTGAGGAATGCTCAGCTGTTTGAGCTGGACTTTCATTTGTGCTTTGAGAAAAGGTTTTTATGATCCCTCCATTTCATGCCTAAGAGATTGTCTCTTGAGTGGGGGAGGGGAGCAAAAAGGACTCAGCCACTTTGAATACTCCTCCTTTCCCGAACTCTGCAGGGAATGAGTCTCCTAACAGCACTGATGTAATGGTGATCACAGCGATAGGGGAAAATGATCTCTTCAGTGTTGCTTTGACTCAGTTCCTCCCCAGTCAGCCTGCTGGTTCTTTACAGATATTGCCTCATGCCTCAGAGAAGCACTGGATTTGCAAATTTTGCTCCTGAGTTTATCCCTGGAATTTAATTTAACCTTTCACTTTCATCACAACAAAGATATTTGCTATACCTTAATCCAAAATCCATATGCTAAAGACTCAATAAACTACCCTTTTTCCTTGGATATTCAGAAGGATTTTATGTCTTTCTGTGAATAATATCTCTTTGCAAAGTGGCTAATAGTTTCATCTGCTTTTATATTAGCAGTAATAGCAGTGTTGCAAAAGACACCAATTTTGGCAATACAACTGAGAGGTTTACAGCAGTCATAGCTTTTAAGATCCCCATTTAACACAGCATTTAAGCACACATTTATGGCAAATGATCTGAAGCAGCAAAGTTGGGACAAAAGTACTGATGGGCCTTATAAACAGGGAGTCACATACCTCTTTGGAGGACATCCACTGTTTTAGAATTGTTTATATACTGTTCTGGAATAATTTGATATACAGAACTCTTTTTTGGGCTGATCCTGTGCTATGATGGTTTGACTATCCCAAGAATAGCCGGCTATGGCTTATAGCCCTGAAGGAAATGGTACATAGACCTATACAGCTCCCTGTGGTTTATTTCAAAGGCCACAGCACAGTTTGCTGCTCACCACTGTACAGTTTTAGCTCACCAAAAAAAAAAAAAAAAAAAAAGGCGCCATATTAGTAAATAAACCAGACCATTTAAAGTGGAATTTTGTGAGATCTCCATTCTCTTGCCCTCTGACTTTACTGTCCCTTCTGTCCCAGAACTCTTCTGCCCCAGTTCTCTGTTTTGACCATGCCACAAGTCATAGGAGGTCCTGTGACTACCTTTGTTATGGGATGTAACAGATTAAAGGTCCAACAAATAATTTGATCTTTCTTGTAATATACTGAATATTAAAGCAAAATATTGTATATCTGTCAAGATAGACAGATCTGGTAAGAAACCAAGTCTGTGTACATGCTCGAGTATATGCATGAAGAAAATCATAATGTAGCTAGAGATTAAAGAGCTTGGAGAGTGAAGAATAAGTGGAAAGTGATTAAATGGTAAGTGATATCTTAAAAGCATATGAGAGATTTTAAAAGGATCCATGCAGAAAACAAAGAGCTATTAGTTAAAAAAGGTAAATTGCAGATAGCACTACTCTAATATCAGTCCCACAATAGCCATCAGAGATGAACCAGTAATGTAATTTCTTTTAAATGGATGCTATTCTAGTCACACTTATCATCCGCAGAGAAATATTTCTAATATCTATATCAGATGATAAAACTATTTTCATTTATTATTGTACTAGATTTTCCCCCAGATTCTTACCACATTTTCTTCTTTCTGCATGCCATTTTTTTGCTTCTATAACAAACACAGAACTTGTAAAGTTACCTCATTTTATTTTTTATGTATAAGACTCAAATGTTAATAGATATTTTAGAAATAGGGAATATTGTCTTGCTTCAAAAGTGAGATAAGTCTTTCTGAATTTCAGCCTATATGTAAGCACAGATATAAATATACCGTACATGATATATATTTATAATATATAATTTAGATATATCTAAAGCAAATAGTTTTCAGTCATTTCTTCAGTAGTCAATACTCCTCTCACAACACTTTAGCAGGACTATCTGGTTTACTTATTTCTAAATGAAAAATAAAACCTAAATAATTTTCAGAAATTGATTTCTGCTGAGTTAATGAGTGATGGATCATAGTGAAATAATGCAATAAGTACATACTGTTGCCTTTGGCGAATAAAATAGGTTGATTTTTTTTTCCATTTTGTACATTAGAACCTCTCTGTAGCTCAGACTTCAGCTCTGAAGTTCATGGTGGTGTTTAACCCCACTGTCTAGTTATTATGCCTTTGATATAGATACAGCCAATGTTAGTAACATTGAAGACATAAATATCACTCTGATATAGTCTCTATAAAGTTTGCTGTGTAGCCAGCTGAGAGGAGTAATTTCTATTTTCCATCCAGTAATTGGAGAGTAAGATGCGCTATGTTTCAAGGCCTTGAAAGCTCATTTTATAATGAGACTAACAAGCTAAATTCATCTATTTTGTCTGAGTGAAAGTAGGGATGATTTGACTGTGATCTATGATTACCTGCGTAAGGAAGATATTTCTGCTTGTAGGAGGTTCTGTGATCCAGTAGAACAACGTGTAATGAGATTCCGTGTTTGAAAACTTAAAGCTATGCTCATTCAGACAGATATTACAAGAGAAAAATCAATTTACGTTGGAAAAACTAAGCTAGAGATCTCTTGGATTCTTTATCACTGTGTAGGATACATGCTTTGCACTGAAAAAAAAAATTATAGCAGTGCTTGCTTCCCAAGGGGTTTATTTTATGGTCTTGTGCCTATCTTCACAAAGCAAGCCTTCCTCTTCTTACGGTGAAGCAGTTGGGCTCATTGAGGCAGAAGAACAAAATAGTCAACCATAGTTTTCACCAAAGAGATTTGGAATTTTTATGTTTATTTGAAAGATGAATGCTGACAAGATATTATTTTCCCTTAACTAGGTCTTCCCTGCTACTTAATGTATGATTGCAAATATGGTTGAATCAAGTAGAATGCTCTTTGGTACACTGATATTTCCACTTTATTGTTAATTTTAATATCTGGGTTTGTTAATACAAGTTACTGCTCTTATTTAAATCAATTACAAGCCTTAATACTTCAGATCTTTTTCTGCAGGATGCACAAAGAGACATCAGTTTCTGATTTAGTGATTGTTCTTAAGGAAAATAAATTTAACAAATTTAATCCCATACTTTAAAAATGTATACAATTCTGCTTTTGTCAATATATGGATATCCAAAAAAAGGGAAAAGAATGACTATTTGTCATGAAAATGTACATATTTCATTGCCATGAGTCATCTCAAAATGTTCTCTCTTACCTCCCATTTCAGTTTAGGGTCCATATTGTTCAATTAGTCTTGTAAAACTTTTCAGAAGATAGGTATAGAGCATTTCCTATATCAGCTAAACTATAAAGAGAAAACAAATTAAACCACTAATTGAAAAAAATTAAACATCTGTAATGCAAAATGCAATGCTTTTCCAGTGAAATGCGGTTGAAGTATTCAATTTTTAGACATAAATAATTATTTTGAGGTAATTTTTAAAAGATAATAAGGTAGGAGGCTTTTCTCTGTAAACCTGATATTATTACATTTTAGCTGAAGCATACCAATTCATTCTATAAGTCATTAGATTTTTTTTCAAATTAGTTTTGCTAAATTCATTTTTCTTCCTTCAAAATCAAAGGCTATCTTATCCCTTCTCCCTTGTAGTTTTTATCTTTATGAAAGTCCCAATCATATCCCACAAAAATAACTCTAGTGTTTCAACTTTCAGTAATTGGATGGATAGAATAAATAAGTACTTCGCTAGATAGCAGTATTTGTTTTAGATTCGCTGTATTTTTCTCTAGATTGGAGTGCCATGAAACCATCTGATCTGACTATGAAAGAAGCTATTTTATAGTATTTAAAAGATACTACATATCAGGTTCTGAGAGTTTACATTGATGCAATGCATTGAAAATGTAGAAGATTGTGTGCTGGAAGACCAATTCAGAGATTTGACCGTTTTAGCACTTCCACTTACAGACTCTACTGATATCACACGCCTGAAAAACAGATACCTGTAAAACACCTTCTAAAGCATAATTTAAAGTTTCCATTAATAAAGTATTAAACATTTTTCTCTGAGTGTCTGCTGAAAAGTAATAAGGAACGTGACTATACCTTCTAATAAAATATAGTTTTTTCCTGATTCCCAGAACAGAATTTACTTACAATGCCATTTAAAAAATCTTACAATCCTGAGAAGTTACAAACATCGTTTCAAGGACAACTCTACCAGTATAGGATGTAGAGCACGCTGAACAATAGAATTATAAAAGATGTGAATGATTTGCAATGGGAGAGAAGAACTTTGCTCTCACATTTGCAGGACAAGAACTAGAGGTGCTCACCTGAGACAGTGGGAGGCAAGGGGAGAAGGGAGGCTGCCTCCCACACAACCCTGAGTGGGTCAGACACAGGCTACAGGTCTTTAGGACACTCAGGGAAAAGAAACAGACCCATTTTTTCTTTTCATATGGTGAGGAGTTTCCATCCTTTTTCATTCTGTACAGGGTTGAGAATACAGAAAAGTATAGGACTCAGGAAGCACATCTCCACTGATGTTTCTGTAGGTTGTAAGCCTCGGCAGGTGTTGATATACTGATGTACTCACAAACTTGACTTACAGTCTGCCATTGAAACCTAGTCAAGCAGCTCTTCTGTCATTTATTCATCACAGTTTCAGAGTCACTCAGTCTTTTGAGTCCCTAAGCTAGTTCCTGAGCATTATATTTAAAAATTTGAGTTCTTCAAGGCACCTTGTCAAAAAGCTATGCAAGCTGCAAATATATCTGAATATAAAAGAACATGTGGTATTTTTGTGCAGAGTTAAAAGTCATTGGCCACAGTGAACTTTCATATTCCAGCTGAGTAGTTCCTTCCCGCTTATTCATTTTCATACTATATTCTCATCAGTAAGTTTTGAATGCATTTATATGTTAACATCTTTATACCTCTGTTGTGACTGTTTCAATGGCAGAATGGGAAAAAATAATTTTTTGCTTTTCTTCAGTGAAAAAAACCCGTAAGGCAGATATCTTGTGGAAATATGCTTTTTGTTGGTTAAATACACGTGGGCACCAATTGATTTATTTTTCTCTGTTTCTGAACACCGATCACTCCAGTAGTGTTGTAGAAATAATTAATAAAAAGAACAGATGTGTTCCCACTTTTTGCTTTTGCTAATAACATTTTGTTTAACGGGTGTGTCAGAGGTTCATACAACAAAATGAAATATTGAAAGAGAGATATTGAAAAATGTACCAGTCTGTCTGAAGTTATTTGTTTTGAACAGTTACACATATTAGTTTATCTGCAACCCAGGCAATGAACTAAGATAAAGGAAAAATTCTTTTCTATTTACTTGATGTTGGTGTCATCCAACACAATACTATTGCCACCTCATTGGTGAGGCAAAAAGACTATTAACATCACTCAATGCAAATTCAGGTGGAAAATATGAAGTAATTCCGTAGTGGTCTGTCTTTCAGGAGCTCTGTAATGGTGGGACGTACAGCACAGGTAGTCATTTAACTGCCGAAAACATTTGAGGCTCTCAGACCTACAATTGATCCATTTTATTCTGACAGTAAACCTTTCCCAGCAGATTCTTTCATTAGTGAATTAGAAACAGAATTTGCCCCTTTTGCACTCTTTACAGAAAATAAAATGTAAAATGCTGATTATGGGATCTGCATTTACTTTTCTCACTCTTGCATTTGACTTTATATGTAAAGCACTGTGTTCTTTTCTTTTTGGCATATTAGGCATGTTTGTATTCCATCCAGAACTTTTGGGCTCTTATTAGGCAACACTCAGTTTTTCTATTATTAGGAGGTAGTATAACCTTGAATTGTATTTTAAATTACAAGGTGTAATGGGAATCCATCTTAGTTAGCCCCCATAGTTTGAAAGTCTTGGGGCCAGTTGAGGAACAGGGTGGATTTTGGTTAATACCTACTTAAGTATTTGTTAGTAAGGTTACAGCTGTCCATTTTTCCGTGTTTTGGTTTCAATATGCTTATATGTTATCAGATTTTCACTGTTACTAAAGGACAGTATACACATATTCTTTTTTCTTCCTGATCAATAAGCCTCAGATGTGCCTTCACAGGCAATATCTGCCCGTCAGAGACAGCCTGTGCTGATATACTGCTGTTGAGTTGTACCATTCGTCAAAACCACGTGTTATTCCCTGTTCTTGTATCCAGCCACAGAACAAGTAGTCACATTGGCCCCAACTGTGGAGAGGCAAATTGTTAGGATTTTATTGTCATCTGTATTAACCTGCTATAAAGAGAATAATTTACCTATTCAATTAACATGAGCCATGGCTGTAAGGGCTGCCATTTGATTTCCTAAGCTGCATGAGCATTTCATAATCAACTTGTAAAAACTGCGCCATGATGCATTAGGAGCTATTAAGCCATCATTTACAAACACTTTGAAATACTGCCGAGTTCCTTTATGCTTAAAAGAGGAAATAACTGATGTATTTCAGTTTGGTAACATTTGATAAATTCATGCATGGAAAGCCTAAAAGCACTGTTAATTAATCAAAATCAAACTAATGGAGCAATTGCATTTGTGAATCAAGGGGGAAGGGAGATTTTTAATAGAGCTCAAGGGAGTCAGAGTCCCAACTTCTGGTGAATTTAAATGGGAATTTGCTGCCTAGATGCCTTGGGTGTTTCTAAAAAGCTCAGCTGAAGCAACTGTTTGTGTCCCTTCTCACTCTCATTTAGAAGATACTGTTGATGAAGTAACAGCTAATATTTAATGGCATATATTGTGCATATGCATTTAGCATGCTGTGTGTGCCATACGAACATTAAAAGAAAATGAATTCCACTTTTCCCTACAGTTCCTTGAAAATAAAGAGATTTTAGGACACTCTCTAATTTTCCAAATAGAGTCAAACCTTTCTTTATAAAGTTTATGTGAAAATTCAAAGGTACCTTGAGCAAAGTCATGGACAATAGTGTGGAGAAGCATAAAAATTTCAGCATTTCCTATGGAACATTAAAAAAATACTTCACTCATAATAAATAATATCTATAATATATATGATATATTATATATTAATGTATATATGCATATATTTTTAATCAAAACCCTCTTAATTAATTGCAATCAATTATTTCTAAAATTTCTTCAGAAATAGAAGCCATTTAAAACTTTTCTTTTTACAAATACTGAAGCATGATACCCATTTAGAGCTACCTTACTAATTTTTATTTTACAAAAATATTTTATTACAGAATTTTTATTTCAACAGTATCTACTGTGAATGCTATGCTAATTTCTATGAACATTTTGTTTTCCAGCTTAAAAAAAATCACAGAAAAATGTACCATAAAACTGAAAAGTTCATGGCTGCTGGTTTTATGAGTGAAAACACAACTAGTTTTTTTTATTTGTAAATGCCACTGTGATGCTTGGCAGGGCAAGCAGGGGTCGTGCCAGACCTCCAAAGTGAGCAGAACCATATATTTTTAGAGTCATGACCACAGGGCGAAATATATTCCATTTATAGGTACCTAAAATGAGAGATGATTTTGGAGGTCAAGGACCACACGACTTCGCTAGGTATCTTCCCTGATTCAAGTTCATTTCAAAGGCATGCAGGAGTCACTCATTTTAGATAATATATATTGTAGTAAGTACTTCTTAGAATGTATTTGAAACTCATTTTAAAAAACTTTAAGTGGTCTGCTTTTGAAAGACAGGGGAAATTTTACAGAGGTTGAGACAGGCTAAGATGTTGATAAGTAAAGCTGATTTTAATGAATTAGTGCACACTAGGCTTCCTTACTGACCATTTTAAAGATGGTCAAAATGAGACAAACACCGTGACAGTGATATAGCTTATTTCCAGAATATTTGTCTTTAACTGTGCTCTATGAATAAACCACACTAATTTTTTTTTAAGTCAGTAGCTTCCAGTGAGATCTTTAGAAATGTTTTTCTAAGCTATTATGCATGTGTACTTAAAGTATGCTAATATAATTTTGTTTGTTTGTCAGGACATGGAATATGGCACACTTTCCTCTATATTTTAAATTTTACATACACTCACTACAGTCTAAAACTAAAGGTTACACAAAACAGCTTGACAGAACTTTTTAAGTTGTACACAAATGTTGGAAGGTCACTTGTTTTGGATGGAAGGTATAGCTAACCAGATTTTAAGACATTTGAAACTAATTTTTGAGAACTGTATGTGGTGTTTTTTTGGATACCCCAGAACAAACAAGAAATATGCTGAATCATGTGCATAATATGTCCCAAAGTTACATATGTACTACATTGTTATGCCTGCTGCTATGAAAATGTGCCTCTTACTCTTTGAATATTTGTGTTTGAAAATCTGAGTCCTGATAAATAAATTGTTCCAATTAGAATACCAACTGTAGCTTTTCTCAGGCTAAGTTGTAAACAAGTGTTTGTTAGTCAGCTGGACTGTATCTACAATTCTTTTTAGGGTTGCTAAGTAAGAGAACTTGGGATTGTTCACAAAATTGGCATTGTTTTCATATTCTCTTTTAGTATAGAAAAAAAAAAAGTAACCCACATTCACAGTATTCTCACTGGCTAATTTTATTTTGGATGTAGGCCTGTACAGACCCTCATAAAATCAATGACTTTTGAGTATCTAAATAACTAAAGACGAATACAAAGAACAACTGGGCATTCCCAACTGGGCATTCCCAACTGGGCCCTGCATCAAGTAATTCCAAGATCCAGGACTCAGAGCCATATTTCTATCTAACTTACCATGGTTAAGAACCATCCATGTGTAACATAAGGACAGTGAGACAAGAGAAAACCAATAGTTTTAGAAGTTGTTCTCTCAGCCTTCTCACTTCTGTTCAATGTCAGAAGAAACTCAGCTGAAATGTAAAAAGCATGTGGCATTTGAACAACAAGGGAGAGAAAAGGCTGGGAGGGGATGAATCAGGACTGAAAGCTACAGTATCACTCTGCTAGTTAACGTTCAATAAAACTTTCACAAACCACCACAAATCACTCTACACATTTCATCATTTGAAGCCTTTTTATTTCATGTTTTCTGAGTCCCTGAAGAGTCATTTTAATTCCTTTCTTGTGACGTTTTCCTTTGAGACCCAGAAGCAGGAGAGTAAACTTGAAATCCTATAACAAAAAAGCATGTCTATATTCTTTTGGCTTTTAGAGGAAAGTGCATAAAAAAATAAAGCAAAATATAAACAGCATTCTATCTGTAGAAGTTGCAAGCCCAGAAGATACCTGCCTAAACTTGAGCTACTCATTTATTTTCTTATCTTTATTGCGAGAATATCTTTGCACACCTTGAGAGCGCTATACCTGTGAAACCCAAGCAGCTGAATTTTAGAGATATCTAGGTGCCTTTTTCTACATATGTATCTTAGAAAAATCTTAGTATATTTTGCTAATTACTTCTTCCCTTCCTATCCTTCCCCTTCCCCTCTGGATAGCGGAAGAATCAACAATTGCAAGACTCCAATATTCAACCACCTGTGGCACACATTTGACTGATCATTTCTTTTCCATGGAAATAAAATTTCTACAAAGTCATGTGGTTTTCTGTTTTGGCTTTGTTTTATTTTGTGGCATGCTTTCCTGACTGAATTTTCTGATTGATAAATCAAAATATCTCATTTTAGTTGAAAGGTTGGACACTAAAGTGTGCAGCTCCAATCTGTTCAATAGCACTTAATTGGTGCTTTCCCACGGTATTTCATTGTGATATGGCAGCTGTAGGCCAGACCACGGTTACTTTGAGGGGTCAAGATCTCCAGTTGAGAGAGATCTTCTCTGACAGAGATAGCATCACTGACAGAAAAGCACCTTTTTTTTTTTTTTTTTAAGCTAGGCAAGTTTAGGGACACCATGTAATGCAAAACATAACAATGCAAAAATCTTTTCCGTTGATGAAAAAACCCCAATATATATGTTTGATTTTGACATTGTAAAATAAAAATATTGAAATTTCAAAATCTCAGTATGAAATCAGAGAAATGCTGAGATTTCCTGCAGGATAGAAAAAAATGTAGATCTCAGTTAATATCATCCTAACTGCTTAAATTTGCAAAGGGTATAATTATTCTTTGTATATTAATGGTTTTGCTATATTTTCCTAAATATTCATTCTTTGTTTTAAACTCTATAAAGTTAGCTACATAGGCAAGTCTTACAATCCCTCCTTAAGTTGACTATTTCCTTTGTTTTGATTTGAGCACATGGAAATGTTATGATACAGCATGCTGGTTAAAAAAGGAGTCTACCATGGCATTTGAACAGTCTCAAATGCTGCGTTGAGGTTCTTTGTGCTGTTTTGTAGGTAGCTTGTGTCTCCCACACACAAAAGAGCATCCTTTTTCAATGAAGTGTTATTTTAGATCTCATCACTCACTCCTAGCATGTATATAATGAATTCAGTAAGTATCTGCACATGGAAGAGGTGAAGAGTCTGGGCAAAACTCAGTAATTTTATCACTCTTAATTGAAAATTTCAGACGTGTTTGGCTTTGTTCCTGCCATTATTGCTAAAAATTAGGTTCTCATTGTGGAAGACACAGATTTAGAAAAATAAACAAATATTTCCCATTTGCACCTTAAACTGGAAGAGGTTCTATCTGAGTTTCTCTTACCAGACAGATTGAAACCCTCTAACAACAAGCTCCTCTCAGAAGAGCACTCAAGTACCAGGCTGAGACCAGGTTTGGCTATCACACCACCTCTCTAGGTTTGGCTCTCCCACTCTCTCTAGAACCAGGACTGCCAGGGAGCTCCAGGTGCATGAGCTGCACAGGAGGGACAGGAAGAGCACATGAAGCTTGGTGGTGAGGGATGTGACCTCCAAGACAATGCTTTTTTTCTTAGATTCTTCATTTTAATTTTAAAAAAAAATAGATGATGCAACTCATGAAGAAACCTCCAAGCAGAAACTGAAAATCAGTTGATGGCTTTTAAAACTGAATCCTTCTCTGTGGAGCATCCCATACTCTTACTTGCTTTCTCTCTGTTTTGCCTCAGAGACCCTGCCTAACCTGTAGTCGGACAGTAGGGATACAGTCTGAAGTGAATGCTCTAACTGTAAGTTTATCACCAGCTGTTTTGAAAGAGAAAATTAACTTTTTCCAGCTTCCAGAGGAGAGGATTTATGTGTTTAACTCAACAGGAAAGCTCAAATTATCATCCTTGCAAAAGGAAAGAAGTCACACCTCAGAGACAGCTCAGCTCTGGACGCTGTTGGCAAGAGGTGTCCTTACATTCACATGCCTATTGCTATGAATCCCGTACGATTAGAATAACTGGTTTGATTTAGCCTGAAGAAGCTCAGTGCCCTTCAGATGCTTAATAATGAGAAAATCAAGTCCATTGTTTCATGGGACTAAGGAAAGAGACGAGATATTACTCCAAAAATTTTTAGGGACTGAACTAAAAGGTACAAAAAAAGTTACAGAATCTGTACCACCAGACGCTTAGGCAAAAACAAATATCTGTCTAGGATGGTTTAGTCATAAAATACTACGTCAGAGGAATCATATGACCTCTAAAGTTTCTCTGCTCTTTTTCTCCAGCTATGTTTCTTTAGGGTCTTATGCTGGGCCTGTGAACGCCACATACATTATGCCTCTTGTCACTAGAGTTCAGGGCATTTCTTTGCAACACAGTGTGGGGTATCTCAGTAAGGATAATTAGCCCAGACAAACTACTGTACTAATTTGCATATACAGCTTCCAGAACTGATGTTATGCTTTTTCTGGGATTCTTGGATGCCATCCACTTTCCTCTGCACATTACATTTTCTTACTATTTAAGCTTCCATCGAGTTGCCAGCAGGTAATTGATGTTTCTCCACCCTTCCAAGTTTCCTTCTATATTACCTCTAATTCTGATCCATTGACTCTAAAAGATTCTTAATAAACATGACTCATATTTAAAGGACTTAGTAATAAGTTAAAAAGCAGAATGGTTATGTTAAAGACATTAACTAGTTGAAATATTTATCACACCTTTTAACTCATTGACAGATATTTATCATACCTATAAACCTGGTACACATAGTTTTAAGTGTTAGAGATGGCTTAAAAAAGGCAAAATACAAAAAACTCTAAACTAGTGATTCTCTTTTAATTTTGGCCTTCATAAAAAAAAAAAAAAAGAAAAAAAGAAAGAAAAAACCCTACAGCATTGCTTATTTTCATCAACAATGTTATTTGTTTTGTGCTTTTCAGTTCAGGCTGGAGTGAAGTTGATTTACATAAGTTGATAGCACATGTGTGTGTATATACACTTCATATAGCCATTTTCAAGCAAGCAGTTACATTTATCTGCTAATTGTGAACTGTCAGAGGTTACATACAGTGCATAAGTTTAAAATTACTGTATGAAAAAGCAGCTAGAGGCATATTCTCATTCAATAAATATTCTCCTCCTCTGCACGGATATTTCTTTGGTTTTTTTGCTTTTTGGATAAGTGTCACTGTTATAATCTTTTAATTAATATTGTGCTGTAGAGTGAAGGCATGAATGGATGCTACTGGCTGTTATTGCCACAGTGCCCAGAAGGATGCTACTGTTTTGCCAAAAATGTTCTGTCACTAATGTGAGGCCTGTTGACAGACTGTTGTTTATATGTGTCAACATGATGCCAAGTCGATTGTTTCACTACAGGAATCCTGGCTTGGCCCCAGTGGCTGTCTGAGGCTCTGTAGACAAAAAGATACTTTTATAGTGGCAGCGAAAGAGAACAGCTTTTTGGACTTTTATCTTGATCTCATGGTAACTATTCTCTCATATAGGTAATAAGAGGATTAATAATCATGGAATTTTGCATGCAACTTGGTACATCATATTTTATACTTTCTGGACAGAAAAAGAAATTTAAATTTAAGTGGGGCTGTTAAGTGAGTCTAATCAAATTATTGTACTTGATGTTTAATCACATTAGTCAGAACCAAGCATAAAACATTGCAACCTGTTTGGAAGTGTGTTTTAGTGCAAAAAGTACCACTTTTAAAAACTGTTTCCTATTTACTCAGAAAAAAACAAGTAGATTCAATGTGGGTGGAGAACTGCACTGCAGATTTCTTAATATGGACCTCACCTTCTGGGGTCACTGGGTTCCATGCTCAGACTCTGTTCTACACTTCTCTTTGTGTAGCACACAGCAATTAAGAGGCTCCAGTGGCGTAGAAAGAGGAAGGCGATCCTTTCCATTTCCCCCAAACAGTTGATGTATTTTTAATAACTCTGTTTGTCTGCTTCAGAGGAAGATAACTGATTATTGCTCAGTTTGAAAGCTTAATGTTTATGTAAATACATTAATTTAATGGGAGAAATCCTATCTACTATTTAAAAAAGGTCATCTAAAGAGCAATCCTCACTATTTCCATCTTGATTCCTTCTCATTGGGTTATCTCAATTTCTCTCAAAGTAGCATTGATACTGGAAAAGTATTTATAATTTCTTGCCCAAACCAGTGAGATGTTTGTTACAACTAGATTGCCAACTGTCACTTTTGGGCAGAATCCTTAAATACACGGTCCTGTCGTCTAGTCAGAAAAATGTCTCCAAATCTCACATAAAAATGCCAGAAAAATCCATCACAAGGATGTAGAAATTGTGTGAAAAATACCTCCAGCTTTTGATCACTCTGCCCAAGGCTCACCACATGGTATCCCAAATATTCTTCGGAGATGCAAATTCAGTATAGCTGGTGCTATAAGTCAGTGATAATAATGAGAGTTCTGTGGCTCAGAAATGTGATCAATCATATTTACGTTTATCCCAGGCTGAACTACACTACTGGAGAAAAGACTGACAGTGTCAAGGACCAAGTCTTTCAAGGTGGGCTTCAAAGTGTCACCTAATAATGATATTAGAACTGTTACTACGCATAACAAATTGCTAGTGCCAGACCTGTATTTGTGCTCATAAAGGCCAGACTTTCAAATATATTATTCTGATAAAATGTACTTCTTTGTAACCTACAGGCGCAATCCAAATACTTTGGTCTTTTGCACCCAGTCTTCAGGGAGTTAAACCTTTTCTGCTGTAAATCCAATAAGCTTGGCATGCGTAGATCTTTTCTAGCATGTGCTACAAGGATTTCTTAGAACCTTCTTCTATGTAGGCAAGTGACAAATCTTGTAGCTGTTTCCGTAGACACTGGACCATGTTCTACTTGCTGCCCCTGAACCCCTGTGATTTGATATCCCTGCCATACTGGACAAAAGAAGCTGAAAATGTACTGCAAAGTGTCACTAGGAAAATCAGATAAATTCAAGGCTGATGGTCTTCTATAAAACACCTAGCTCCAGGGATCTGGTAGTTTTGGTACCAGCATATTTCTGTTTTTCTGCATCATATTGGGAGGCAGAAGAGTTATTACAGTGAAGGATTTATCTGTCTTCAATGCACGAAGATTCAAGCATAAGATGAGAGATTTAGTGGTAAATCGATACACGATAAATGCAGGCTGGCTGGATTTGCCTTTCATCGTCTGGAAATTTTGGTTGCAAATATTTTGATCGCACCTATTTAAAACAGAGTGAGAGTGGCAATGTATTTTTCTTGGTATAGCTTGACTAATATTCTTTTTTTATAGAATTTTTTAATTTGAAAAACACTTGCGTTTTCTTTTATTCAAATTTTTAAAAACCCTGAGCTTTGTTTTAAGTCTCTAAGACGGCTCTAAGAAAATGAATTTGTCTTTTCTCTTTTTTCTTCTTCTTTTTTTTTTTTTTTTTTTACTTGAATTGTGGTTGCGGAATTCTAAATTATGTATCTGGTAGAGTGTATGTAGTGAGAAAAGAGCAAATGCCAAATGAAGCCAATGACAGTTTTAAAATTCATGAAAAATCCAAGCTAAAATGAGAAGCATGAACACTATAAATCATTACTTCCTTGCTTCACAGCCAGCTAATTCAAGAATCTGCATCAGTTTTATTTTGCCAGTTGTGTAATCTCACACAGACATTGAGGTTTTGGGAATCCAACACGCTGGTGCGGAGTTCAGTTCTGGTCCACCCTGCCTGTACACAGAACAGTCTTCTAAGAGGTAAGGTATAAAAAGATTATTTTTTTTTAGGTCACTCCTTCGTCACTGTGGAAGAGTGCACTTGCCTGTCTGCACATGCTGAAACTGGTCAACCTTCTCTTGGCTTGCCCCATGAGACAGGGATGTGGTCTCACAGGAACTGGAGATCTGTCATCTCATTTCCAGATGCATTGTAGGTAGATCAGATGGGTTTTTTAGCCTCTTTAGGGGATGAAAATATATGGATATCACATATCACCAGGTTTTTCTTCTCACCGTGACAATGTGACTTTTGCAGATAGCCTGCTGTTCCTAACACATCTCAAAGAGGAGGTGTTTCAGTCTTCAGAGTGAGAAAGAGTTGCCTTTGACTCATCACTGGCTTTTGACAGTTTTGCTGAACTAGGGCCAATAGTTCCTTATTTTCTACTTGCTTAAAATCACAACATATCAAGTTGCATTTGTGTGAATAACATGCTTTGGAATGCTTATTAGCAACAACCAGAATTTAATGGTGTAGTTAATTTAGTTAATGTTTAAAGTTATTTACCAGTCAAAGGATTTCTCTCTTAACCAATACCAAGCAGTTCTGCTTTGCAAGGTAATTTTAGACTATTTATAGTTATTACTGTGTATGTTATTTTCACACTAGACATCACATAGATCTAAATAGGCACACAGTGCCCAGATATCATACCATCTAGGTGATCAGTCTTGCAAGGATTTCTTATTTAGTCAGACCCCTTAGTCCAAGTGCAGATGTTTAGCACATTAAGAAATAGCTTTTCTCAGACCACACGTTTGGCTCGATATTTTGAGATACATTTCACACTGAGATCGCAATCTTTATCTTGAGCAAATGGAGACCTAATTAAAAATATATTAACTTGTCTTTCAGCTAGCCTCGTTTAACTGATTTCTGAAAGTCAACAGCTTTTCAGTTTCATATATCTTAATGGTGGTCTATTATCCTTGATTCATGCAGCTTTCACAGAAATTAATAGGAATTGTTTATACTGAAGAAATTAATTCATATCTCTCTTCTTCTGTGCTAGCATGATTTTATGAAAATGGAGCAGCTGAAATCAGTGAAATCCTGCAATTCTTACTTTTTTCTGATTAGATTTAGACATTTCTTTGAGGATCTTATTTATAATTTCTATAGAACTATTTTATGACTCCCATTTCTTCCAGATGACTACAAACAGGAGCTAATGTAGACATTTGCATTTTCTGCAAGTTTTTAAAGGTCTAAGTAGCAGCTCCTTTTCTCACTTCCCTATGGGAAAGACCCATGGATATAAGTCACCTAACTTAAACTGAACGGAGTGCATGCATAGCATGAGATGGTTATGTAAATACCTCTTTCACTGCAGTCTGGTCATGACTACAGACTGTCCTCTGGCTTCTCATGTTTGGAGAAGAATGCTCTAATATAAAGCTCATTGAGTTATCATTTATACCTCAGTCTGTTCTAGCATTAAGACAGCACCTATCTAGAGTAAATAATTGGCGAATCGTTTGTAAGTGAAATAAATTAGAGAAGGTAGGAGAACCAGTCTGGCTCAGACCTGCACCTGAAAGTCTGTGGCAACTTTAAAGGGGTTTTACACATATGATGCTCACCTGCATTAGACATCAAGTTGTTACCTTTCTTTATTGGACCTTTTCCAGTATTTATTATTTTCTCACTTTGTGTTTGTTTTTGTTTTTTTTTTGGTTATCAAAAGTATTCCTAGGAAGTTCTGTGATTGATGGGAGTCTAATATTTTCTGTGGTGTAATTCCTAGGTGTAATTTGGGAGGTAGACCTTCAGTCTGAGAAATCAGAAAATATTCTTGTAGCTTAGCAATTCAGTGCTGTTAGGATGAGTAAGAATTTTCTTACGTGTTTTTCTTAAATGAAATATGCTTCACCCCAGAATACTGCATGACAGATAAATATTTATTTGCAATAGTTCCTACAGCTCTGCATGTTGCCATTTCAACAATAACAATATTGGCATCAGAGCTTAGCTGGCAAATGCTGCAATAGTGCAGACATTACAACGGGAAACATCCAGTTCTTAAACAGGTATACATAAGGACTCTTTAAGGTCTTTAAAAATATTTTGCACAAATTTTTCAGGCACTGTTGGGGCTGTTTTTAAGGCTGCCTCTCCTATTTTTCCTCTACAATTACTGCTATTATTGTGCTTAAGTGGATTGTGGGGTTCTTTGGTTTTCAGAGTAGAAGGGGCCAGCATCTGTTCTTTCCTATAACATTCATTGTTCACTTTAAAAACTCCTTAAAAAATGCATTTGCCTACTCACAAATGACTTGTTTTAAAAATCTACCATTTGTGCCTTCAGTAGCACTTCTAGAATCTAATATAAATGCTCACTAGCTTTTTTTGTGTTTTCTTTTCCTCTTATAAAAAATAATTTGCACAGTGGTTACACATGACTTTTTCTCATTTATTCTAAATTGAGCATGTATTTCATTCATTTTGCCCATAGGTAAGGGCACACTTCATTTTTTAAAATAAATATTATCTGTATCTGGCATTTAGAAGTTTTTTTAGCATTTAGATGCCATATCACAGTAAAGTGTTAAACAGGAGGAAGCTGAAAACATGTATTCAATAGAATCAATCACCTATTTTAAGCAGAGTCTAACCAGAAATTTCTCTGAGAGCATGGCATAAACGTTGTTAGTACCCTGAGCCATCTTGGTGTGGAAAAGCCATCTGGTATTTAAAAGCAAATTTTATTTTAGGAATAAACTTGTAAATAGGAGAAGTCCTGAAGATTGATATTCTGAAAATGGTATAAGCAATTATAGTTCATTCACAAGCTACAAATCCACCATCCTGGCTCTGCAAATGTTGTAGTGAGCCACTAGAGCAGTGAAATGGAAAAGTGAAGCTTGAAGGATTCATCTCCCAAAGGAGAAGAATGAACTCAGGCCAAGTACGAGAAATAGGAGATGCCAATATATTTTGAGTTATTCCTAATGGTTGTAGATCTTTAAAAAGTTAACTCAGCAGTCAAGAATATAGATGAGCTGAAATCTGAGTTGCACATCCAAACCTAGTTGCTGCCTCTCTTAGAAACCTCTGCATAGCACATGAAATGCACAGGATAAAATGGTGAGGTCCTAGAGGAAAGCTTTCTGAAATACACTGTATACAACTTCCTCAGTGTAGTTGGAATAAGATTCGTTTTTCTGGTAATTTTTTTCTCCCTTTTTCAGTATTTTCTTTCCTCTAAGCTTAATACTGTGTATTATTATAACTCACTTCCAATGGAACAGTGAAAGAGGGAGAATAAAGCTATTGTATATCTCTTCCTGTGTTGCTGTAACTTGACATAGCCATCAAAGGCAGTGTGTTCTCTCACAGTTCCCTGAGGGAACACGAATGAGCATTTTGTTTTGGAAGGTTACATTTGTGTTTATTCGAAATTTGCATATTCCTGTATGTGTTAAGAAAGCAAGGTCACAGGAGTTTACCCTGGACTGAGTGTAGATACAGGAAGGTAGAGCAGGTAATGAGTAACATCTTGCTTCTCCATACAGATGGAGGGTAGATTTGGGAATGCTACTTTAGTGAATCTCTGAAACTTCTACACGTTCTTTTGTCCTTCACAGCCCATTTCATGTAGGAATGGAGGATACCTAGAACTTTGCAAGTATAAGCAGAGGTCCAGCAACATTTTATGCAGTTTGGAAACAGATAACAAAAAACATGGTGAACTTGGACCCATTCTGGCTTGTCTCTTTGCTGACAATTGGAAATATAAGTGGTGGAGTTTGAGCTTCACAGGGGACTGAAAGGGAAGAAGGGATAGGAACAGATAGAATAGCAAGTAAGATCTGAAAAGGACTGGGAAGGAAAACAAGAGGATTGAAATAAAGACATGGTAGAATGCACACACAATAACATGGAGGGGAAAAAAGACAGCTGCCAATAAGATGAAACAGTACACGAATCCTTCTAACTTCTTGGTGGCACCATTTCTCCTGTATGAACAGCACTTAACAAGAATTAATACTGAAATCACTAAGAATTACTAGTAGAGTCAGGTACTACTTGTTGTGACTAATGATGGCAGAATCAGACCTTTACTTTTAAAACAAAAAGCAAGATGAAAGCCAAATAAATCACTTAGGCTATGCAGCAAGGGGATCCTATAAGTCCATATGGGCTGCAAAACTCCAGTCATCTTCATATTCCTTATTAATTGCCAGTCTGTGTTACATTCCACTTTTATTTATTATTTTTGATGGTTGCTGAGTCTCTGAGTATGTGCTTAGCTTTTTTTCTAACACACAGAATGCTAAGGTGGGTCAAAATTTCTAAGAAACTTGGTGAATCTTGACTTCTTGAAAAACACTTAAAACTTTACTTTGAAGTTGTTGACTTAGTGTCTTTTTGGTTTTGTTCTTTTTATCTTGGTCTCTTTCCTTTCCTTTCCCTTTCCCTTTCCCTTTCCCTTTCCCTTTCCCTTTCCCTTTCCCTTTCCCTTTCCCTTTCCCTTTCCCTTTTCCCTTTCCCTTACCTTTTTTTAAATCTTCTGTCACTGATACTCAGTCATACTTTTCCTAGCTGTATTTTGTGTCAGAATAGCCCTGAAAGAACCAACAAATACAAGTGAATGATCAGTTAATTTTGTTCACTAATAAATAACTATATAAATATTTTGTGCGTTTTATGGATGTGGATTTCCATCTTTAATCACATTTCTCTGACCTTTGTCGTTGTATTATTTTGTTATGTGTTCATTTATTGTGGTAGATGCTAGTTGCATTTGAAGACTCATTTCTTACTTTATCTTTGAAATATTTCTAGGGTGTCATAGTCTGGCTCTGACTTTTCTCACAGAAACAATTCCTCATGATAATGATGCATGGTTTATATGATACACAGAAGACACTGGTCTTTTGTGTCTACTTTTTTAACAGTGGGCTTTTTGAAGAGATCCCCACATACTGCAACTTTATGTGAAATTAAAGCAAAAGACGTTCTCTAGGAGAACACCTAGTCCACTGCAGCTGGTCCGTGGAACCACACTAAAACTAGCCCATTATAGCCACCACCCAAAAACGTGCATAATGTCAATGCTGGATCTTTAGCCCCAGGTGTTCGACTCTAAAGATCCACTCCCAATGTGCAGTTTTACTTGATAATTCTGATGCAGTCACTGTGTACGACAAGAAACAAAAGGGCAAAAATATTAAAAAACTTGCTGTTTTCAGGAACAGGATCAGTTTAATTTCAGAGAAGACTCGTGGAAGGTTTCTCTAGAATATAGTAGAATATTATAATATCGAATAGAATTTCAGAAAGTCTGCTATCTTTGCTACAGAATCCCTTAGGATGGTTCAAAAGCCTGTAGGAAGTATATCATTTTCTCAAATTATGTAAATTATTTCAGAGTAATTTCTATAGGAAATAACTAGTGGTATCCTTATTAAATCCTTCAGGACTTTTCCATAAGGGAGGGATTTCTGTACTTTGGAGATGAAGCTATAGCATTTTATTAACTCTGCTGAGTTTATGCACCTAATACTTAAGCAGATTAATAATGTGTGTGGCAGAGATCTTGGGGCAACTTCACAGGGCCAGTAAGAATAATAGTTAGCTGGTAATACAGCCACAGCATTGAGCCTTTAATTATAAATCATTTATTACAGTAAAAGGTACAAAGAATGTTTGTAATTATAGTGGTTCTTACCCACAATGACATTTTCATTTTATTGCTTTTGTCCCATATTTGGGTTCAAAAACCAATAGGGAAACACTGTAAATTGACCAGTGCAGAGCTTAGATCTCCAGCTATTTATTTTGTAGTCCTTAAAGTAATGTGAAGAACTTGTAAGAGAATTAAGAATGCAAATTATCTACTGTATATACATAAAAGATGTCATTGTGCCCTTAGACATTTATTTCTGTATTATTCCTGAGGGTCAAAAACAAGCCTTAAAAACCATTTACTTCCTTACTACCTGTTACATTGTCTCCCTAATGTCTAATTATTTGGGGGCATCTGCCTGACAAACTCCTTTTGCCTACTTCCACATGCAAACTGAAGTGTGCATTGGGGTTTAAACATTAGAATGGCCTTTCCACTTGGATATGGCACCCGATAGCAGCATGAAATGTTGAGCAAGCACTGGATACATAATACTTTTCATTTAATGAACTGTTTCTTTATTATTTTGCAAAGCCTGCATAAGATGTTTTCATGGTTCAAAAAGTGTCCTGCATCCTACTTCATAGGAAAGGGACCTCATTTAGATTAACCTGTGACTTCAACAGCAGGTGGTAGAAAGAACCAACTGCTTCAATTACGGCTTTTGCGCATGACTTTCATGTGTTGCTAAGATTATCAGAGGAACCTGATTACATCCCCTTAGACACTATTGTTGGCACAGTGATTAAGCTGTTATTTTTTTCTCTTTTTTTTCCCCACTTTCTTTTTTAAACTGGAAACCTAAAGAGCTTTTTGGCATGAAGCAAAAGCATTGTGTATAGAGATCAGTAAGATAGTGAGTATCATTGCCCTGTAGCTTATCTCTGCATATACAGCTCCCTGGTGGATCCCTATGATAAACATTATTGGAACAATTAGCTGCTGCTGACATAGAATCCAAACACAATGGCAATGGCCAGCAGCACCGAGCCAAATATCAGGGAGCCAAAACCCATAAAAAAGAAACACCAAGCTACTCTTCCCATTCAACTGCTGTCATAAAACCCTCCCAGTGCTATGTTTGCATAGCTGGCTTCACCGATATGGCACTGAAACACAAAAGGAGAAGCTGCAGCACTTGTCTTTGTTTAGCTGAAATTACAAGTCATTGAATTAGTATGTCATCTTTATTGCGCTGTCATGCAGCGGAGGTGAGGAAGGCCCTTGGTAATGGATGGAAGAGTTTGATGGCCTAAAAGACAGGCTCACAGATGGTTGTCAATATAAAACGGTTTGCCCTTTTTTAAAAAAAAAGCAAGGGGAAAAAACAGGCTGAACAGAACAGGTCTCTGCTGATCCGAGTAGCTTTAACTAACAATATTTATGTAAGGCTGATCTTGGAGGAGTCTAGGGCTAGAAGGTGAACCAAGAGTTTGTCTAAAGATTAGGACTCAGAAGTGCATGCTAAGCCATTTAAAAAAATTTAAATATCAGTGAGGCAGCATGACCCGAAAGGTGAAGCAGGAAAGGTCTTGCTCGGAGGAAGCTGTTGCCGCTACCCTTGTGCAGGGAAAGGTACCCTTGTGTGATTCTGCAGCAGCAGCAGAATTCTCATCAGCAGAATCAGTGAAGATGCAAAGCAAACTCAGGAGAAGAAGAAATTATTTGTACATTTTAAGGAGCACTGTGATACTCTCTTTCCTTATTTGTTTAAAGAGTAGGTAGGAAAAAGACACTGCTGATCAAAGTTTGTTGTTAGGGTCTAAGATTAATGCTGAACTGCCTCTTTTCACTTGAAACACAAGACCACTTTTTGCCTGGTGCATACTGCATGCAGTTTTCTCAAACTGAGGCTATAGTCACATCCGAAAGAAAAGATTTACTGAAAGCCTAACTTAAGTCAGTCTGGATTTGTAAAAAAAAAACCAAAAACCACAAACCACAAAAAAACCCCACATGTATTTCAGCCAGATCAGTCTTTTCAAGAAGCATGAGAAAAGTCTATTCAAGCCCCTTGCTGAAGTTGTCCAGCATCTCATTACAAGGTTGCCATTACCTTGAATTAAGACTGCTACTCTCTGCTCCTCTCTTTCCTCCCACCAATTTCCTTGCCACTTCTTTGCACTGTAGTCTGACTGGAAGTAATTCGAGGTAGTCTGAGAGCTGTGAAATGATTCCCCCCTGATCAGGGCTGTTTGACTAGGATGGGTAAAGCCTGTTTAGAGAAAGCACCGCAGGAAAGAGCCACCCAAGACCAATGGGGTGCTGCCCCACTTGAGTTCAGGCTTGGATATAAGAGAAGGGGCTACAGACCACTCCTACAACTTTCCCCTACACCACATTTTTCTATTTGGACAATTTCTCCTTTATTCATGAGAATAAAGGTGAAAACCAATTGCACGTTATTTTCATACTCCTCAAAGTATCATCAAGGTAGATAATTGCCAGCTCAGAAGTGGTGATGTAAATCTAGTGGTGGTAGTAGCATTTCTAGAGATTTATGAAAATCAGTTGTAATTTCAAAGTGCTGCATTTCTGTAGCCTTTTCCTCACCCTACTGCACCCAGGGCTTTGTTCTGAAGAGCAGGCTGGAATGCTTTTAAAACAAGGACTCCTGTGTGCTATTGTTTCCTGTTTCCTCCTTGGGACAGCTGAAGGCCACCAAGGCCTGTCCTCAGGGCTCTCCATATAAAGGTAAGCAGACATAAGAGCTACGCAGGAGGAGCACATAAGGCACGACTGGTGTTGTGGAGGCATTTGAGATACAGAATCATAACATGACAGGAAAACATATTCTGATAATAGCTGCCTTAAGTGGGATCTGACACTTCTCCGGAGAAAATGTTTTCAGTTTCATGTTCCCTGAAATAAATCTTTATCTCTGGGACTGAAAAATGAGTAATTCGGAAGATACCTTGATACTTTATGAAATTTGTAAATATTGTGTTTTATACAACAGTGAAGCAAGTCGAAATTAGTGCCTGTATAAAGTCTCATAAATTTCTATTTAATTTCAGCCAAACACCAGGAGTTTCAATTATTGTTTTAACATGAATCAGTTATTTTTTTTCCCCTAGATAGTTTATAGCATACTCAGATTTCAAGACATTTGCTTGTGCATTCTTGAAATGCTATCACAAAGCACCTAATACATTTTTTGGCAGCGTCTGACCAAACAAAATCTAAAATAAGATATGAAGAAAATGAAGAGGGAGACTCTCCTTTTAAATTCTCTACTTGTTTTTTTTTCCTTATTATGCTGTTTAATGTATCTACATAAAAGTACTATGTATTAAACAATCCAGAATTAAGACATATGGATGTCATCTATAAAAATTCCTCAGAGATATAGTCTTCTGTTTCGATTGAGAAATCCATCCAGTATCAATGACCTTTCCATTTAGGGAATACTTAATGTGGTTAACTAGGTATGATATACTTTGGGAATGCTTTTTATTGCATACATTTGAATTAAGAGATACACCTTGTAGAGGGAAAATGATGAAACTGCACTCTATTGAGGGTTAAAGATGAATGATGGCCTTTAAGACATTTGTTTTGGTTAAACACAAAGTAAGAGACACTGTCATATTCAAGCCCACAGTGTTATTAAGGTATAAGGGATGAGAACTGAATTCAGTCTCACTTAAATCAATGGGAATTTCACCTGCTACTGCTGCAGCTGAATTTGAATCATTATGGTTAAATGGGCTCTTTTTTAATCATAAAATGCTTTGAGTCATAACAATATGTATTAATCCTTCTCATTAATTCTTAGAGGCTTGTGTACTAGGCCACTTTAGGTGGTGTAGCTCTTCTGGAAAACAAAGAAAAGCTGAGTGTATTTTGAGAACAGATTTTAAAAATACTCAGGTCTTGTATTTGATTTATTTGTTATTATAAACAGTGAGAAGACATATTGCAGCTGTACCACAGAAATTTTTGAGTTTTCTGAATTTTATATTTGCTGATGGTTTTTGTTTGCTTATAGCTTTGGGGAAATATTTGGAATATCACCTACGGGAAAGCTGAAGCAAATAAATAGTTTTTCTGAGTGTCTGCCTTCTCATCAGCCAAATTTTAGCGTAACTAGATTTCTTTTGGTAACTAGATGTATCAATAAACAGAGATGTCTGGAACTGTGAATGGGATAAATCTGTTTGCATATCGATAACTGACTTAGTGCATTAGCTTTTTTGCATTCGTTCTTGCCTCTCCTCCAATTCTGACATCTTTTTCCTACAGTATTAATATTACATTTCCTTTGTAGTTCTACTCTCTTCCCTTGGCTATGCTTTACTTCTCTTAAAACCTTTGCCCTTGACTTTGCTACCTGCCTTACCAGGGAGAAACACTCTTCTGGGACAGACTGTCAGCGATGTATGTAAAGCTGTAATTTATGCCTCCTTTTAAGGTAAGCCCAAAATACATGAACTGGCACTAGAAACCAATTAAAAACCTAAAAAAAAGTACTGAATCCAGAAGTGACTTGCTGTTGGTGACTCAGTTTGCTACTAAGAAATGCCTCCTTCTAAACAATATTTCTGTTACCAAAATTGTACTATCATCGTACTGCCATCAAATTAAAACTCCTCTTTGAGCACTCTTTATCTCAATAAAAACTGTTAAATTTTAAACATTACTGTTTAAATTTGCTTTGTGGCCATAGGAAGTAATGGAATAGTCTAAGCAAGCACTTTTTTCTTTTCCTTGATTATGATGGCTGTTTTTTTTACTAACTAAAATATTTTTAAAAATGCAGAAGTTATAGTTACTTAAATATAGTTGCATCATTCAATAACACAGAGCCTGATGTTTTCCAAATTTTTTCATAATAACACAATTACAGATTCACCTACTAGATCTTCTTCTGTTTATATCAGCCACAGTATGATTAGACAGCTGCATTCAGCATCTCGTGCTTCTTTTTTTTCTGGCTTTGGCTGGATTTTATTCTTAGTGCTGGAACTACTCCTAAGCAAACTTCCAAAATTATTTATCTGGAATACATTGTGAAATTTATTGGTTTTGCTTCTTGAGATCACCTAAACCCCAGTTTTTATAGGTCAGAAGATTTTACTTATTAAGGTGACCTCGAATTTTACGTAAAGGATTTAGTTTTCATTCAATAATTTCTTATATTATATATGTTTTAGTGACAATTAATGCTTAAATTTTACTGCTGTTTCCTACCCATCATTCACCTGGAATATTTCCAGGACTTGGAATGCAGAGCACTGTTCGTTCCCATCTGGCTGCTTCTACCTGAAGGTGGTCATGCACTAGGGACTGATTCTGGGAGCACAGGCACTTCTGCACTGTATTTCTGAACAGGAGCCAAACATTTCCCTGCAAAATTCTGAACTTGAAGTTGGCAGTTCCAGGATATGGGGTTTTTATAGTGATGATGACTTGATCCAACAAATTAGCTGTCTGATACATACCAGACTTAAAATATTTAGGTTTAATGTAGTATGCTTGGATTTCAGCCTAAACTTTGTGCCCATTTCCAGAATTGGGATCTGCCCTCAAGATTTATCATCCACTACAGCTATGTTAAGCTTCCATCACTAAGTTTATTTGAAAGAACACCCACATTCTTCGTCAACATAGTTTCTGCCTATGTGGTAACGCACACAGTATATATATATACATATATATGGATGTTTTTCCAGCTTTATTTACCTTTTCCTGTGTCTTTAAGAAAATGTTAGTAGCAAAAAGCTTATACTAAATCAGTCTATATCTTGCAGTATGTGAGCAGATGACATAGATGTCCAAGGATGTGACGGGGACCAGCTCACACACTTTTCAGCTGAGCATATGTGTAAAAACAAAAACAAACCTTACTTTTTTTTCTTAGAAAGCACCACGCATTTCAGGCAGTTAGGCAGTAACAGATGTTGGAGACTCAGTAGGAAGCTAGATGTATGCTGGGATGTCACTCAACTCCCCTTAACAAGCTGCTGTGTTGGAGAACCAGTCTCTATATAGGCTCTGCTTAGTGTCTCAGAAATGAGATGACACTAAAATAACCAGCTTCCCATGAATACCAAGTCCCTCTTTTAAAGAATATACTACTTGAGAGCTGTGAGGGAAGGAAGTGGGGTGTGTGTGTGTGTATAACTTTGCCTGCAAAGGCATTGCATGAGAGAAATACTGTCTTTGTTGTAATTTCAGTAATTTTAATTTTGGATAGTGGCAGTATTACATTTGTTGTAGAAGTATTTCATTGAAAATTGTTATGAAACATGATCCCTCTGCACTTCTGATTGACATAGCTTCAGGTAACATGCTGTGCGGTGTCAATAAAAATCTACCTAGCATTAAATAACTACATTTGAAGATGGATATTCTCCATATTTGAGAAGCCAGTACAAGCATATTCATTCACTGTAACACTAAGAGACACATACTCCTGAGTTCTGATGTGGGAGTAAAGCAGCAATTACAACAAAGTACTGTACCAATCACAGCAACCGCGAATATAATATTAAACTTGGCTGGATGACACAGTATAAGCCAGGCCAAAGAAAGGAGGCTGCATATGGCCTGACCAAATCTTATTGACTATATAAAAGATGTTTTCATGCCTGGTATGGTAATGAGTAAGGTCATACCTGACCACATCAAAGTACCCTGAAGAGTATAATTGACAGATACCTATCTAGCTTCAAGGGACTGAGCACAGTGACGCTGGGGACTCAGAGACATCTGAGTACTGAGGGTCGTACAAGGACTTTGTCAGTCTGAGAGAGACGCAGGACTCTGGAAATCCAAGCAAGGAATTTTATGATTTTCTTTCAGTGACTTCAATTATTTGGACCTATCTCTGCCACTGGGGAGTCGGGGATAGGTGTTTTTGAACAGTTTAGCTTTGATTTGGCTGTGATATTTTCTTGTTTTTCAAATAAACATCAATTTATTGAAGACCCTTTTGGATCTTAAGGCTGTTTGGAGGAATATTTACTACAATCTGGTCCTTGGGACAAGGGAAACAAACTTCTTACCTTAGGCAAAAGACAGAAAAGAGGGCTGACGGTACCTGACCTGGGGCACTTTGTCACAGGTGCTGAAGGTGTCACCAAAAGGCTGACTGAAGTCACTGACAAGCAAAAGGATGGCTGGGGAACCACAAGGGATGACAAGATTAGGGATCTTGTGGTTAGCAGTCACAGACCTCTTCCCTCAGTAATCACGAAGGTATCAGCAGTCCCTTTGTGGGATGATGGGGAAAGACACTAAGAGCTCATTGGGACGAGAGAGATGCCTTTTTTCTGCTAACCCATATAAGCCTTGATGCAGCAGGATAACTTGCAGAGCACAAATGTTTTTGTCCTTTTTGCCCCACCTCCCCCCTCTCCCCCACTTGCCAATATTTTAAGATATTTCCAAAAGTAATGGGGAGTGGGTGTTGGAGAGTTGTATTTGCTTTATAGTCAGCTTTACATATAACAAATGAGCATTCAATTTCTCCTGGGAAATAAGTAAATTGTATTGAAATTGAAACAGTGGCAGAAAAGGAGTAAGTGGTTTGACTTGAACCACAGAGGGAGATTACAAGAGAACAGAGATTAAAATGCAGAAACCCTTACATCATGCCAGAGCTTTGTGCACTGCACCTCCCTCTCTCGCTGCCTGGAATTGATGTTTCTTTCTTCTGGGACAAACCAAGTCACTGCTGGAAAAATGGAGCCTGTGAGCAAACCGCAAAACATCCCAGTACCATTTTTGAACCCAGGAGATACATTTGGGGGTTTTTGTTCGTTTTGGTCTATTTTATTTAAAATATTTATTTATGATTTCATTTTATTGTTAAATATTCTTCACTCTATAAATGGATTATTTTCTCAGAACTATGTCTGACTTTGTCACACACATGAAAAAATCCTCACCCAGCGTCCCTTTGCTGACTACTGTCTCCAGGTTAATTGTAGATGATACACTCACTGAGTAGCAAACTGATATGGAATGAGTTGGTCACAGGATTATTGTGCATTTATTCAGAAAATGTTTGTTCTAATTTACTATTGATCGACATCCAGTGAATTCTTTTTCACTAGCTAATACTTCATTGTTCTCTATCAAGCTATAGAATGTTCCATGGAATCGCATTGATTAAAAAAATAAGAAAGATGTCAAAAGATTCCTCAACAAAATACTCCAATTAGATCTGACTAGAGGATTTAGTTAATTTCTAGATGGCAGGTTTTATGGCTTTCAGAAGATAATTATGTGTTTCTTAAATGTTGGTACTTTGAAAAGCTCTTACTGAAGCACTTTACCTTTATGAGGGGCTTTGTTTATGCAAGCAAAAGCCATAGAAAAAGTATGCTTAAATGTAAGGATTTTTGTTAATTTGAGATATAATATATATTGAGTGTTATAAAATAAAAGATTTAGTCAAAATCCTTAAAAAGTATGATTAATTCTGTTAAATTTTTTTTTTTTTTTTAAACTGTCACATCTTTCCCAAATTTTTATCTGGCAAATTCAATGAATTTGAGTAAATGAGATAGACGGGGTTATTCTAGAATTTTAAAATAAGGGTATTTTAAAAAATGACTAAAACTGACTATCTTTTTGCATAAGCCTTGCAAACAGGCGTGTAGATTCTCTGCAATTCCTTTTTTATTACAGATCTAAGTGCTCAGTGTTATTCTCAAAATGGCATTACTTTAAAATATAATGATATTGTGTGATAATGAGTTCTACAGGTGCAAATTACAGAACTCTGAAGAGCAGATATATTTGAAAAATCATCATGTTAGTTTTTGCTTTTCAGAGCCACTGAATGTCCCATTCATTCTTTTATTCTGAGCAAGTGTAAATAAAGTTCCTTATTTGCCTTCCCTGCAGCATTCAGGATTTTCTGCCAGTTTAATCTGTTCCCATCCACTAAGAGTCAGTTTCTTGCATGTCTTTTCACAAAGTCTTTGCATCCCTTTTTCATTGTAAAGCTGAATATCTCCCTGTCTGTCCCCAGTCCCTTCATTGCAATGTTCTTTGCCTAGGAATGCTTAGGACTAAAAACAGTAATCCCCTTGAGGATGTAAACTGATTTATGAAGAGAGATAGGAATGAAAACTAACAAGAAAAAAGTATAAAACAATATTATTATTAATACTATTATTTTACCATTTTGACTGCTATTTCCTATCTTTGCACTTATGCATACATTTACCTCAAGCTTTTTAGATAATGCCTCAGGCTTTATCTGAAGTGCTTTCAGCTAATTTAATATGTGGGAAAGTTCATCCATGATCTTTGAGATCTTCAGAAAAATATCCCAAATGGGTACATCATTGCAGATACAGGTAATACAAGCCAACAGTTAAACCATACATGGTAAAACCTCTGTTAAATAAGCCTAACTATTAAATGATGTGAAAAATGTAAAAACTCTGTCAACTGAATGACTTATTCAGTAGCCATGGGGAGAGTCTCTGACTCCAAGCAGTGTCAAGCATTTGACTGGAAGGCCATACACCTTCTTATGGTTCTGGCTGGTTATAAATGGACCTTGAGGACCAGCTCAGGGGATTTTCATACTCCTTCCCATGTCTTCTGAAGAAGACTATTCACCTTTTGCCACCTCCTTGCACAGAACCCCTGTTGATCATCATGGTACTTGAATCTGACAGTCTCATTGCCAAAGAGTCACCCACATTTTAAATATACTATTTGACCACACTTATTCCTAGTAAGTCAAGTGAAAGTTCGGCTTGCTATCACAGAAGTGCTTGCACTTGATTTATTTCTTATTTTTTTTAATAAAATGGAAACTGGTATGGAGCAATCACCTAATTTAGAACGACTGAATTAATATTTTTATAATACTTCAAGTAATTAACAATCCCCTAAAAACATAAGAAACATATAGATATTTTCACACCTTGCAGAGGAAAATTAGAATCCAGCTGGTGTCCAGAATGAAGATGAGCTGCTCTTTTTCTCTTATGTTAATGCAGATGATAATTCCCTGCGACTTGCAAGGGAGGAAGGCTTGAAAAGCTGTACAGTCATCTTCTTCCACCTCTGGTTTTATTCTGAGTCTTAACTTTAAAGACAGAGGCTGGTTTATTCTGTGGAAATAAGTGAGAATGTTAGAAAAAGCTAAATATCATCATAAACCAAAACATTATGATACCAGAAACCCTTAGGAGCAACACTAATGCTTTTAAATGAAGGTTTTATTTGTCTCTGAGCTGCAAAAGGAAGTCACTAATGAGATGTCATTTACATTCTAACACCTGTTAAATGGCACTTTTCTCTTTCCCCAAAGAGAGAGATGTTTATGAATGTTTGCAGTTTTCTGAGTGTATCTACAAGAATTATATTTTCATAATAAATGCTGTATATTTTTCCTGTATATACTTTGGGTATACCAGAACAGTATAGGGAAATATCAGGAGCTTTTTTTGGTTTTATTAGATTTATTTGTCATTTTTATATAAATCTAAAAGGGAATGTCTAGCTTACAAAGAAATTTCATTAATCAGGATTTAACACAATTGCGCATTTAGGATGTGATTTGCAGCAGTTACAGTGCAAGAACTGCATGTAATTATACCTCCATTTAAATGAAAATTAAAAGCTTGTGTTGTAGCAGGGTACATGTGTTGAATATATTGCTTTACAGAATAAGCCCTCCAAAGCAGAATACCTGAAAATGAAGTTTCAGTTGGTTCTGTTGGGGAACTGCTGCATGCTGTGACTTTTAAGATTGGGACTTGCATTAAACTGACCAGAGGGAAAAATGGGAAATTACAGGAAAGCAAATGATCTATAACAATACAAGTTGATATGCTTCTGTTAGATAAGCATAATGCAAGTTTCTTTCAATCATTTCTAAAGTAGTTTGGTGTATAAATTAACTCATTCAGTTAATAAAAAAAGGCAGAATCCACAGAGGCCTTTGCTGGAAATAAGTTCTGCAGAAGAATTTGAAGAAGGAATTAAATTAGTATTAGAATTAGCGCTAGAATCAGAATTTAGTGAATATTAGGGAGCCAACAGCTTTAGCGGGTGCCCTTGTTCAGAGTGCCTTTCACCCATTAAGTATGGGGTTTACCTGGGGATCTTTGTTTCCCATTTCCCATTCCAATGCCTGCAGTTGACATGTCTGCTGCTTGTCTTCCAGAGATGGCTCCTCAGGTACCGGGTGCAGCTGCATGACACATCTGGCATCTTGTGCAGGTGAAAGGCAAGGTGCAATGACTCTGAGCACAGCCTTGGCATGAGGTCCTTTCCGTTGGCCCAGTGCCATTTCATCACTTTGTTTCTCTGTCCTGCTCAGAGGCAGCACAATCCCAGCACATGACAAAGGATGGCAGGAGAGAATAACACAGTTGAAGTGTCTGGTGCTTTCATAAACTAAATACATCTTAGCTTGGTGTGATGTGGTGCCATTTTGGAAGTTGATGCCACAGCCAGCTGGAGAGTTGGAAATAACATTTGGATCTCCTAAATCTCAGTTAGGTGCTTTACCCATGAGGCATTGTTATGATCTGATTAGTCAGAGATGTCTCTGCCCAAATTAAGGTGCAAATGAAACCATACACTGAAGTCAATAATGCAGCTTTTATTTAACAGTAAATGTGAGGTAGAGAGACAGTAGGAAATAGAAAAAAGGAGGGGGTGGAGAGAGAGAGACATCAAGCAAAACTAGTCCCCACCCATGGATCCAGGTGCATCCTGTTGGTCCTTCTTCATCCTGGACTTCTTGGTAGTGTGGGTCTTGGAGTTGTTCTCTGGGGGTATCACATTTATACAGTCCGAGTTCCAGCTACTTGCAGGGTGGTCACAGATGCTGTTCCCATAACTTGGGGTGATATGTGTATGAGCAGCTGCTTCCTTTTCCACAGCAGGAATTTTTTCCTTGCCATAGTGGGAATTTTTGTGCAGGTGCAGATATATTAACCAGATCTCATCTCTGCCAGGCCTGGAATTAGTGCCTTCTTGTAATAATTTTTCCCTTCTGTGCTTATCTCAAGTTCCCACTGTGGTGGCTTACGGCAAGTTCATCCTGTGGCCTTGACAGTGTTTGAGACAGGCAACTGTGCTCTTTAAGTTCATACATGTGTAAAAGCAGAAGATAGCACCAATCGCTGTAGTGAATCCTCAAAACTGTGCTTTTCAGCCAGAGAAATATGTGATTCAGCACAGACCCTCTGGGGAAAAGCCAGCGCAGAAGCTACCCATGGAACAGAGCTGACAGCGTATAATGTGCAAACCATGTGCTGGGGGCAAATTAAACCCTGGGTTTTCTAAAATAGTTCTTGAAATCACAAGATTTAGGCATTTTAAGCTCCTATTCAGTTGCATAGTGTTGATACTTTAAACGTTGATGCCTCTGTAATGCTGTAAGCATTATTTGTGTCAGTAGGTCCTAAGCAGTGGTTTGGGTTTTTCAAAAAGGGTTTAGTATCCATATGTCTATCGCAGATGTTCCTTATGATTCCTTAGAAAGACCCATATAAGTTGACAGTGTCTCTTTCAAAATGCTAGATGTGTGACAAAAGAAAGCAGTGTTTGTAAGTTGGAGTCAAAGTAATGACAAGCCTTTGAATGAAGGGAAGAAGAAGTCCTTGCAGGTTAAGACTGCTTAGGCTGCCTGTTGGATTTAAGCCGAATGAATCAGGTTTTTTTGAAAAAGAAAGTGACTGAGCTTTGTTTAAAAGCCAAAGAACATAAGCCTTACAGCCCAAGTGGTCTGTAATTTCAGGAAGGAAAGAATTTTTTTCATATATGACATGATCTTTCTGAGAAAGAATTTAAAGTTTTGGCTTGTGAATCATCTTTCCTCCTATATTTCCCAGTTCTAACATTATTACCTCTCTCCCCCTCAAACTACAGCCCATTTTCTATAATTAACATTAGTCTTGGATGTTCTGCTCAGAGACCAGAGAGACAGTTTTGTTTTAAATTTAAGGAGGCTTTAAATTTACTTGTGTGTTAGAGACTGGCTTCCTCTTGCTTACCTTATGTCTGGAAACATTATTTAGAAAAGCTTGCAGTCTAGAGAACATGAGCTTAATCAGACTGCTTTGTAATTATTCACTGGCTTTATTCACCCTGGATGATATATACTTTGCATGGTGCTAAAAGAAATAAGTATATTCATTTCCTATCCACTTCCCACCTTGCATTATAAAAACCAGATATCCATTCTGTAAATAGAGATGAATCAGCAATCCATATAATATCTATTCATCATACATATTTCACAAGGAGGATATTGTGGTGGCTGGAAAGTTCTTACAAAAATAATATGGAAATCCGGAACTTGATGTGGAATGTCAGAGAGCTTCTTACTATTATTTACCTTATCAGCTTTTGCTTTCTGAAATCAATGGAAGGGCATCAAGTTCAGCTAATCCATATTTCTGAGTATGAAATTGAATTTATAGTCTGTAGTATGTTGACTACTGCTCGCATTTAAGACATAATTGATTTTTATTGAAAAGCCAGCAGGCACATCAAAAATTTCCACAAACCACAAGGATGTTAAATTTTACCCTGTTTAGATAATAGTGTTGCTTTATTTATCCTTTAAAATGAAGCTTTTATATTTGTATCAGCACAAGTTGTGGAAGTGTGACTGATGCCTTGTGAAACCATAGGTCCGTAGTTCTGTTGAAATTTACAGTACAGAAATAAGCAACTTTTCTGTTCCTAAGAACCTCCCTGTATTGGTTTGTTTTAAGAGTAAACAAAATAATAAATCTGCAAAAAAAAATCCCCCAATTTCATGTCATATAGCAAAGTTATCTTTCTTCATTCCAATTAAGCTTGTGCAATTACTTTTTCTGTTTTCTTTTTTTCCCTTCTTCCATATTGGCCACAGTTTATTTCTTTCTCATTGTTTTAAACATAGAAGTGGACTTTTGTATACGCTTTTAATTAGTTGTAGATAGCAGACTTACTAATCCATGTTAAAATTTTTAGTTTCTAAAGCATTGACTTAATTTCCCTCAGGTACAAAGGTGTTCTTAATCCTAGACTAGATTTGAAAATCTAAGAAGGCTTCATGACCAGATTTTTTTCAACCAATTAAGCAATTAAACAGATTTTGCTCTCCTTCTCTCACTTGGGCTACCTGAGCTTTCTGTACACATCCCTACACATAGCCTACTGCATTCCCCCAGTGCATATGTGCTTTTCACAAGAATTCTTTGAAACAGAGCAAAGAACTCAGGGTTGCTCTGTACATGCAATACAGTAAGGTAAGTAACATAGCTGGAATTTTGAAAAACCAGGCAATGAGATATGTGACTCAAGAGCATTCAAAAAAATTATGAAATATATGGAAATACAAAACTTAGAGAGATTACATACCCATTTCTTAGTGTAAAAGTATCAAGAAAAAGTCATCTACATTTTACAAAGGCAAGTATTTTCAAATACGTGTGCAACAGGTGCAGGTACAAATCCATTTAATAAATAACAAGATTTGTGCCTACTTCTCTCTACCATTATTTTCAAACTTCACCATAAACTGTATACAGATATTCATACTTGCTTTTATTTTTCTCCTTGCTGTCCATAGTATTTTTTTACATATTTTTGTCATCTTTATTATGGGACTGTTATTAAAAGCACCCGTTTTCTTTCTGACATACATGGCAAATTGTTGTAAAAAATAATTGTCAATGAAAAAAATGTGTCATGTCAGTAATGTATGGTCTAGAAAAGGCAGAATCTCCTCAAGTAGTTATCCCTTCTCTGTAGGCATAAATTCTTAAAGAAGTCTGGTATAGCTACACTGCTAAATAAAAGAAGCCAAATATGACTGTGGTCATATTTCATGGGATATTTCATTCTTAAAATTGTTCCCAAAATGTAGCATGGGCCAGGTAACACCAGTTTTGGTTCTTGCTGTTCTCCACAGTCCTTTCCCTAATCACTCTAAGACACCTTCAGCCTTCATCCACACTTTACAGTATGTGTCAGGGCATGCAACATTGTGTACTCAGTTTGATGAGATGAAAACACCACTTTGATGGATTGTGTCACAATCCTTGCACTATTTCCCGATACTGTGAACTCACTAAAAATACAGACATACAGAATAATTGTATTTCTTAGCACTGAAAGAGCCACTTGATGCACAGAGAAATCCCAATGCCACGTGAAGAGCAAAGGAAGTGTGCCCGCTGGTCACAGAGCCATCCAGCCCTGACTACTGGGGGTCTGAACCTGTCTCTACCACTTGGCTGTCCCCCACCTCATTTATTTAGCAATTTGAGTGCAGGCTGACAGCTTTTGTACTTCCCCTGGTAACTGAAAGCATAACTTATTTCCTTACTGTGTGCTTTTCTTTCCATTCTTACATGGGAACATTCGTAACACACTATTGTTTTAGAATTGTTCACCTGCAAGATAACCACACCAGTCATTATTTCTGATATAACGGTGTTTTAAGAGCACTGTTCAGGGACTGAGATACAGATACAACAGAAGTCATACGCAGAATAGAAAGACCAGACTATGCTTAAAACTGAGAGCAGCCAAAGGGTGAGAAAAGAGACAGGAGGAGATGAGGCAGTAGCTCAAAGGAAGAAATGAAAGTGGAGTTTTAGGCAGTTGCATATGATGCTCAAGTGTGTTTTTCAGGATACTTTCTAAGGATCTTTTACAGTAAACATTTGAATGAAAACTGTCAAAGGAATATAGGCTGTTGAAGTTAAACTTCAGTTCTTTGGCCTGGATTCATTTTGCTTAGTTTTAAACATCCAAACAAAAGAGGATTTATTTTTTTTGAAGAGAGATGATTCTTTTCAAATATGTTGTCTCATGTCTCATGTTCTTTATAGTGTCCATTTTTCTCTTCAGAACCTAGAAAGCTACCATTTCTGTGTAGGGGCCTAAATGCTTAAGAGAGCCTGAATTTATTTAATTGAGAAAAGACAGAATATTCATGATCATTATCAATTTTGACTAAACTTTAGAAATCTGGTAATTTAGAATTTTCATCTTAAAAAAACCCAAAACAGCAAAAGCAGTTTACCACATGTGTAGTGTCAGGTCTCTGAAGGATGGCAGACGGGTTCGTCTGTCTATCTCCAATGTTCCATCCTCTATATCTAAGAGCCTCATCTTTCAAGTTCGCATACATATTTAGAAAAAGTATGCAAATTTACATGAAAATTCCCCGGAGTATTTTATGGACGAATCTTGCCCATTAATGGTCTCATAATGTCTATTCTCATATGAAAGATATAAAGGATATTGTTCACAAGTACTGAAATGGGAACAATTCCATTAGAAATACATGTAGTACACTGAACTAAGCAGGGACTGCATTCATGTATGAATACAATGTAAATTTATCATTGTAACAATTTAGTATAAAAGAGAGATTTTATTTGCATTCACATTCTCTGCAAAGATATGAAAATTACTTCTATGGTGAATTTGGGCACATAATTAGGGAAAATTTCCTGGGTTTAAAGATTTTTCTGCTTTTTAAGAATTAGATAGCTGTTGATTAAAAAATTTTATTACATTAGGGAAGATGGGAGTGTACAAGGGTATGAGAGAAAGGCAGATAAAGGAGATTTAATGCTGAAACAAATGAACCTTTCCTTCATCACGTCTTTCCCTTATTTATCATCTCCCTCTTAGAATCACTGAAAGGATCATTCTTAAATGTTGCCCTGCTGCTCTCCTCAGTAGATTTTCCTGCTACTTATAAAAGTGATGCCTTGATTTTTTTAGTTTCTGGTTTGGTGCACATAGGTTTTGGTATGGATGATTAGGTGTATTTATCAGTTAGACTAATTCAGGTTTTAATTTGTCACAAAAGAGAGGCTGAAATATCAAATGAGATTGCTGAAAACATGATAATTAGGAATTTTATTTTTTTTAGCTTCTTCCTACTCTCCCATACTACCGTTATTCTCAAAAAAAAAAAAAGAATAAAAAAAAAAGAACATGAAAAAACACCTCTTTTTTATTACTTTTCAGAGGTAAAATGTTAGAGACCAACCAGACCTTTTTGCACCCTTTAAGATACAGTGTTTACACTTGGGTATGTATTTTTATTTTCCCCAGACAACAGGAAGTATGAACTTCACATGGGTTTTCAGATGTAAAGAAGGGTCTTTCTGTAACAAATAATTAAATTCTGAATATTGTATCAGGCATCATTTTCTTCAGACCCATTTCAGCAATACCTACAATCAGATCTGTGCGAAACTGAGTAGCCATGCAGAGACTTGAATATCCTTAACATAGAAAGAAAAAGGAGCAAGTTTTAAAACTGCTAACAGCATTACCACGAGTAAAAGACGAATATATATTTCCTATTTCAGCTAATTACCACCTTTATTAATTTCCCACCCAGTCCCATCTCCATAGCATGTTTTGGGATGATGTTTACAAAGTTCTTGTTGTTGTACGTGACCTCCATCAATAAGACCAGATTTGGACTCTCACTCCACAGTTTGTTTCTACATTCATAACTTCAGGCAAAATAGTCTCTTTTTGTTTCAGTTTCATACTGTGTTATTTGAAATATTTGACAAAATTTTTTATTCTTGAATTGAGGGAGAAATAAAGCTCTTCTAACTCCTTTGAAATTGAACTGGTAAACAAAATTTTGCTTCTATTTTGCTTCTATTGTCAGGTCACATGGCATTTTATATAGCAACAAATTAAGTCCTTCTGTAGCATACTTTTATACTCCTCCAAAGCTAAGTTGCCTTAACTATTCTTGACTAACATGGAGTTATATAGGAACTCTGACATTCAATCAGGTTTAAGTGACCATCTCTGTAGCCTTAGCATTCTTCAGTGGGAGTCAAATAAGACTCGAACTTACATTGATTTTTCGTGCCTAAAATCCCAAACATAAAAAGAAATGTTTGGGGTTTATTTTGTCCTCCCTTGTGATTTTATTTTCTCAGATAGTTTTAACCAGTATTACCTCTCATCCAGATTGAAACAAATGTTTATATTCTGCCTCTTTGATCTAAGATTCTTCCTTCTCTAGGACCTACGGAGGAAGACATATAATAATGTAGAATAAAAGCAACACCTGTAAGAGAAAGAGGCTAAGTTACCTGCAATTTGTATTCTTTAGAGATTGTGTCCTGTTGAACTATACTTTGCCACACACAATCTTTCTAGAGCCAGGATAGCTTGTATTAGGTTACAGCCACGTGGATTTACCTCTTCATAGCCAATGGGAGACCTATGGAAAACACCAGAATATAAAAAACCAGATTTGTCATGTTCGTAATATTTTCCACTAGACCAGACATCAATATAGCAACTAAAATGCACCTCTAATATAATAAGGAAATTAAAAAAAAAAATATAAAGAAGTTATGATGCAAGTAACTAAAATTGGAATGCTGGAAAACATTTTTATTCTTTTCCCTATTTTAACTGGTTTGCTTAAGACATAAGATCATGAAAGTATAATACTAAAAAGGTCCTTGAATAAATAGAAATAAATGAGCTTTTCCCTACAATGGAATTACCTAAAATTGGTCCTTCTTGTGAAGCTAATCCCCCAACAGATAAGACTGTGAATTTCCCCCTTCCCTTCCTACATGCTTACAGACGGGTTGCAACAGAAAGATGACAAATGAGTTGTGTTTGGCTGGATTAATGGGTATTATCATGTTAATGGATGTTTATGGTGCAGTTTGGGAGGTTCATGTAGTTCTCAAAAAGTGCTGGTGTTCTGGGTAGCTGAAGCCTCTGTATGTGTGCATGCATTATTAGTCACCTTTTCATGCATATTGTACATTTTTGGTCTCCTTAATGGGTCACACCTAAACTGGATGGGGAGCATTGGCCTTATGCTCAGGTCTTTCACCATGTATGACACGCAAAATGCAAGTGTCTGAGACTTGTCTTGCCACTGTGGAAATGCAGGTGCCTCATAATCCCAGGTCTACTTCATTGCAATCATTATTGAAATCTGACATATTGATCAGCAGTTTAGCCTGAGTAACTACTGCACATATATCAGCTCCGGCTGGGGATGTTAGGTCAAGTTTGTTGGCAAGGTGATCTTACAGCCCGCCAGGGCAATTCCTGCCACTCATGTGAACTGATGCTCACGGACTCTTTTGGCGAGGACAGTATATATGGCAGCAACAGGGCACGGGAATAATGTACCAAGTGGGGCAGACCCTCAGGAAAATGCCTCATCAAAGACCACAACATGGAAAACTCTTCTGTTTATGAATGGAAAGGTATCAAAAATATAAAATCACACGGAAATAAATAAGCTTTTTCTCTGCATTTTAAAAATTAGGTTGGGGTGGGGTGTGTAGTATGTTGTGGTTGTAAGTTTCTTGTTTGGTTTTTGTGGATTTTGTTTTGGGTTTAAGTGTTGGGTTCTTTGTTTGTTTGTTTTTTTCTGTTGAAAGTTTCTTATTCCGTGGAGAGCCCAACCTTTTGTTCCCATTTTCTTCTGCCCACAAGGCTTGTTTTCCTCTCACTTTCAGGATATAGGCTTTAACTTGAGCTGGTAGGCTTCTTTCACATTAAATATACGTATAAAGGAATGCATATGTCAGACACTTGTGTGTAAATTTCTGCTTAAAGCCCTAAATGCTCATTTGAATGTTAAAATGCATCATTTCCATGCAGTATTGAGGGAGTAGCTCTGCATAAACATACGGTTATGTTGACACTCAATTTTTCTCTAAAAAGGGCAGGTATTTAAAATCTGTAATTGCCATAGAATATTCTACAAGAAATAATAGAATCTCCATCAATTAATACATTTATTGACTCAGAAAGTATAAAAAAATGATGAGACTCTGAGGTGCAATAAGAATGCAGGAAGTATTCTGTTTCATGCAATTCATAAGATTTCTGAGGGTTTTTTTCTAAAATTTGGGAAGTCAGATTTTCCTTTCAGGATACCGTAATTTTGGGACTAAGACAGTGAAAACAATCGTCTGAAATCAGTACCAGAGGGGATTTTAATATACTGAAATAATGCTTCCCATTTATTTGGTATTCCTCCACCATCCAGTACAAAATAATTCCTTCATGTCTTTTCTTTCCTTAAAAATTCACCAAGCGTATGTGGACCTCACAGATGCAGCTTTAATTGAAAGTAATGTCAAAAACAGTGTTTTGATCTGTTTCCTTTCTTTTGACATTTTCTGTTTTTGGAATATGTTGAGTCTGTACGACCATTCTCTGTTCAGAAATTCATCTGGAAATTTACATATTTTAAAGGCTTCTTGCTCTATAATACAGCTGAGCATAATAGTGCAAGCTACACAGAAATTGAGGTGTGAAAGAGAAATTTCCCAATTTCAGTCCTTAACTGAAATATAAAAACAATTCTTCACCATCTGGGAATTACTGTGCAAGTCTTTCTTCTGGGTAGGATTGCTAGAGGGATAAAGTTCATATGATCCAGCAATGAATAGGCTATATCTGGCTATAAAAAAAAAAAAATAAAAAATTGCACATTAATTAGTTTACAGTTCTATCATTGAGATCCACAGAATGTTTCATACATTCAAAAGCATACTGAAGTACATTACAATCGAGTAAACCTCTAAATTTGTGAAATTCAATAAATTTCATATTATTTTACAGGATGATAAAGTCTGTTTCTGACTGAGTGAGTAATGTTCCTGATACGGAAGGGTGTAAATCCCACAGGAAACATTACATGTCAAGGATGCTCAGCATTTTACTGGATTATGCCCCAAAAGAAAGAAAGAAAGATACAAGAAAAATAAAGTAAGATAGACATTCATAAAACTTTTTGTTTTGTTTTGTTTTTTTTTGTTTATTCCCTTCCTCAATAAGTAGCCAAGAAAGGTTTTAGTCTCAGGAAAAGGTTATTAACTCACAGATTTTTTCTTCAAATTAATTATGAAACCACCTACTGTTAAAAATAAATAGAATCTGAGGTCAGTGTGCATGTACTCTGTCATTTAAACATAGGACTAATTCTGACAGTTCAGTACCAGATGTTGTGGCTGTGAGCAGCTTTCAGACTTTACTGGACCATTCATTCTGCAATAAAACTGCAACAGCAGCAGGTATGTATAGTCCCCAGATCATGCTGATATCATCCACTTTTATTACGTGAATTCATCCCTTGCTAGTTACTGAATTACAAAGGGTAGGAAGGAGACAGACTTACTAGCAGCTAAAATCTCAAAATAGTCAAAACTGTGAAATAAAGCACTTCTTACAACATCCACTTTGCATAGTCCAGCTATAGGGAATACATAAACAATTTGAAAAGCTCTACTTCCAGAAGGAATAGAACCTGTATACAAAACTCCATAGAAACAACTTGAGCTAGAAGTGCTCAGCATTAAAAAAAATAGTAGCATAAGCCTGTGTACACAAGTATGCATTTTCTATGTGCATCTGTTCCGGTAAATACAGGCACAGGGCTCAATTCCTTCTGCCTCTGTGAGTTCAGATGACCGAGGACACATCCGCGATAGCTCATGCTCAAATCCAAACTCTCTGAACCCTCAGAAACTGTAGGTACAAGATTAATCCATAATGCGGGTGACAGGTTGGGGATCAGGAGTCCAAGGATATAACCTGGTCTCTGGTCCAGCAACCTAAGCTACAACACAGAGAGCGCCTTGATCTCTCTGATCCTGCTTCTCATTTTAAACATACTGACAGCTATGCTTCCTTACTTCATTGGGCAGGGATATTGGGAAAAAGCAGGTTGTTTCTTACCACTTTTCTGCCTACTTTGGGATGATCAAGAATATTTGAAATCTAGCTGAATTGTGAAACTGTTTAGGTCAAAAAGCCATTGGAGGCAATCAGAAATATTAATGTTGTGATACTTAATTAGGTGTTTTTCAAAACTACCACTTTCAGTTTTGTGTTTTGCAGTGCAATTTTCAGTACTGGTAAATTTACAAGTTAGAGCATGCAAAGCAAAACAAAAAATATTGTTATGTATTCTGAGTATTTTTTCATCTGTTTCGGGACTGGAGATGGAGAAGAGCGAGGAAACAGATCCCCTTTCACCCAACCTAAATAATTTGCACATTCACTGTATTGAAATAATCTATATTATTTAGGGTATTTGCACCACACATTGAAAGAGTAGCTCTCACTAAGATGGCGAGTACTAGATAAGATATTTTAAAAAGCAGTACAACACCTTTCGTTTTTTCCTCTGAGACAGCTGCAACATCTGAGTTGATAGGTTGACTTTTTTTCTGGGCATAAAAGTTAATCAACTTCAGTGAGCAGTGTTTGTGTAACTCTATTTGCTTTTTTGTTTTGGTTTGGTTTGGTTTTTTTACTATATTAAGAAATGCAGTATTTTACTTCCTCCTGAGAAGTGTGTGGTTTACTCACTATCTCTGTCCAGTAACTCTTCTCTGATTGTTCTGCTCTTGCTTCTTCTACACCACTAAGCTGTGACATTTCCTGTGTGCCATTGAACAAAATCTCCCCTTGCTTGAACTGATCTGCTGTGCACCCTATGCCACCACTGGTATGCTACAAGGAGCACTGCAAAGCCTGGAATTCAGCCTGGGCTGCACTGAGAGATTAAGGACCAAAGGGGCTGGAGTGAGGCTTGACTCCATGCAGGTTCTAGTTTGTAATAGGACTCTGCAGAAACACAGGGTCTTGGCACTTGTCCCATACACTGATGTTGTTCCAGGTGTGAAGCTGTTCTTCTGGTGACTAGGGCTATTTGTAATGAATTTGTTTACCTTACTTACAAAGCAGCATTTTTCAGACCCTCAAGCTCTAACACTGAGTGGCATTGTGTGTATGTACTGATAGTCACACTGTGTTCTTGCAATGCCTCTTTAGGAATGGTTTTCATGTGTAATCAGATGAGGCATATGTCAGAAAGATGAAAATGGAATCCCGTGATGTCTTATAGATGTTTTTAATAAAAAACAGAGGGTTTAATTTTGTTTCTGTTCTGAGACTCAGAGTGTGAGGCACTCTTCCGTTTTTCTTGATAAATAGCTTGTTCACAGTCTCTGCTTTACACAGGGTACCATGACTTTGGAGGCAGCCTCTGTACACTTTGGCTGTGACAGTGGCTCATCTACCTACAAGTAGAGTTCAGCATCCTGAACCTTAGGTACCCTTCTGCTCCACCTTTTTCTGTGCCATATGTGTGTGTGCATGCATGCATGGGTGTGTAAGAGAGATGGAGAGAGAAAATACACTGCAATGGAAGGCAAAGATACTACTGTGATGTGTGGGGTGAGCAAACCAAGCAGGCTTTAGGGAAAGCACAAATTCCACCAAGACACATATGCTTCCCACCCCCTCCATTTTTCCAGACAAGTGTTATTTTTCAATATTTTATTGTGCTAGCCATAGGAGAAATCTTGTAATAAAATCATATCTCTGTTTCATCCAAGACAACTTTAGATGTTATCACAGTGATATACTTTGTCATAGATTTATTGTTAAGTTGTCGCATAATGCATCTGAATAGAGTTATAACAATTGTACTCTAACAAAGTTTTAATACAAGATTGTGAAATTTTAGCATGAAGTAGATTTCCACAATGACAGACTGTTATTACCTTCAAACTTCCAATGACAAATCATATGACTGAATGCAAAAAATGCAATTTAACAGCATTTGTTATTATCTGTACAGCTTTATTGTTTTCTTTTTATTATATTCATAATTTGAAAATAATGTAAAACAGATATATGTCTGATCATGTAATGACCAATGGCATATTGCATCTTGTTTAGTAGGTGGTTGTCCTCTTGTCTTATTTGGGAATATATAGTTTAACAAGATACTTACCATCATTTTCTTAACGGGGATAATAAACAGAACAATTCTGAATAAAAGCTCATATCAGCTTCTTTCATGCCTTTTCTTTTCAGAAGCCTGCCTAAGGGTTTAAGCAATTTAGTTGTCTGACCCGCATGCTTTCTCTGCAGTCTGCAGTTCTTTTGTTTAACATTAGTATGTGGGCAAACAGCATTCAGAGCTGTGCAGAGCTTATCAGCCTGTGCTCAGTTGACCAGAACCCCATTCTGTGTATCTAAGAGGGGCCACGTTTAATGCTTCACAGTAGGAGCATCTGCAGTTTCCAAAAATGACTTGTTTATCAGATAAACTCTGTCCTTGCACTGACACATAGTGGCTCTTCAATATCATACTCTCCGGTACGAGAACTGAGCAAAACAGGGTATGCGCTATGAATAACAAGTGAAATTTATGCACATGGTATGGTGATATAGGTACCCTGTAACCGGGCAGAGTTTCTCTGCATCACTCAGTAATTACACAGGAAATCTTCTTTATTACCTTCCAAAAATGTTTTAGTTACTCATTCTCAATATATTTAGAGTACATGCTCTGAAATCAGCAAATGCTAATTAATTTGCTTATTTTGCTTGGAATTTAATTAGAAGTAGCATGAGGGGCCTGACTTCTACAGCACAGGCAGAGATACCCAAAGCAAGTCCTCATGATGAGGTTTGTGATGTGTCCCTAAGTGTGGCAGCCTCTGATGTTACAACTGGGACCCTAACTTTTGAGATACTGTGTTACCAAAGTAGTCCTTCACAGCCCTCTAACCCAGTTTTTACGCACTCACTGCTCGAGCTGTTCCCTGCGTTTTTTTCAGCAAATCAATTAGACCCTTGGACACTAATCCTATAAATATATTCTTTCAAGAATCATGAATTTTATGCTTATTACAAAGGCCTCACAGAATATTTTAGATATCATAGAGGTTAGCCACTGGTTTAGAAACAAAATGTTTATTAAAACACCGTAATTTAAAAGTGGGCAGAAAAAGTAGCTTAGAGCTGCTGTTTGAGGCTCAAGATCCTGTAAGAGCGAAATGCTATGAGCTCTCTTCAGAGAAGCTGGTCTCTCAAATTCTCCATCCAGTTGAACAAAGGACATCTTATAAGTTGGCCTTGCAAGATTTCTGGACCGCTCTGGAGCCTTTCCTGAACTTGTTGATAGAAATAACCATATGACGAGTCACAGAAAGGGTAGATAGATGGGGTAAGAACCAGAGATTTGGATCCAAACCAATGCCACTCCCCTGCAGTCCAGGCATTCTGTATTCTAGAATGCTACCCTTGACAAATTATAATTATTTTATTATATGAAACTGATATTACATTGCAAATGGCAGTGGCCTAGAAGAAGCCTGTTAAAATTAACGTCCTCATCTGTACAATTAAGATTTTAGGTATAAAGATGAGAATACAGTAAGTCTATTAACTGTTACATTTTCTATACATACAGTGTCTCAAAGATGAAAGGGTATGCTGGGAACAGAGGCTTATACCAGACTTTCACCTTTCTTTCCCTCCCTTCCCCCCCTCATCAGTACGTGCTGGCTGGTCAACTAGTCAAAGAAAAATTGTTAATGAGGGTTAAATGGAAGTTATCTATTAAATGTCATTCTAGGATCAAGACATCGGAGCTTTATTTTGAATGATGCCCATATTTTTTTCTCTCCTTTATTTTTCAACCTTCTCCCTCCCCCACCTGAAAGAAAATATCCAGCGGATGCCTGGCAGCATCCTCTGATTGCTTGCTGTTTTCCTGACACTAAATCTACTGTGTCATATTCCTTGCATTGGCTGCAGATTTTGGCCTTTTCACCTGCTGTTTTGGTTGGCTTTAGATGCAAAAAGAAGAATATGAAAAGGAGAGGGGGAGGGAGGGAAGTTGGGAATGGTGGAGGAAAAAAAAAAAAGGCAAATGTTTTTAGCGCCTTCATCTAGACATGTGTCCCCTCACTCTGTGACATGGCTGCTCCAATGTTGCCATGGTGAGGATTTCTAATCATCCCTACACATGACAGGCTCCTATTTGTCTGCACTCCCTTGGGTGTAAATTTCTAGGCTTAAAAAAAAAAAATCCATGTGAGCGTATCATCCGCCGTGCAGATGTTTCACTGCTTTAGAATATCAGGCAGCTGCTTGTGCCACCGTCGACAGCTAATTGGAGACTGCATCGCAGGAACAGAGGCGTAATTATGGCATAAATACACATCCTCTGGTGCATCATTGTATCTCTATTAACAGAAAATTTTAAACAGTGTTCAGAGTGTAATTAGTGTAGTTGATAAAGTTGTAAAACATGTAAATAAGGGAAATAGCAGGTACGTGGCCAATCCACTACCCAGCACTAGGGGATGCAGATTATTGCCTATTTAGAAATAATTAGCAAAGCTGCATTAGCAAAGCCTGTGTCCAACAGAAGCAATGCAAACATTTATTCTGGTAACAGCTCTTTCTGTGCTAGCCATGAAAATCTACTAATATTGGTAATTTAGCCCTCATTACAGAGGATAAAGCATGAAAAGAGCTCAGACATGAAATATGACAAGTAATATTAATTTTTATTCCAGAGGAAAGGATGCTTTCTCGGGTTGCATGCTGATTTCTCGGCAGGATCTCAGTAGTGTGTGAGTGAGCTGGTGGTTGAGGATGCGGCTCTGGAGCTGGCTCCCTGCTGGAGGTATACCCTGGGGTACCCGTGACAGGAGCTGATGAGGCATGCTGTGGTTAGTGCCCAGCCAAACCTTAGGTCAGAGTTCAAAACGAGCACTCAGGCATTAAACTTCTCTCCTTATAGATCTGAGCCTTTAATTTTGTCCTCGGCCTTGCTCCTGGCCACCCCCAAATGATTTTGCCAAATCACCTGCTCGGCCTCCAGCTGTCCTCCCCAAAATGTGTAGCACACAGCTGTGCTGTGCAAGCAGAGCTCTGAATCAGTGTGTACACTTACTCTTCAGTTTTGTCTTGTGCCCTGGATGAGGAATGATGGCTTCACCCTCACTGTTTATGTTTTAGATTATGTTTCGTAAAGAACATTACCCTGTGACCATAAAAATAAATGCCAAAATTTTGACTTGTTTTACAGATGTATTTTCTAATGAAGAAAAATGTGAAAGCCTGGTTGGCATGGGAGACATAGATCATCTTTTAAAAACAAGAGGATAAGAAGGGCTGAATGTTCTGGAAAGGGAAGGGAAAAATAAAAAAGGACTTTTTTTTTTTTTAACAACTCCAATTTCTTTTTTTTCCCTTTCTACTGGGTGTAGAAACAGAATGAATAAAAACTCCAGCTTATAGTGTCAGCTAAGTTCTGCTGCATTCGTAATAAGTGTGCACGTGTGTGTTTACGAGAGAGAGGAAAGGGGGAACAGGAGAATTCTGCTTGACAAGTGCCAGTATTTTAAAAAGAAGTCTAAGAAAGATGTTATCTCTGGCTCAGGCAAATAAATTTCTCCACTTAGCCAGTGTTTCCCGAACATTTTCAGAATGCAGCTCTCACCACAGACTGAATAAAATCCTGCCAAATAAGGGCTGAATTTCATGTAATACAATACTTAAGAAAGAGAGAAATAAAAAAGAAGGGGGAAAGGTAGAGATGAAAAGAAGCTGGACAAGCTACTGTCTGAAGTATTAAAATGTAAAATAAGCTTTAGAGCTGTAGCAGCGGGAAAAGCCTTTTACAGATCCAAAGAGAATACTGTGTATATTTTATCACCTGCAATGACATGAAAATTGTGAAAACACTGAACTTGTTGTTTGAAAAGGGTTTTTTTCCACACTTTGGTAGAGGTTCAGTACTCATCCCAACACCCTGATTAGGTAAAAATAATAAACTAGAGAGAGAAGCTCAGTCAGTCTTTTGCCTGTTGTAGAGCCAAAAGCACACAAAAGCTTAGACAATACCCACCTCCTCCGCAATAATATGAGCATCCCATCTAGTTAGTCTAGCACACCAAATTTTTATAGCCTTAGCATATATTTTCTGTGTTTAAGATTTATGTATTTATATGCAGATGTGCATTCCTCTGGCATGCAGTAAGTAGACGGTTTATGCATATATACACTTTATGGGTAAGCTATTTGCATGTGATCAGGATGCTTCGTTAGATGCACTGGTACTGCTCTGCTCTCATGGAGTGCAGTGAGGTTTTTACCACGGAAGAAGAGCTGGTCCAGCTTCTGCTGCTTTTCATAATGCCAGCACTGTGTGGCTCTGTGTGAATCCTGCAGCGTATTTGTAGAGCTATAGCCTTATAGAGATGATGTTGCAGAGCTTGTATGTACATGTGTAAGTGTGTGCATATGGGCGCTAATTTGAATCTTTGGATATGTGTGTATGTATCTGCATGTGATTATGACTGTTTAATAGTAGTAAATTTTGTTGATAACGTTTGGATCAGGAAAACCTGACAGTCTGCATGTCAACATATATTCTTACATGTATAATGCATATATATATATCATAGATATATATACTTACATAAAAGTCATTTTTAATTTATATGCTGAGTTAATGTCTCTTTAAAAAAAAAGAAGGCAACCTTTTCTAATTCCCCCCCTCAACTTCACTCCCATTATTTATCACAGTGTATTGCTTGGATGCATTTTTCCAGGTTTGTTTGCTTTAGTTTGGTTTTGGTTTGGTTTTTTTTTTCTGAGCCCCCTGCATTGCCTTTAAAAGTCTTTTATTGCCTGTCCACTAGAAACAGGGGAGAATGATCTTCTACATCAGGAGAAGCCATCTCTTTTCTCTGTTCCCTCTTTCCCTTCAAATTACATAAGTAAAGTGCACATTGTTGTCAAGCCTGAATGAACTACAGTATTGCAATCAGTTCAGGAGGATAATCCGAACACTGGGTGTGTAGGGAGAGATGTTTGGAGCTGGACAGAGTTATGTGTCCATAAGTGCAGTGCTAACAAGGGGCTCCTGAAGTGGTTTGGGGCAGATTAGTAGTTCATTACAGGGTGACAGAGTCACGGCTCATTCTTTTTCATAGAAAATGATCTGGTAGGCCATCAGTAGCTGGAAGTAATTTCAATGTTTTCTGTTGTTTTTTGCTCGATTTAAAAGCTTATGTCCTATTCTTTGATATTAATAAACAGGTTTTAATATTTCGGTGACCTTTAAAATGGATGAGCACTATAATATCAGTTTGAAATAAAAACATATTAACTTACATATTCTGACTAAATCAGCTTAAGGTCACACTTAATATAGTTCCTACGGTCCAAATTTACTTCTTTGTGAATTAGTTTAAGTCCATTAAAGTTAATGTGAGTTGTTATCTATCACACTAGACTGGTATGAAAAATGAATGTTGACGTATGTGGCATTTCTTTCGCACTGAGCAGCGTGTGTACCGTGACAGAGAAAGTCATATTTCTCCATTTTATCTTTGTAGGAACGTGTCCCACAGCAGCTCTATAGGTTTTGACTGATGAATAGCAGGGGTACCTGCATTGTAGGAGAGACATGGAGATGTCAAATTTGAGGTGCAAAGTAGAAGGAGTTGGTTAAACAATTGAGATTGTACAGAGTAAAAGTTGATCTACTAATTGAGCCAAAAGGAAATTAAAATTAGAGCTGAAAATTGGAGGCTGAAGAAATTGGGACCTTGTAGATGATAGGTGCTTTCCCACAGATTTACAGCCACTTCATAGGTATGAAGACTACAATAGCATCAACCCAAATCCCATTGAATTTGGGGATATGCAATTTGGTGAAAAAAACATTAGAAGAAGAGAGAGTGGATAGGAAAAACAATGAAAGAAAAAAATTGTTGTACTATTGTAGATGTCATAACCACTCAACTTTCGTTTTCTGCTCATTTATACTATTTCTATTATTGGTGGGTGTGTATTGAAAGGAAATGTTTTAACCATGTTGTATCTTAAATATGAAGAGGATAATGAGTTGAAATTTATTATTAATTTTCCTTTGAAGCTATTTGACTTCTCTGTCCTTTCCCTGCATATACTTTCAAATGGTTAAAGCACATCAGGGGAGTAAATGAACAGCAGGAGTAGCTGCAGCTCACAGCAGCTAAGTTGCCATTAGCAAGTAGTGTAGTTTGGTAAGAGCAGATCTACGGAGTGAAATTGTTGACACTGAAGACATGACTTTCTGCAGTGTATGCCCTGCAAAGTTTTTACTATGTGCTACTTCTCACCTGTTCTTGTGAGCTCAACATCCGGTAAGAGTAGGAGCAGATAGGTTCATGCTGCTGGTGTACTTGGAAAGCAGCACAGGCATTCTTAGATTGTGATGCAAACTGAAATGCGGTAAGTGGAGGAGTTAGGAGATTCACTTCAGAAGCACATTCCTGCTCTGAACTAAAGCACTGGTATGGATGTCCTCCATGCCTAGAGTTCTCTGCTCTAGGACATTCACTGTGCTTCAGCAAATGTAATCCTTTCTGACCTCTAGATAATTGCTGTTTCTATGAGTACGATTCCTTTGTCAACAGTTTTTGCTTGGTTACCCTGATAAGGGTAGGTGAGCCACTGCAAACGTTTCTGGGAGGAGTTCAAATCATTCATGATCCTGAATAGACAGGTTTCTGTCTTGGTTTTACTTTGCAGTCCTAAAAAGCAAAATTAGGATAAAGCAATGAAAAGAGCATAAATAAAAATTATATTTTCCTGAAATATTATTGGAAAGAACACTTTTCAATGTCACTATACGTATTTAAGGCATCTCAACAAACACTGAACATGAGAAAACCAAGTTTTATAAGATACTAGTCCTGATTTCCTTCACTAAAGAGAAGGCATTTTTGTTCAGTATGGAGGAGCATATCACCAGAGAAAAAGAGGGCACAAGATTGTGGTAGCAAGGTCACACATGGGCTCTAGAGCATTTGTTACTGGTATTAAAATGGTACGTTCCTCCTACACTGACAGGTTTGCTTGCTAGCATAGGAAACATCAATATTAATTTTGTAAATGTTTATCTCATGTAATGTATATGATTAAGACTTGTTGGGATGTTTTGTGCTGATTAAATCAAGACCTTTCTATGCCAACAGCCCTGTGGCATTGAGTTACTGTGAGAAAAACAACGTGTGACAATGTTAGGGGAACACAGCTGAGCATACATAGTTTCTCTAGTGCACTTGGGTTTTCTCAAAATTTTTTTCCCTCTGTTTTTGTTGCCACTGATAGAACCATAGACAGAACCAGATTTGGATTATCAAATGTCAATAGTATACTTCCACTTCCTGAGTCTGTAAGCAACATGCCATTTATGGCATCCTTGGAATAATGTCTATTTCTTTAACTTACACATTCTGTGAGGTGGTAGATGTTTCCCCCTTGTCTGGTAGCATTAAAATTGCACTTTTAGACTCATGTGACAAATGCTGTGAAATGCTCACTTTTAGTCAAGTTTCATTTTATGCTGAAAATAGGGGATGGAATTCACAGGTTCCTCAGAATATTAGCTCTTCTTAGGTGTCTTGGTAAATGAAAACTGCAGTTCTTGGACAAGGCTCGCTCTTTTTAAAAGTGTTCATTGAAATTGATAAGAACTGACCTTGATTTCATGGCATAGTTATTACCCTCTGGTAATCTAGAGATGTGAAAGGATTTTGGAGGAAGAGAATGTTTCCCATTTTTTTACACATGTCACACTGCTGCAGCATACATGAAGCAGTAGCCAAAAAACGACATTTTACTACTTGCCTGCTGAAGTGACATAAATTAATTTGTTTTACCCTTTTTGCCAAACAAGTCATGAAGAGGCATGACTCTCAGCTATGATGAAGACCAATTGTTCTCAGATGCTCTTGAGTGTATGCAAATCGTTCAACTAAACCATTACCATAACCTAATCCCTTGCATTTTTTAGCTCTTCTTTGCAGAGGAATGAATGACTTCAGTTTGAAGTCACTGCATGGGACTGAAGGGGAATTTTTGAGTCCTACACCTTAGTCTGGCTTGTGGTCTGGGCCTTAATTTATTTATCTGCAGGACTTGCACTTCTCAGATATTTGGTGTTTTGTCAAGCACATTGAAATCCTTAAACTTGAAAGAAAAATATGACTGCAAATTAATTATTATTCTTATTACTATTAATATTATTCTGTTTTCACAGACTTAACTGTGACTTAATTGGGGAGTTTTTTACTAATTTTTATGTATCATGTTTTTGTAAGTAAATTCTTGCTTTTGGTTTATGTTTCACTCTTTAGTTACAAATAGTACCCACTATTCTGCATTAGCTATAGCCGTTAGAAAAATAATTGATGAACTTATTAATCTCAACAGTTTCTGTACATGTCTGTTTTTTTCTTTACCCCTGTCTGTTCTATAAAAACACTCTACGTGTGTGTATTTTCAGTAACTGGACATTTTTATTTAGGGATGCTGAAAAAACTACCCTGCACTCTGGGTCCATGGCTAAAGAAAGTATAACCACAAGATATGGTAATATCTCTAGCACTTGTAAGTCTGAGCACTGTGCGTGGGTAGGTATGAGTGAACTTCCTAGTTTAAACTCCCCAAATCTTTGATTTTTACCAGCTGCGAGAGCTCCCGTGTGTCAGTCTGTCTATCAAAGTGCTGTGTGAGCAGCCGGTTGTGAGATGCCCACCATGTGTTGTAACTGGGGCAGGCAGAGAAGATGACTCTGGGATTACAGCGGCTGTTTTAAGGCCCTTTTCAACAGGAACTGTAAGATCAGCAGAGTAAAATAAGCATATCTCTTTAAGTGGCTTTTCATATTTACTGTTCAGGTTGTTTTCCTGGGAGACTTCATATTAAACGTTGCCTGTAAAGAATTCAGGCTTGCCTAATATTATTGCAGTTCTACTTTCAGAAAAGCCGTGCTGCGATTGCTTCTGAAGGCAAGCTTTTAGCACCAGGCTTTCTTTTTCTGAATCTGTATCTTTTCATGGCTTTATGCCCTATCCAAAGTAAAAGTCTCTTATCAGCCACCAAAGGGCCTGGTGTTATTTTGGCCATTACAACAGGTAGTCACATAATATAGCGGAACTAATGGAAGGGAACTTTCACAGAAACCGAAATTTTACTGGGTGTTAGAACAAGTGATTAAGGTTAGCTTGTGCCTGTTAGTATGAGTTTCACTGTAACAGTAATCTAACCTTGATACAGTTCCTTTCATCTACAGGATCCCAGAGTGCTACGCAAACCTAGCAAATTGGTATGAAAAACTGTATGGTGATCACTTCATACATGCCTGGAGTGAAATGCAGCAGCTGTTCAACAGCACACAGTACTATTCCCAAACCCTTTAGAGAAGGCAGTGATGAATGCTAAAAAAATCAAAGAGATTTTTTTCAAAACTGAGTGTATTAAAGTTATCAGCTAAAATACCTTTTTGGCAGCTAAATCCCAGTAGGTGGGCCAGGCTTTCACAGGTGAAAAGGGTTGGCATCTAACCTGAAATCCATAAGAGCTGCAGAAAGATCAGTATTTCAGAAAAAAACCCCAAACCAACAGGATCCTGGCATCCTGAAATTCTGATCTCAACCCTGCTAATAACTTTTAACATGACATAATATTTTTCATAAGATGATTCAGATAACACATTCTGAAAGTTTTAACCTTTGTGTTAAGTTAACACACTCTTTCACGCCTTTGCGGAGTTCTTATTAACACTGAAAGCAGCTTTGCCCCAGAAAATACAGAATCAACAAAAACCGCCTTGGTTTCACAGGGGTCTCATGTAAAGTGAAGAATGATAATGTGGAAGAAAAGCATATTTTTCTATCCCAATCAAATTACATTATAGAATTTTGTTTGGTAGCTTGGTTTGATATTGAAAGAAGCTAAACAACACAAGGAAATAGAAGTCCGTGTTTGTTACCAGTCCTCACTAGAGCTGGTGACTCCTCTGTTACCTGGTAAGACCCATGGTCACTCGATGCACCCAACCTGCAGAACAGATGGGTCTGTTCCCTGGTCTTTCTGAGGGAGTTTGAACAAACAATCTCCAACGTTCCAAGAAAATGGCATAGCCTTAGGTATAGGTTATCTTCTCTCTACTAATGACGTCCCACTTTAATCATAGAGGGAAAGAAACTTTTCACTGTATCAGCTAGTCAGAGGAAGAAAGTTAATAATAGATCTGCTTTGTCTAGAGGCAGGACTTCTACCACAGTAACCCTTTCATTACAATATTTTCCAAGTCTAACCTGCTTTTCCAAGACTCATTAAATGTGCTTAAGCTAAGCAGTTGGAAGTGTCATGTCAAACTTTGTTTTCTACTTCAAACATTTTTGTCTGTTTAATTTTTTCATCATTCTTAAAAAACCCACTGTCATTTCTGTTTCAGCAGCAGAAATTCATCAGTTCAGTCTAAACCGAGAATAATTCTGGTTCCCCCAGCTAAAGGGAAAGATGAACTCCCTCAGTCCCACACCTAGAAGTACATCTTGGCAGAGTCTAGCTATTTTAGGTCTCAGAGAGACTGAGTTCCTCACCTGAGGATGGGAGGCCACGCATGAAAGGATACAACGCTGGTGTGCAGGGCAAGAAAGGGAATGTACTGGACTGCCGGGAGCTATTCATCGTAAAGTTTAGCTGTCTCTGCCTGACTAATGATAACTAAGGGACAGAGTCTAATCTGAAATGTGCAGTGGTGTGTGTCTTGAAAAATACACTACAACGAAGGAGTACATTTATCAGTATATTCTTTACTGTTCACCCTACATTTGGTCCATGTCCAGCTTACTTTGTGAAAAGATCTAACTAATAAAGATCTGAATATAATTAGTCTGGAATTAGTGAAATAGTTACAAAGCAGGGGACCAGTTAATGTCCTGGTTTACTGATTTATCTTCCTGCAAAATCAATTTTGAACTCTTCTTATTAACAAAATGTTCTCTTGTAATCAGTGATAACTAGTGCCAGTAATACAGTAGTTGAAATATTTTACAGGCAAAATAAACTGTAAACATAAGAAATATAGCACTTTGATGTAAATAAAATTTTCCCTTAATAATTGATTAGTGGATGATGAGAGAAATACACCTTACACATTAAATATTATGACTGACATAGCAGGTAAGTTCGCTTCTGTCAATACATCATATATCACTTAATTTTTCTGTCAGTTAGCATTTCAGAAAGAATTTGCCATGTGCCAAAATAGTTAATAATCCTCTTTGAAGCATTTTAGCACAATATTGAATAGTAAAGGAAAGTACCAAAGCACCATTTTGTGTATTTCTACATGAAGGTCTCAGTTTAGCTTTTGGTAAAAGTTCAGATGTACGACATTTGTAGCACCGTAAGATATCTTGTTGGGGACACACTTTAGCAACCATTTTGTCACCCAGAGATTCATCTGTAATTCTTGGAAAATATTAACACACAGGCTTTATTCTCAAGCCTGGGAGAGTGTCATCCTGACCTCTGCTTACTGCTATTAAACATAGAAGGTTTACTTTGAAGCATTCATTTAAGGAAGTGAGTTATTATTCCTTTGCTTGACCTTAGCCTATGGCGTATATATCATGAGGTTCCATAGGACCATCATGCAAAAGAAAATTGGTCTAGCAAAAGAGAAAGTTAAAAACAACCTTAAAACATTTTAAAAATCAAGGAGAGGCATTAATGCTTCTGTGCTTATTACCTGTCTGCTAAATAGGCATGCATATATGCTGAAAAAAAATATTTAAAACTTGTCATTTTATATGTAGTAATCCCTAATACAAGTACCTTTCAACGAATCCTGTTGTTGAAGTTACTGTTATGTGAGCTATTGCTTATATTTATTACTGAGAAAACATTATTTTTAAAAGCATATGAAAAAAATAGTTTTCAAGCTGTTTCCTTAATGAACTGGAAATAGTAACCCTGTCAAATGTAATACAAAAATAGTGTTATAAGCCTATGGCATCTATTTATTACTGGAGAACAAAAGCCTTCATCCATTTCCTTTAGAGAATGACATTTTTGTAATTCGCTGCCCATTTCATTTGTTCTAAAAGGACTTCATAGGTTGACAAATATCCCACAGAAATGGCTTCTGATGCTTGATAGGATAATGTGCAGCCCCTTAGGACAAGGGCAAAGGCAGCAAACTTATCATCCTTTAGTTTAGCTTAGTATGGGTCAGTAACAGCGCCAGGGGTGACAGAAGATGTTAAAGTGTGGGAAGCAAGAACTAAGAGCTGTAGGAGGGTAGTTTTTATAGTTTATCCTTTCTTTCACCATGACGCTGCAGAGACAGCTTGAATCACATTGTTGATTTGGTTCACTGCACGCCACACTAACTGCTCCAGTAGGAGGGAAAAAAACACTTACGGGTCATTTTCCCCAATAGTGTGTGACATTTCAGCACTTATCCTATAGAGGAGGAAACACATGTTTAATATTTTAGCTTGAAGTTCATATTATTTTAAAGATGCATTACCACACTTGGAGGTCTCGTACGATAAATTCGAAGATTATTGTAGTACTACCAGTGTGAGGATTTTGGAGGAGAAAGTGTTCTGCGTGTTTAATTGTCCTCTACATTTTGTTCTTTTTTTTTTTTTTTTTCTCTTTTCCCAGCAAGGCAGGGTAAGAATGAGCATTTGGCTCCTGCAGAGTGCACGTTTTAAAAACAACAAACTGGGCTTTAAAACCATGATGATGGCTTTCATTCATCAAGAGCTGAAATCCATTTTGAAAGTGTCATTTTAGAAATGTGTTTAACAGAGGTAGGTCTTCCTCAGTGTTGGATGATTACTACTCAGTCGTAGATCTTGTAAACTTCGTGCTGATCTAGCGAGATATTTCATGCAACGATTTTCTGCTAAAGCCAATTGGAGTGACTGAACATAATGAGCAAAATCATGCCCTCTTTCTAAAACTTGCAGCTAGTCTTATACTAACCAGCTCAGTTACCCCTAAAAAACATTTTCCACTGTCAGCTTCCCCAGTTTCTGTTCTATACATTGGACTCATAAAAATCATACTTTTATTCCCTGATTAAAAAAGGGGTTTTGGCAAACTGCATTCAAATGCAATTACATTCATAAGAAAAATCTCATACTCCAGTAAATCGATTCTGAATGCATTGGAATTATAAAGTGCTGCAAACCTAAGTGGCTTGAGTTCAAACCAGATTTTTGTATTTGGTTTTCAGACATTAGAAGAAAACCAATCTCACTCAATTTATTCACCAGGTCAAATGTATTTTGCTTAAGTGAAGAAAAAAAAAGATAACTGTAACTAACCCTAACAAAAATTTTACACATGGACACCTTTGAAGCTTTTCTCTGGTTTCTGAAATTCCTCTTAAAGATTTTTTCAGAAATTACTTGAACCCTGGGACTTTGTGCCATATGAACCTTGGCAGGATGCAAACTCCTGTCAAAATACCTGGAGTTTCTCCTGGAGGGGTGGGATTAAAAATGATCTCAAAAAATTTGTTCTGATTAATTGTGCTTTAAGTTTGTGAGTACAAGAAATACCTCTGATAGTGAGATGTAGGTTTCCAAATCACAAACTAACTTCTGAAGATTTATTTTAACTCTTTTTTTTTTTTTTTAGTGGCTTTTTTGCTGAAGGGAGAGTGTTTTGATAACTTAGACACTGGGGGAGGATGGGGAAACTCATTTTTTGATTGCTTTCACAGAACTTCCATGGTTGTGGAGCAAAATTGAAGTAACACTTCAATATATAATAACCCATCCAGCCAAGGTTCAGACTACAGATTTGTGAATGCTTTGTACAGTCGTAATAAACCTTTCATGAAAGCAACAAAACATTTTTATATTTCTACTGCAAGATATAAATTTCTTCAAAAGGTCTGCCAATAACCATTCTTTAAGTGCTACCCTCAAGTACAGCTTGCGAATGCTCCTTGCCTGCACCACATGCACACACCCACTACATATTAATTACAGAAGCTGTCTTTGCTGCAATAGCCATTCTGGTTGGATCAGACCTGTTTTACAAAGAAAGTGGAATAATTTGTTGGTGTAATGTATGATCTGAATTAATGTATTTTTAAGAATCAAATTATCCTGATGTGAGAGCCCCTAAAGGGACTGATACGATGGAGAAGGACTGAAAGTTTTGACATGGTTTAATGAGCTGTATGCTAACTCCACCTGAGTAATTAACAGGCTTGACAGTCCTTTTGAACAGTGATAGTCTCTGTAAGGATGTTTAATGCTTTAAGTATCAGCAGCGCAAAAACCAAGACAGAGGCAGATCTGACTAGGGATTTTTTTGTCAGAGGAGTTTTGACTACATATTTTTTTACATTATGAATGATTAAGGCTAGTCCTTTCAGAAGCAGTAGCTATTTTTTCAGTAGCTCTATTTTTGAGTTCTCAGCTGCACACTCTTTTCTCACAAATTGTAGAGATATGAGCTTCCCATTCTTAAAAATGAAAATACGGATGCAAAGTGGCCCCATCCAGCACAACCATGTGCAAACACTCTTCTGTGAGTAAAAGATAAATGATTCTGTGGCAAGCAATTTCAATTCATGCTTTGTTGTAATTGTTAATATGTGCTAACATGCATATCATCTTATAAATCATTCTTTTAGAATTAAAAGAAATTGTTTTGTACTCAGAAACAATGAGAGGATAATATGATTAAATGCAGAGGCCTCAGCACTATTAAATTTTTTTCTCAGCCAAAGCAATACCCTGAAATGACAAAGCACAAATAATATGGGGAGATTTCTAACCAATTCTAACCTTCAACAGACCATTAACAATTGACCAGTATCAAAGTCCAGGTCCCTCATAACTGCCCATCTTCTACATAGCGTAGTCCTGACCGGTTCTTTTCCATGCAAATAAAAGGAGACATGAAGAAAGGTGAAGCCTGTCAGCTGCATAAGATACGGAGATGAACATCAAGAAGTGACTTTCTTTTCTTTTCTAGTTTTTTTCTCTTATTTTTCTCTTTTTCCTTAATTTTCCTAATCTGAAATTCTTGATTAGTTATATTCATATATCATGTAAATCTGTACATGTTGATGGCAGTAAATTTTCTGCTTAACAGATTTTACTCCTTACTACGCCTGTCACTGGTTTAAGCAATCTGTGTGTAATTGATTTCTTCAGTAAAACAGATAACATTTGCTTAAAGCTCCTCTGATGGCTTTACAGCCTCTACATTAGCAGCAGCACTTCCATTTCCACTGGCATTCTAGTAAAATATAATTATTATACATCCATCACAGACAAAAAGGCGAAAAAGTGAGTAGGGAGAGTCAGTGCTGCATTTTCCCTGAGTTCAGCACTGCCCAAGCATCAGATTGTTCAGCTCTTACTGTGGTCACACTAAATGACTGTTAATGCCGTCCCTCTCCGTGGCCCCATGCCATGTAGTTTTCTATTCACTGATTTAATAACAAAACCAATAATATTTGTGACTCAGATATAAATAGGTCTTTAATTGCCTTGCAGGTAAATTGACTTATTTTTAACTTCAGCAGAAACTTTTCTCTAACCATAAATAAATAAAGAAAACAGGGGGTTTTTTGTACAGTATAAAATAATGACTTTTACATGTTCTACTTCTGATAATTAAAGCAAAACAAAATATAAACCCATCCCTCAGGACAAAATGTTTTTGTCTGGAAAGGACATAAGAAAGGGAAAATAAAATAGGTGCATGGAGGAACTTAATTGTAGCATACAGAGAAGACTCGAGGGACTGCAATGTGGTTTCTCTCTTCTTTTTTCCAGTGTTCTGTGGATTGCAATTAGGCATCAGAGTACTGGACAGTGGGTGTTTACTGCTGAGAAAAGAAAGGCTGCACACTAGAATTTTTAAATGGTTTTATTTTTATATCCAAAGCAATCACTGCAGTTTTCTAAAATAGTTAACTTGCTTGATTTGACACTTATGAAGAAATATTTCCAGCTTCCAAGGATAAGCAGACGTGTGTGAGAGATTTGAATGAGTAAACAGGTCAGGTTGTAACAGACAGTGCTCAAACTGTATTCTCTTTGCTTGCAATCTACTAGGTTTCAAAGAGGGAAAGAGTGGATTTATTCCCCTCCACTTTGGAAATCAGAAGTGAGGGAAAGCCTCCCTGTATGATCCTCTTTCTGACCCTAAACAATGAACATACTAGTAATGAGTGAAGGTTGTTCTCATCGGCCACAGAATAAAAAGCTCTTGAAAAGTAATACTATTCCGTCTGAGCTGAATCGAGGAAAGGACAGAAGTGCCTGCTCGACTTGGGTATGCTTCTCATGGATATAAACGATTTTCTGGATTGGTGCCAGCATGTTCAACACCTTACAAGATCTGTCCTCAGGTGAATACCCGGGGGTGATCACCTGAAACTAAATTCTGGTGTGTAGCCCATTACCAGCATTTTGGCATGTTCCTGCTGCTGGGTGCCCAGAGCCAGGTTCTGCCCCTGTCACTCTGGGTGTGCATACACAGGGCAGTGCTGAAGGCAGGTAGGAGCTGATTGTTCTCTGTGTGTGTATGCTCTGCCAAAAATAAATATTTGCAACTCAGGGAGTATCATGCAGAAACACCTTCGCTTCTCCCTCAGTTTTCCTTTTTTTTTTTTTTTAATTTGAAATTTTCATTTTCTGTGAATTTTAAAAGAGAGACAACTGTCTCCTGAAAGCCCACAAAGTGATTATTTCCCAAATCCAGGATATCAGGGGAGAGTGAAGGTTCTAAGTTAGCTAAATAAATCATATATGCAGAATGTAAAACAAAAAAAAGGCATTTCATATTGATGTTGCAAAACCACCATGGAAAATTTACATCCCAGCTGAGATCTGACTCTCATGTGTGTCTTGCAGATGCAAGGAAGAGCTACACTGCATTTTCACAGAGCAAATATGTCTGATAAAAATACTGGGAAAAGTCACTGGGTTGGGAAGTGAAAGGTAAAGCTATTCTTGAACATTGTTTCTTGCTTAAGTGTTTATCTGTTCATTCACAAAACTATAGGCAAAGATCTATGCTGATTAAAACATTTATGCTTCTATTTTAAATGGTAAATTCTTCTTCTCTTTCTGTGAAAGATGGCTGATGTGGTTTGATGTGAGACAGTTTTATATCCCAAATAGCTTCTTAGGGAAATGTTATAGGCTGGTTTGGAATAACAGTACTAAGAATGTTTTTTTCCCTTCAACTTGCAGAAGGTGCTAAAACAGTGATCCTCAGCTTTGAGGATCTCAAAACCTCTTGCTCAGAATTAAGATTCATGGCAGTTTAGTGAGAGCAGAAAAGATCTCTGTGTGAGAGGCAGCTGATATTTTTCTCCCACTATAAATCTTGATTTCAAAACTCTGATTTCAGAAGTGGGAAAACTGAAGCCCGAAGAGCTTAAGGGGAAAACTTAAAAGCACTTATTTGGCCTAGATTCAATAGTGTTAAACTAGCTTAGGTACTTGGGTACCTAAATACCACCAACTCTCAAAAACTTTCATATTATGAGCTCTGAAAAATTAGAATATGCAGATTTGATCATATTGCCCCTTTGGCAAGGAGGATTCGGGTTTCAAGTATGTGAGGGGGAGAAGATGGCCAAGATCTGATCTGAATGCATCCATGTAACTAAAGATGCATTTTAAAACTGATTTAATTATATCAGTTAAAAATCTTGGCACATGAGCTCTTAACTCATCTTGCTTTTATTGATTTAGATAGAAGCTATAATTTAATGTGGAACCTGCTATTTGGTCTGGAACTTGCCTGACGTCTCCCTGATTTTTGATAGATTGCAGAAATCGTGTCTGCTGGACCGCTGTAGGCATTGCCCAAGGAGCCAGGCAAGGCTTCCCTCTGCTTCATTCTCCTGCCTGAAATGTAAGTAATGCTGGACTTGCAGCCGCTTTATGGTTACATCAATGGTCCTGAGACAGCAGCAGGCAATCAGTGATTCGCTTTCTCTCCAGCACAGGAAAGAGAATAGAGAGCCTTTACCACAGATCCCACACAGCAGACCTCACTATTGCTGCTGCCAAAGCATGACCAAAATGTTTACCTATAAAAATAAAGGGTACATCTACTGCTTGATGCAACACTGCAGAGCAATACAATTACTTTAGAGGGCATCTGGTCCTTGGTTTGGTTTGGCCTTGCCATGTGTCTACCACTCCCTCACATGCCTTAGCATTAGCCAGGAGCAGCATTCCCAGATAACAAAATGCTGCAGTGAGGGCCCTACAGGATGAAAGCCTGGGCCCTGTCTAGCCTCTGTCACTGGTGTCTCGTCCTTGCTCTGCATGTTTTAAAAGAAGTGAGTAGAAAGTGAGAATACAAATGATCAGTTCCTAAGGAATGCATTGTAGTCTACGTTGCCCATCATAAGCTAAGTACCCTATTTATAGTAAGGATAAAATTGCAGTGTCATATCTGAAAGTAACCTGGCATTATGATTGCAGACACACCTTTTACACTGCTGTTGTTCGCCTTATTAAAAGACTCCCTAGGCTGGAACAATCAGTGTATACTTTAATCCACAGAGACAGTTTTTTAATGGATAACTGCTATCAAATTTTTTTTTGCTCCTATCCATAAATGGCTTGCACAAATCATAGCTGAGGAAAGACATTCTGTGTATGTTAACTTGCACCTGATTCTTGCTGCTAAAGAAACAACTTTACTAAAATTTGTGGAGCAAAGCTGTCTCACTGCCTCTGGCTCCCCACACCAGCAAAGGCTGTCACTTTCCTTTTCAAAGATGGGGAAAGATGCCAAAATAGACCTGACAGCTTGTTTAAACGGGCCTTCAAATATGTTTAAGGTCATATTTTCCATTTTGATGGAGTTTTCTTGATTTTAAATTAGTGTTAAATTCTAAGGCTTCAGTGTTTAATTGCTGAATTCTTTCATGAGCCTAGAATTGCTCCAAAAACAAACATTTAACCTCTCCCTCCTCTCTGAGATATTCAAGAACCTTCTTTTCTCAGATGTAGTTTTATTGGTCTGTGCAAGAACCAAAAAGGTAGATACTGATGTTCCCGTCCAGTTCTTCCAGAGAGTCTCTAGGAAGCAAGCGCTTGCTTGTGGAGAATCAGTGCAGTAAATGAAAGTTCTTAAAGTCTAAACACTGTGTGGCTCATTTCCTTCTTGGAAATACATCTGACAGTTTCCATGAGATAACTCAACTAGTAATGGATCTCTTTGCCCTTCTCCACTACTTTTTAGGATAAAGTCATATCAGGTGTCTCTTATCTCTTTCATCTCTTTTCTCCTTTACAGAATTTAAAATAGAAAGTGGAGAGCAAGGTTTTGTTCTCATACAAAAGAAATTATGTAGCAGATTCATTAGGAAGATACTTTATTTCTTTGGGTTTGGGTTTTTTTAAAGAGAAAAATATCAGATAGCTTTAGTACTTTTTAACTTTTAAATTTAGCAAGAAACTTTTTATTTGCTATGTATTCTACTGAGCAAGCTCTGAGAAATGCCTGTGATACCAGAAACAGTTGTTAATGTTTTCTTGTCCTCACTTGTATCACAAGCCTTATCATCATTATCATCATTCACTCTTCTTCAATTCCTTTTACCTACTATATAATGCTTTTAAAAAGCAAGGACTGACATGTAATGTAGGTTTTTGGTGTCTCACCAAATTTGTCGCTCAGCCTTAGTAGGAAAAGAATATTAATATTAAATAACAATAACAGAGGGTTGAAGTTTGGCAGTTCATCCACTTTTGAATTATCCCCATGGGGAGAGAAAAAAAGTACAACTAATTTTTTTTTTCCTATGTTGTTCAGAGAAATTGAGGGAAGGAGGATTACTTTTTAGTCTTCTCATAAATCCAGAATGGCTGCAAGAATTTTGCTCAAACTTTTTAAAAAATCACTTTGGAAACAAGTCAAAGTATGCTTTTTAATAGTAACTATGTAATTTACTGTAAAGAGGTTGACAACTGAATTGAGAAGTGGAATTAAATTTAAAAATGTGTTTGAGTGTGCTATCCTTCTCTGCAATGGCAGGAAATTTTTTCATAACATATGTCCAATCTTTCACTTAAAAAGGCAACTAGTGTCGAACCTGCTATTTTCTTGATGAATGAAAACAGTTTTCTGCTGTTGAACTGATAATAGGCTTTTATTATACTAACATGAAGACATCTTCACCAAATCTATCAAGAATCCAGTATGTAAGTAGAGTATACAAGCTACCTACTGGCACTTTTCCCAGGAAACTGATTTATCTTTTCATCAACAAATAGCTACTGCTACTGCTTAATCGGGCAATATTTGCAAAATATCATTTTAATGGGGGCACATTTGGTCAGTGTCAAATGACTTAAGTCATGTTTTAAGTATGCAGTTCCACACTGAGATTCTCACTGATCACTAAAAAGGTGAGATATTTCAGGTGTGGTATTTCAAGATAGAAACTAATATTTAAGTGTACCGTGGATTCAGCCATGCACCGGTGCACCAGTACTCATTTGGCCTGCCTATGCAGTTTCTACCTTCCGTAAAAACTGGAGGAAAAAATATCTGAAGTTCTATAAGTGCAAAACAAAGATTAAATCATCAAGGCTGCTTAAAACTAATTTCTGAATCTACATTAAAATTGATTAGAAACTTTCCCAGTCAGGTACTCCGTCTGAGGTGTGAGGTGACAGTAGATGACTAAGCGCTGTTCTGCACCTGTGGTCTCTTTGGGATCAGCTCTGCCTCACAAGCCCGGGGCTGCACTGTCAGTGCCCATTACACCGCACGAGGCAGGTACCAGGGTAGGTAACTGTACCAGCCCGAACTGATCACACAGAGGCGACTTGTAGATAGAGGCGTTTAGAGCTGCTTTTTGTACAGAATGAAGCAAACGGAGATCACCTCATACCGATTTACTTGGGACAGGTGAAACATGAAATAGACCTCAGGGTATGCGAGGAGGACTTTTAAGACAGCACTCTGTCTCACAGAGGCAGAATTCCTGCTATTGAAAACTCCTCAAAGCCATATTCAACAGTACCACTTTAAGTCTTTCTGCAACAGACTTTGTAACCCATAACATATTACAGTTCTAGTTGATTCTGAAAGGCCAGAATTAAGGTTGCTATAAGGATCGTTCATGAATTTCTCTAAGACTTTGATTTCACAAAGAATCAAGATCTTTATCATAGCCATCCCCTCAAAAGCTGAGATCTTAAACTGAATCACACCATCAAAAAAATTCAGGAAGCTGCTTATGCAGGGAGTTAGAATTAGACACACTAAACTGTGACACTTCGATGTGTTTTTTAAAAGAAAAGTAGATGTACGATATAATTTGATAAAGAATATATATGATCAAAATATACTAGTTGTTTGCTGTTTTTTAAACTTTCTCTTAAGGCAACAGTGTCTAAAAAGATGCCATCAAGAACAATAAATGTTATTAAATAATTCTACAAAATTTATGGCATACATTATTTCAGTAGAGTATTTCATGCTTTATGCTTTCTCTATTTCTTATACTCAAAGGTGTACTTGTTAAGACAAATGAAGCCTAATTTTCAAAGTGTTTAGGCTAATGCCACTACTGTATTTTCCATTGTGACAACAGAACTACAGTAACACCAAAGAAAAAATATTGTTGAACATTGGATCATGAGGCAGAATCCTAATGCTGTGGGGTCACACAGTAACATGATGGAAATGTAATGATACAGAAACTGTGAATATATTGAAATAAAACCAAATTGTAACCTCATCATATTGTTTTAGGACCTCCCGAGAAGACCCTGTGAAAGTAAAAAGACCTTTCATGACACTAAAATTGTTATGCCTTTTAAAGCCCTTTGTTACTGTTAGCATGTGTAAGCGAACATCTTGGCCATATATGACAATCAAGTTCATAGTATTCAAATTGAATGCTTTGCGTAGGAAGATGTGTATTTTACATAGGCATGTTGAATAAGCTGAAGTATAAACAAATATGGCTATAAGTTTCCTGGATGAAAGGAGTTGATTTCATAGCCTAAAGCTATGAAATCGGGTCCTTTCACGCTGTTTTCAAGACTGCAGCTTGTGTATTACTGCATTTTCTTGATTTCTGTTGATTTTAATATTTTTTTTAAAATCCTGAGGAGAATGGAAGAGTTTGTTTTTTTGCTGATGTTTAACCACCAGCCAATCAGTTTCATTTTGATCTGTGGGAAAATCATTGATTGAGCTCTCTTTGAAGATTTCTCTAGGCCTGCAAAGAAGAAGGTGGTGAAGAAGGGTGAAATGGCTCTGGCCTTCCCAGTTGCCTTCTGAAATGAAATTACTAGGTCTGTGGATGACAGTAAAGTGCCATCTGTATTCATTTTACAAAAGCTTTTACCACAGTATTCCACAGCATCCTTATATCCAAACTGGGACATTCTGATTTAGAAGAACGAACTGTGAGGTGTATGAAAAGCAGTCTGTACTGACGTGCTACCAGCGCATATATGGAATTCCTCAGGAGTCTGTCCTAGGAGTAGTCCTGTTTAAAGTCTTTATCAATGACCTGGAGACAGAATGATACAGACTGTGCACTCTCAACAAGTTTGTAGACAGGAAAATACTAGGATACAATCTGGTCTGCACAAGGGAAAAGTGCCTTTGAACAGGGTCACGAATTCAATAACGGCACATCTGGGACAGTAGCACTGTTTGCAGCGCACCATGGTGGGGGTTGGCATGCTGGAAGGAAGGTTTTAAGTGAGGGAAGTATTGTGTGGATATATATGGAATTTCTTTTGTCATGAGGATGATTGAGAAGTTGAGTAGGCTGCCTGGAGAAGTTGTGGAATGTCTGCCTTTGAACCTTTTCAAGACCCAAAGAAAAAAAGTATTGACTCTCCTTTTGACTAAGCTTTGAGCGGTGGGGTGGACTAGATGACATCTCAAGGTCTCTTCCAGAATGTACTGATCAATGATCCTAATGATAGAAATGATGGATTTATCATCCTTGGTTCTGGTGTTTTGGGTGTTGGGGTTTTTTTACATTCATGTTTTTCTTCTAATAAACTGAAATAGAAATGGTGTCTCTTCTATCAGTAAATACCTTGGAGGGACAGGCTTTATATCTTGGATGACTCTAAGAGTACAAATCTAATTACTAAGAACTAGATATGAGAAAAGAATCAGATCTGGAAAGTAGAATGGGATTCTAACCCCACGCTTAAAACTTTGCCTGTCCTGTTGACACCTGTGTCATATCTCTATGCTCAGAACTAGACTGATCAAGAGTCCGAGGTGTGAGTTCATACTTCTGAATTCTCGGTCAGGTTGACAGGAACCATGGGGGTTTCCTTTTTAGTCTTTCCTTATCATGCATAAGCAATTAACTCTCTGGGATTATCTGTGAATTAACATCTATCAAATTCCCTGCTATCACATGGAACTAGGATATTGATCTTTTCTCTTCTGTCTTTTTGTGAAAAATTATTATTTGTGGTCTTAGCTCATTTAAGTAAAAGGAAAAAACCCATCTACTTCTTCCCACTGACTGTGTAGGGGAATTTAAGACACTTAGTTACTAATGAGGATTGGGTACACTGGCTGCTTTAAAATTGGATTCAAGTTAAATGCCTAACCTGAGTGAACTTGATCCCACCCTCAGTCATTAATGGATTACAATGATATTCATTTTATAGAAAGGCTCACCTTAGACTGTGTGTTAGCAAAATCTGTTTGAAATTTTCAAAAGCAGCAAAAGTTGCTTGGATGGCTGCTCCCATTCATTTAAATGAACTCGTAGGCAGCTGTCAAAAAATATTCTTCAGGACAGAGGGCATCATTCTTCTGTTTCTACAGTGTTGTGGCGATGCAGTCCTAATCTGTGATCACACCTTATGTATCTTCTTTGTAATATGTGTAGTACAACTCATAGCAAAAATAAGATGATATATCTGTTCATTAGGGAAGAAAATATTTCCTCCTATCAACTAGCCAGGCAGAAATAGAGAAAACATGTTGCTTTTAAGCAACAATTTTTAGATCATTAATTTAGTTTTAAATTCAGACCATTTAAAGTTATATTTTCTGTGATTAGTAATTTGAGATGCTGAACAAGTTAATTTTGTGTCTGAAGTAGTAAATCTGGCTTCCATACCTATGTAACATACTTCTAAGCAGAACATGACTTACAAAACTAACTTAACGGGCAAAAATATTAAAATACATGACACTCAGAAGTCAGGAAATTGCAAACAGTTGTCAATCCAAACATTCCTCTCCATCTCTGAGAATATTCTTTGTCATGAAATAATTTGTTTAAACAATAGCATTTTTAAAAGTTAGTTGAAAGCGGCCATTTATTTTTTCTCTTTAATATTAACTTTTCCCCTCATATACTTTGTTTACTGGTCTCCTGTCCAAGGCAATGAAGTCATCTGAAGTTTTTCCACCAGTTTCCATGGCATCAGATCACTTCTCAAGTGAGATATATGGTAGCCCAGGAGACGGAAAAAAAGACACCCACCAGCTGTAGGTCAAGGGAAGAGAGAGGTGAATTACCCTGTTATTTCCTAGGATTTTCTGTATGTTGATTCTCAGCATAACGTATGTACTCTGGAGTTTGTGTGACATTACCATGAATCCATTTGGCATTCATTGTAATGGCTGTGATCATCAATCCAATTAGTACTCATACAGATGTCAATGGTGTTTCATTACAATTTATTATTAGTTAATGAACACCTATATTAGTCTCATACTACACTCATTTAAAAAAAAACTGCTTAAAAGGGTTAGCCATGAAATTTAGTGACAGCCAAGTTCTGTGTCTCAAATCAATCCTCAGCTTCTCTCAGGAAGTGAAATCTTATTGCTTGCAAGATCCCTGCTAGGAGATAGAGACAGAGAAATTACAGCCATATTTTTGGGCTGGGAATGATGCAAAGCCCACTCAGTGCCCTCCAGCTCCTGGGGTTCTTCTGCCCCCACCCTCTGCCTGCATGTTTGACCAGAGCCTGCCAGACCATGGCCCTGTGCAGTGTTTTGGCATGTAATGAGAATCAGCTGTGGGACTGTTTCCCAGGAGCAGGGACTAGAAGGAGCTTAGTTTTGTGCCAGTGGTTCTCCCAGGTCTGGTTGAGAATCCAGCTGCTGTACTCAGCCAGCATCCAGTCCGACTCTTGCTGAGGTGCCCTTGCTGTCACAGGAGTCAGGCTATCACTGGCAGAGCCAGCAGATACTGCCTCCAGACAAAAAGCCACTCCATTTTCCCTAATCAAAGAGGTACCTGAATCATAACAGACTTTGCCTCACAGAATGCAAAGGTTTCACCAGTCAGCTTGTCAGCACTATCTTGACTTTGCATGGCTCTCTGAAAACCAATAACAAAGGAAGGACTTTTTTTTTTTTTTAATATAAATTGTCAATTCAGATACTTTATCTTTTGTAGTTTTGTGGGGTTTGTGGGGAGTGCTTTTTGATGTGGGTTTTTTTTTTGGTTGTTTTGTTTTGTTTGTTTGGGGGGAGCAGGGTGTTTATCATTATTTTCTGTCCTGGGCAGCTACCTTTGGGAACACTGGACTCTTGCAAAATGTATTTCAGGCAACAGTTTTGAATGAAACAAATTGTCACAGGGATGGCTAGTATATTTAGTTTGCTTTAAAATAAATGGGGAAATAATAAGTGAGGTTTGTGTATCACTGTTGATAAACAAATTGTTCTGCATATTTCTGCAGATATTGTACATGAATCATTTTGTATGAAATTATTAATACTCACAAATCATGACAGTGAAAGCATCTGTGCTTTTAGATATGAAAACAGAGGCTATAGGATGAGACTGTTTCATGGTGCTTGGTTAGACTGACTCTCCCTGAGCTGATGATGCTCTGTGCATGTCTTCCAGCTGCAACTTTCCTATGCTCCCGCTGGATCAGGCACTGGGCCCTTCTAGCTAGCACACTGGGACTGCAGGGGCTTTCTTAGCTCCAGGGAACTTCCCTGCTTACTTCTTTGGTATCCCTTTTTATACTGCAGTTAGTTAAATATGACAGTCTTCAATCATTTCTAGCTGTTGTTAACTATTAATTGTGGTTTAGCATCATGACTAAATCCTTGCATACAAGTCTTCCTTTGCCCTTCAGCTACTGCTGCTTTATATGTCTCTACCAAAACAATAAACGTCATAAAAATACACTTTTCCCAAAAACCTTTTCTACATCTCTTTGTTACCATCACAATTTCATTTTAGCTCAGCGGGTTTTGTACCTTTAGATTTTTCCATAACTATCAATTCACCCCCTGCTCCACCCTTTTCACTGTTTCCTCCCTAATTCTCAACTCTAAGTTTAACATTTTATTAGTTAACATTGTGTCCAACTTCTTTTGCAACAGCTGTTAGAGCATTCCGTTTTGTCGTTCAACACATAAATTTTTTTCTCAGATCCTGTCAGTTCAAAGTACAGGTACTCAATCTGTCTTAGGCTATCACTCCAGCCATGCCAATGATTCTTTTTTCTGCCCTTCAATAAAATGCAAACTGCTCCTCACTGCCTTTGAGATCCTGCACAATCCTTACTCCTTAGTCAGTAACCTGTATCTCCCATCTTCTTTGGGTGCCATTGTCATTCCCCCTTTCTTGCATTTCCACTGTTGCTGTGCTTTGCACTTTCTTACACCATGAAGCAGTGTCTCAGTGCAGATCTACAAGGCTGCAACTCTTAACTTCAGATTCTGGTATCTTTTGTAGTACTTACCAAAAGGCTTTAGGATCAATAGTGAGTGAAGAGCGATTTGAATTTTGCTTTGAATTGTGAGGGGAGGGTGTGGCATTGTTCTCTTTGTATTTTGGTTCATGCAGATGTGTCCTGACAAGGAGATTTCTTTGTTAGGAAGATCATGTCTTCACAACACCTCTGGACAGCACCTACCACATATGTGGTGCCAATGGAATACAATAGCAACAATAATAATAACCCCTACCCAGAAAACCTCATTAAGGACCTCAGGTATCCCTTGAGTTATATATTGATCCATGTAAAGGATTGCTGTGTCATGCACTTACATGAAAGGCCAGATTTAAATCCCCCAAAAAGCCACAGAAGAGCTCACATTACAGCTCCGCAAAGAAGCTTGATTAAATGTGAATTTAGCTCAAGGTCTGAAGTGTACATATTAAAACTCCTGAGAATCTTTTAATCAAAACTTGGACCCTTTTGCGTGGTTAAATCTGTGATTTTTGTTAGGTGATATTGACATGGATTGTTTGCTGATGCATTCTGATTTAATGCCATGTGACCATAATCCCTGCATGCAAATGATTAATTACAAAGTGTGTTTGATTTTTTTTAAAGGATTTATCACGTTTCCTCTACTTCTGCCTCTGTTTAGAATGCATTCTAAAAGCTACATGCCTTTAATTTTTTAGTTTTATTTGAATTATGTCAAAGTATGTAATAATTCACAAGCTATTTAGCTTTTGGATTAAAACAGGAAATTGTTGTTTATAAAATATTATGGCTTCAAGTCTATAGAAACTTTAAGCATTTCTGTATTTGCTTCAAGGCATGAGGAGACAGTGACACAGCTCATTTCCTTTGCTGAGCCCTCTTTGCTGCCTTGTACAACACTTATTTCAAAGCACGCCACAGCTTAGAACTGTCGTGATCCCCATTAATATAAAATCATTGACCTCTGCTCCTGCTGGTGCGACTAAATTACATTCTGCTGCTCAGCAGCAGCCGCATATGGGGCCAGCTCTTTTAGTCATGCCCAGGTGCCTTGATGTCAGCGCTGCCCCTCCTACGCTCAGGGTTTTCCTTTAATGAGGATTATGCACCTTCAAAGATTGAGGAAACCCACTCCCCGGATGGCAGCATTCCTAATGGCATCTGGTCTTACCATACAGTGACTCCGTGCTGGAGGAAGCTGTGGAGAAGTGCTTTGTTTCCCCCACACACACAGTGAGGAATTGTGAGAGTTCATGATTTGGTAGCTCTTTTCTCCCCTGACCAACAAACCCAGGACACTGTGAACAGAAATATCACATTTTTATGAAGCCCTGTAGTGCTGTGTTAAACAGTATCCCATACCGTGTCAAAACCTGGGTGGGATTCCTTCCACCTCTCTTTGCCTTTTAGTTCATGATGCTCAAAAATAAAGTGCACGAAGCAGTTTTATAGTCTTCGCATTTTTGTGTTCTTACAAAAAGCAAAAAAGATTTTATAGGATTGATTAGGATTGATAGAGCTTCTGAGTGTGGTCAGCTTTTCTCACTGTGTGGTCTTTCTTGCTTTTTTTCCCTGACCCTTTTCACCCACCCCCAGCCCCTCGAGACACTGTGCTTTGTGAGCCATGGAGCATTTTTGCCTGTAAGCAATGTGCTCTACAACTGAGCAGCAAGTTTCTATACGAATCTTCCTAAACATGGTGTTATTCAACAAGGAGACTATTTTATGTCCTGGTTTTGCAATGAGTTACATATTGCTAGACTTTGGCATCTATCGGAGAGACTGGCTACTGATGATGATCCCTGGAAAAACACTTAAACTGCCACAGAAGTTGCCAATGCATTCATTCTGTGTCCAGTCCCACCAAGTAGTACTCATCACCTTAAGCTTGTGATGATGTCAAAGTGAATTAGCAATGATAATCTCCTTGGTGCTAGTCAAATTCTTGTAGATCTTATCATGTAGGAATAACTAACAGAAGAATTTGGCACAAAAAGTTTTTATACAAGAAAATCAGAAAATGTTCTGCTTAATGTGTACAGATACACTTTTCTTTTATAGAATTTCTGTTATAGAATATGTCTGTATCCAGGACTAAAATCATTGCTCTCTTTGATAAACTATTGCTATTTTTTCATAACTTTAGGCTACTGCATGATTTCATTTTATTTTTATTTTGCAACTGATTTAAATCTGACACTATTTGTTAGTTTTGAAAGTCTCCTCTGTACAATGCAATCACATAAAATAACTGTAAATTGACTGCAATAACCACATATGTATGTTCTTTGTTTTATTCTACCTTGTGTTCCCAGTGAAAGTTAGTGTTGACAAAATATGACCTGTAAAGCAAAGCTGAGGGTTTAGAAATTTCTTTTTAGTGTGTACGCATAGACAAACTGCAGATAAATCTTTGTAATGGAAGGGAACAATTCCTCTTTTTTTTTTTGTGTGCACGTTTGAGAGGGGGAGGAGGAGGTTTTTAATTGTATTTTGTTCTTTATGAAAGGTAACATCTGGATTAACAACTTGCTTTTGAAAGCTGATACCCAAACAAAGTGCTTTCTTTACTGAGAGATGTCCTAACCCCAGTCACACGACTGCTAATTTGGCTTTTCTCTTAATCTCTGCATAACTTGCTGAACAGAAGCGAAACTATGTGCATGCTAATGGCTCACTTTCTACATAGTTCCCTCTCTCCCTTGGAGTGTCTGGTGTGCAAAGCCGAGCTGGAACAAAGATACACTAATTATTCTCCATTAATTTGTCTGCTTGGATGGTCCTAAATACCAGAGTGATTAATTAGCGCGAGGCAGCCAGGGCAGGATGTCACACCCTTCTCTGCGTTTAAGTGTCGGCAGGGTTGTGCTCAAGTGTTGACAACAGCATATCTTTAATTTTCTCCAAGAAGAAAAGTTTACTCAGTACAATTAATTTGAGCTTGGCTAGGTTGCAGGAATAAATGTAACATGGAATAATATTACTGCTGCTTAGGCAATTTTTTTGCATCCTTAGGGTACGGTAAAACTTTTCGCACCTCAGTTATTGAATATTGTTTTTCTATAATTGTTTCAAATTGGTTTAATTATTTTTGTGCATTTTGCAGATTAAAAAATGGATCATAAACCAGATAGAAATTATTGTCTTCAATGACTGGAGATGAGGTATGTGTAAATGGTTTGATATGATGGATAAATTAAAGAGAGATAACCAATGTTAGCTCAGCTTCTGAATCATCTTAATTCAGTGTTTTTTCATGGTAACTTCTCCAAAAATATCTGTCAACATGATTTTAAAAATTACAGACTACTTACCTTGCAATGTTTCAAATAAATTAAGCAAAATAACTTGAAAATTAAATAAGCCTGGTTCAGTAATGTTTCACCCGAGATCAGCACTTGCATTGCCCTTTTGTTTTCATATAGAGCTCTTAAAAGAATAGTTAACAATGTAGTTTTCTGAGATTAGCTTCATAATAATGATAAGATTTATAAATACACATTTGTGGATTGTATAAGAACTGTTTTTGTTTAGCAAACATGGTGCATAAAAATAAATCAGCAGTTGTAGTGTCTCTGGTAATTGTAAAACTTACTGCATTTGCAAATCCTTGTGGTTTATTTTGATTTTTTTTTAACCACTTCTTAGAGCATAATTTTTTCCTTGGGGGAGGGGCCATAAATGGAAAAGAGGCCCCAGACATTAGACAATGCCTGTGACTTTTTGGCAGCTACCCTCAGATAAAGCCCTAAAGGGGTCATACCCAAAGCTACAGAGAGAGCTTCATCTCTCCTTGCATTGTTAGTCACTATTGTTCTCTTTGTCAATTAATTCCCCATAATAAATGTTTGACTGTGTTGTGGCTGATACATGCCACTTCAGTGTAGGTTACTTTACACCAAAACTTACTCTTTCTCTTGGTCATTCACTGCTGTGTCTCAGCCATCACTGTATATTTTATTGTGCAAGTGAAATCTTTATTCAGCTATGTGAGGAGACTGAAGTTTATGTGTTACAATGAGAGTTTGGGGAAGGGTTAAACTAGATAAGGAACATTTATTTAAATTGACAGAGCTTATGCATAACAAGCTTTGCAGAAAAAATATAAGTGCTAGGATGTATAGTGAAACATCAAACTATGATTAAGTCAGGCATTGTAACCATTATGGCACCTGTCTGCAAGAAAACAGACAGTTCTGGCAAAAGTTACCAGTTGCTGGATCTCTCTAAGATCAATAAAAAAAAGTAGACAAAATAGACTCTGAATATGAGCTGAAGTTCTTGGCTGTGAAGCACAGATAATTGAATCTTACTAAAAAAAATAAAGGGAAAGAAGAGATCATTAAGAAATACCATCCTTTCACTTCTTCTGTGTGTCTTGAACCTTTCTGTTTTCAGGATTGCTTAACTAGGAATTTTTTGCATCAGAATTTTGTGATTGCTCAGTTTCATCTCTGATTGGTGAATGATGCTCTGAAACTCTTATCCACAATTCATTATGTTCTTTTAGTTCCTTTGTCTTAAAAATAATTCCTTACATTTTACGTTCTAGGTCCTTATTGACATTTAGTCACTTGTTAAGCTTGTCTTCCTTCTGTACAGCAATCTCATTTCCTCATTCCTTCTTTTTTAACCATCATCTGTCCACACAAGTTAACACAACGTATGCATACTATCTGTGGCTTCCTATAAGACAATTCTGTAATGAGAGCATTTCAGACCAAATGTCTAGACAGGACACTGGGAAAAGGGGAAATCAGCATAATTTCAAACTCTTAGGTGGTTGGTTTGATCAGAGAAATGGGACTGAACTATTAAAATACATTCCCCATTCTTACAAGTATTAACATTTGAGGTCTGTCCCAACAGCCTTGTCGTAGGCAGTGTTCTTTACACTCTCCTACTTAATCAAAATAACAGCATCCATCAAGCTGTTGTGAAAATGAATAAGATGCTTTGTGGGAGAATAATTTCAGTGTACTATTAATACTGTTAATAGTGATTCAACTTGGATTTCTTGAAACTTCCTAACTCTACAGCTAGTAGGATTGCTCTCAGTAAGACTAAATTAGGAAGTTATTAAGTCTTCTAAATGGTATTACAAAACTTCAAGTGACTAGAGAGGTGAGTTCAGTAACGAAAACATTGTCTCACTATTATTTGCTGGCCCTAAATTATTATATATGGCAGTAGGAAGCAGTTTTCAAATATAATAATTTCCCTAGGATTAACCTTAATCAATCAATTAATCAATTATTAATTGATTTCTACCTTCAGAATATATGTTAATTATTTGCTTCTTGACTTTATTTTGAAAAGACTCTAATTCCAAGGTATTTGTCCAACATGGTAAAAGTAAGAAAAGTATCAAAGGATCTTTTCTGCAGTGTTGTTATTCAAACAAATTTGTTGCATATTTGAGGTACAGGAAATGTTATTTTAGAGTGAAGAAGTTACTCCTCTCATTTTGAAAGTTAAGTACTGATGTCAGTTTATCTGCTATGTCAATGCTAATCAAATGAGTCCTCCCTGTATAGTGAGAGCAGACCCAGCTGTTACCTGAGCTGTGGTGGTTGTTGCACATCTTCTGTCTTTGTGTGACATTCTAATTTATATATCACTTCCTCCGTATGGCAGCCAAGCAAAAAGTCCATTCTATGCAGAGAAATACAGGACCAAGTTCAGAGATGCCCAACACGCAGATGGCAAAGAATTTCACTAGTATTACCTTTGTAATTGACATTTTGTGAGTTGGCTCACTCCTTATCCTCTAGCAATTGATCTTAATTATTTGATGGAGACTGTGGTAAATCAAAGGCAAAATGCAGCTGTTGTTCCAGAGGATATCTGAAGTGCATCCTAACATTCGGTTGATTAAAAAGCCTCAGACTTCTGTCAGGCTTTCTGCAAAGTGCAAATATAAAGCATGGGCAAGACAGGTTAGTCCTACAGTACACAGATCAGCCACCAATAAGGATCATCTAAATATGAAGCAGAATTCCAGTGCAAATTGGCACAGCTTCCTTGACTGCTGAGAAACTGCATTGATTAACAATACCTGTTGAGTCCACACATGCATGAGAGCTCTGTTGATCACAGCAGGAAGATTTTGTGTGTATGTACTTCAACTGAGTGAGCTCTAGGGGCTAGAAAAAACCCCCAAACACCTGCATTAATCTCTTTGGTTTTATTCAAAGCCAGTGTCAGTGGCTATTTGGAATCAGCAGGTGCAGTTGGATTTCCCTCAAAACTAAGGGCAGAGCATAGTTTCTTTCATTGCAACATTTCCATTAATCTGTTAGAATCAGCTTTTCCTGAACTAGAGGCTGCAGTCCTTTTGTGCTAAACTAACAGGAAGTTAAAAACAGTCCTTAGAATGCGCATTTCGAGTTCATAAGGGAATGAGACATAGTTCAGTGTTTCAGCTAGTGACTGAAAGAGTGACTTTCAGAAGCCATTCTGTCTTCTTATGTGTGGCTAGAACTATAACTACTCAAGTTACACAAGTTACCTTTCCTAAGCCACTGTCTGTAAGTGTGTGGAAACGTCTAGGCGCAATAGCTCAAGGTATCACCCTTCAAAGCGTTGAGTACCTCTGTAAGAATTTCCATTGCCACCCATGAAAATTGCAGTTTTTGATCCCATTATGGAAGAGTAGGTGCCTAAACATGGATGTGGAAATTAATTTGATCACGTCCTCTCATGAAATTAATTTTTTTCACTGGTACCACCTTAACTTTTTAGCAAGATATAATTGATTGATGCTGTCATTGACCTCCCTTCTTCCCCACTTATTCACTAACCGCTGTTTACTGACATTTGCTTTCTGATAACACTTGAAAGATAAAAATTACTTTCAATCTTATTTCTGGAACAGAGGCTGAACGGTTCTTAGCTGTATCAGAAGAACATGTGTATTTCTTATTATTCTGAAGGTCTAATTCAGAGCAATTAGGGCAAATAAAATCAAAACACAATGCTAACAAGCTGTGAGAGGCTGTGGGAGAGAAGGAGGTTTTCCTGGACCTGTGAATAGTTGATGCAGTCATTTCTGAAGGGCAGTGGTGCAGTAGCCTCAGAAATTTTCCTGTCAGTAGAAGGCATTTGGGTGAATTTTTGGTTCGAGAGCTTCACCTCTGATAAATAAGAAAAGATGGGTTTGCTAATATATTAGCCTTTCTGATTACAACATAACTTCCTGTAAAGGAGAGAGAAAGAGATCAATTCCTTTTCCATCAAGTTATTTATGGTATCCACATATCACAAAAGTAGTTTGGGAAGAATTTGATTCTCATGCAAAGCTACATTAGAGAAATACTAAAAAAAGTCTACCGAGTTCCTGTTACCCATTTACAATCCTTTTATTCTCCCTTATCACAAGACAATACTAAATAGACATGATTGCATAAAAAATAAATCTCTATGAAAACTTAATGTATTCCTTAAGAATTCCCATAAACTGTAAGAATTTGCAAACCAGCTGACTATGTTCTTCAGAAAATGATGCATTACAACAATTCAGAGATGTAATTAAGAAAATTACTTTTAATATTGATGCAGAAAAGAAGGGCAAGGTAGATCACCCAAGTTTCTGGGACCATAATGGAGAATGTATACAGAGAAAGGCAGAGTACTTACATGCATGAGCTGAGGATGTATCAGACTTGAGCCTAGCATATCCTCCTGACAACTTTGACCAGAGCATTAGTCCCATTCCCTTTCAAAAAAGAAAATCACAAGTCATTATCATCTGATTAACGGCTATGCTGGCTCACAGCTTCGTGTAGGACAGAATTACTGGGCCGATTCACGAGGATATGGCCATGCATTCTCACATGCATACATGTGTGTACATACATGCATCTGCACACAGGCACACGCACAGAGGTAAGGAGCAGACCCTGAAACACCCTAAGGAGGTAAAGATCCACTCCAAATTCTGCCAAAACTCCCAAAACACTTTCTGCTTTCAGTAGGTATTTCTAGGCTGTTGGCCCCTTTATTTACCCCCTCAGTATGTGTTGTCACTCCTGATCACTTACTCACAATGTACTCCCAGAAATATGTTTACAGAAGAACCTCATTCTGACTTTCATATTAGTGCAAATTAGTGGGAGTACTTCCCTTGCAAGAGCTCTTGGGAGCCATTTTGGAAAGCTCTTGTTATTTGCTTGCTACTGTAAATTAATCCCAAATGTTTGTATATTATTCATGAACCTAAAACTCAAACAAGCCTCCTCTCCCTATCTCTGTGTTTATACAGTTTCCACGCCAGTTAAACTGAACGAAAAGAATATCTGTGATGTGATCCCACAAATCCATTACTACATATGGGAATGGGTCAACATTGCTCTGTAGTTTGGCACATTGTTGCCATTCAGTTAATATGAGATATTTTCCTTTATCTTTACACGTAGAAAGGATATGCCTGTTATGGCAGGACAGGAGCATGACCACAGGCAGCTTGTTCACTGGCTGTTCGCAGTGTTGGCAACTTTCTCTTGTGTAGTGCTCATCAGCCAGTTAGAGAATTAAATGTAGGCAAAGATAATAAGGTAAAGATTTAAATAGGTGACTTTGACAATGTGGAACAGGGTAAATTGCTTTTTTGGACTAAACCGAAATACTAGGAGCAAAATTTTGACAAGAACGTGCACAAATTTTGTGGCAAGTCTGAGCCATGATGAATTTCCAGATGCAAGAATATACCCATTGAAATGAATTCTCTGGTTCTGAGTGGTCTTTAATGGGAAAAAAAATCTTTGCACTACAGTGCTACATAGGGACCAGTACACACAGAATTTAAACTGAAAGTCTGTGGAGTTTTTAAAATTTGGGGTTTACTTCAGCAAGATGAATTGCACAGAAAGACGGCAGCGTATGCGCTGCATCATTCTGACAAAAGTTCTCATGAAGGTAATGCCGTTACTAGATGAGAAACTAAATAGAAATGTTCAATAAAACATGCGTGCATCTGCACAATAGAATAGTCCTTATATTTTACATTGAGCTACCTCAGGGTCATGGAGGTGTTTTATTAGCACAGTCAACAATAATAGCATGATTTTTATTAGTAGGAAAAGATAGAGTGAGAGACTACTAATTATTTTTCAGCCTGAGGGGCATTTTTCCTGAAACGACTGTTAATTTGATCATTGTCGTGCAGTTCACAGATTTACATGAACTTATTTCAGTATGACACATGCCTAAGAACAAGACTAAAAATGTTGCTTTATTAATGGTTTTCGGCGAACATATTAGAAAGTGCTAACCATGTGGGTATAGGGATGATATTGATAGTACTTAGAAGGCTGAATCTTTTTTGGAAGTAGCTAGCCTGAAGCCCTTTCTGTGTGATATTTTTTTTTCAAGCAGTGAGATATTAAGCCTACAAGAATGAAATAAAATCCCAATGAAATGAGAATCTGTTGGTGTTGCCTTAGATCTATGTTCAGTGATGTTGCTGGAGGTTTTTTTGTAGTTGTGTTGTTTTTTTTCAAACTGATCTGGCAGGTCTAACAGCCAATTACTTTTTTAGGTAATTATTTAATCAATACATATGGCTTCACCGTTTAGGTATGTATGTGTGCATGTATAAATATAAACACACTCTTAATGAATCTTCTACTAGAAGTGACAAAAAGTCCTGGGAATACATTCCAGGTTTTAGCATTTTTAAACACTCTGGCATTTTTCTTACTTCGAGTATCTCCTCTGCTTTTCAGCCCACATACACACATCCTTTCAATCCTGAGAAGAGTCACATACACACTCTGAAAAGCCTTTAGTTTAGATTAAGAGAAACTGAAAGATGAAATGGAACAAAAGCTTCCAGAGTTTCTGGAAGGACAAATGGTTTGCATTTCCTTCGTCACACACTGCCTTCCTTCCCTTTTCCTTACAAAGTGATAGCTTCCGTTGCTGGTAGGGACTTTTTAGAAGTGTAAAACTTTAGTGTGCAGTGCTCAGTCACTATTGCTGTGTGCTGCTGTCTGGTGTGCAGACCAGTAGAATGCATTGTACAGCTGCATCTTTCATCCTGCTGTGTCAGACTCCCAACACGTGGTTGGCATGAGTGCAGTACTTCCTGTGGTCTTATCAATGCTATTCAACTTTCAACCATTACAATTTAATATCCTAGAAAATTATTTTCTTTGCCAACTGTGGCAAAAATGGTGGAAGAAACTTCCAGACTGGGACAGCAAGAAGTTCCAGTGAGCTGTCAGATTATTCCCCCACTTTTCTCTCAAGATCAGGTGTGTTTAGTGGATAGTCACCTTCTTGCACTTGGGAAAACAATAGCATCAGTGTTGCCCAGGCTGAGAGCTGACTCTAGGCCAGGGCATTCACTTACTGTCTTAAATATCTTAGTGACTTGCAGCTCATTCTGTATTAGGGAGTCTAAGCAAATGTTTGCTTCCCTTAGTGCTGTGGGTTGCTAGCTGCTCCACCTCTTCCTCCAATGCCCCTCAGATCTCTTTAGCTTATATAGAAAACTACCCACTTTCTGCCTGCTTTGAGGTCCCAGTTTTGGTCCTGCCTGTCTCCAATCACTCTCTGCTCGTCAACAGACCCAAAAGTAACATTTCCTAGTCATAGTTCAGGGACACTTATTAGATACCGATTTCCTCTTGCAGCAGCAAGAGGAAGTATTTTTATCTGCCTTTTTCTGTCTATATTTTGTGAGGAAAAGGAACACAGGTACACAAAACAGTAATCCTAACAGAAAACGTTTAACAATAATATTGTGTAACTGTAAGTTACTATAAGAAATTATACCTGGATTTATAAAATCTTTAACTGAGATACTCAAGATATTATGGTTTACTATGAAATGGATGGGCAGGTCTCAATGCACAGGTATCCAATGCACAGATTCCAATGCACAGATAACAGAAACCTGACTCAAACTTCTATCTAGAAATATACACAGAGAGAGAGAGAGAGACTTCAACAGTCAGAAAGCCAAAGGATAAACTCTTGTACCCCTGTTGAAGGAGCAAACAATACAGGTAACCACAGAAGCAAAGGAAAATACAGTAGCCCAAAACTGCCACGATAACACGAAGAGGCAGCACCCATCCTAATGCCTTCTGATCTTTACTACCATCTGTATTTTGCCATGGGTCTTACTTCTGAAGAATCAAGGTGATGAAAACATGATTTAGTGTTGCCTTTCTTTTCATCCGCCTTTCTGCCCTAGGTTAACTTTTGTCATAGGTGAAAATTTTGATCGGGCACCTTTTAAAGTTCATTGTGGGCACGCACAGTTATCTGCATTTTATGCAGATTTAATCTGCTAGTTTAACCGTGAGATTGAGCCTTCACAGATATCTTTTTGCTGAGGCAGGTGGAGGGCTATTGGTTGGAATAACTGTCACCATCGTGCTTTCTAACATTTATGTTCATGATAGAAATTATTTGTCTCAGTCATGCAGAATTGTAAGGCTATCCTGAGTCTAGCTACTACATCAATCCGCAGAAAACAAAAGTAAGAAGGCTAGGAGAGAAAAAGGCACAATCAGGCACTGCTAGGACTGGCTGATAGTTAACATGAAGTCTCTGTTTCTTGTGTTAAGGTCATTCTCTAAGGACTCTCTATGAGGTACCAATAGATCCTGACATGCAGCTCCACATCCTAGACTTTGAACTGTCCTAGTCACTTCTCTGATATGTAAGATCTAAATAGCGAGGTCCCATCTGAACCTTTCAGATACACCTTTTTCTAAGATATTTTACTTCAAATAAATTAGATCCCTTAGGATTTGAACTGCATTATTTTTAAGGAGTGTTATCTCCACAGAATTGTGAGATACTAATAAATATTTCATTTTTAGTAACTTCTTAGTCTATTTTATAGATATAAAGAAAAGTTAAAGCTCTGATTTCAAGAAAAGAAGTCCAGTTTTTTAACTCTTTTATTTACAACTTGTATTACTTTATTCTGAGAGTCTGAAAGAAAGCTAAAACTAAAGACTGAATATTGGGATAATAAAATATATTTATTTTTATCTAAGAAGAAGTCAAAAGCCCATTATCACAATAGTTATAGCCCCTCAACTGTGCTTGAAATTAAAATATATTTTTAAACCCAAAGAAATAAACCTGACTTGCATCACACATCTGTTGAAGTAAGCCTTAATGATATGGTTGATATTACACATTTTTTTACTATCCATAGCATAAAAATCTCCCTGTAATATTTTCTTCAAAAACACTTTTATTGTAATAAACACAAAAATGGAATGAAATGAAATTAAATTATATGAATGTTTAGAATGAATTTTCCTTTCTGTTGTGAAAAACACAGGGAAAACGGAAGATGTTAACTGGAAATCCCACTGCCTTAAACTGAAAAGAAGGAGTATAACAAACACAGCTAAAATTTCTCTGAATTTGCTCTTTTTTCTGATTCAGGACATGAAGAGACACAGCTAGACAAGCAAAATGGCCCTCTTCATGCAACTGTACTTTAACTCAATCAGTGCTTAATTTCACATTAAACAAATGTAAGCTACAGTCCTACAGTCCCACTGTAATTTTGTGAATCTGTTTCCATTTTATAGATAAAATAACTCTAGAGTATTATGGGGAAATTGTGAGCAGAAGTGATAGGCCAGGAGATATCTGGCAGGTCTAACCCTGCAAAGTATGTCTACCATTTCTGTGTTGACTAAGACAACTGCAGCTTGAATACTGTAAACTAAAATGGAACAGAACTGTTAAATTCTAAAGGGGAAAATAAATGTGGCTCACTATAAATGCTGTAACTGAGTATACTTGTCTGTGAAAGATTGTTTTTAACAAAAGTATCTTGGCTGGAAGCTCAATAACATCTAAAAATGTGGGACAATATACTGCAACGAAACAAGGAGGAAATGCTTATACAACAATCAAAACAATATTGCTGTTTGGATGTTCTTTAAAGTTGTGAATAGCCACCTTTGCTTTAAAATTCACATTTTTGAACTTTGAAAAAGGTTCTTGAAGACAATTTGGTGCTGTTTTTTCCTTCCAAAGCCATATGGTTGAGAGAATTAAGCACTGTCCTGGGAATCAGGACATTCTCACTCCTCGTCTCATCTTTACTGCTGATGGGTCTTAATACTTTCTACTTCTTTAAACTTTGGAAATGCTATTTAATTATGCTATGCAACAACCCAGTTTGCAAACATTAATTAAGCCTCATAGCTCCCTTGTGGTCTGAGACAGGTAAAATACCATTAGTCTCAGATAATAGGGAAAATAAGGCTCAGAGGGGTTAAGTGGCATGCCCAAAGTCACAGAAGCAGTAGTATTTGGATTGGTATTATAATTCAAATTGTCTTTAACCTACAATGACTCTCGAGCAAGGCCAATGTGAGTTCCTTGAGTTAAAAAGCAAGAAACAAGCATTTTAGCTGTTATGAAAATTCAGTACCTTTAGGCTCAAGTTACCTCTAAGTTAAGTATTCATTTGGGCCACACTGATTTATAAACAGGTACATACACAGGCCACTTCAGTGCTGGGGAAGATGAACAGAGAATACAAACAGCATCCTCTAAAAGAAGTTTCTAAAGCAGGGAGAGAGCATCACCCCTTGGGCAGGCTGTGGGGCTGGTGTTTCAGACTGCAGACCCCACAGGAGGCAGTGGGCTTCCAGCTGCTCCACTCAGAGAAACACAAAAGTGATCTCCTCTGGCTGGGAGGGGTCAGAAAAGGCTCTCCATCCTGTCAGCTAACCCAGACAACACAGGAAGGTAAAAGAGGTTACTGGGGAAAGAAGTGGGTGGCTCCGTATGCTGTTCCATGTGGGTCACCAAGGTCATAGCAAGGGAACCCCATCTGTAAAGACAGGAGTTTTGCTGTTTACCCGCTCCTTAGACATGAGCCCCACCTGAACCTGGTCTACAAGCCTAAAACTCCCTGCAGAGAGCCAAATCCAAGAACTGACAGAGCAGAAAGATAAGCATTGCCTGGGACTTTGCAAGCAAAAGAGGAGAAAGTATATCCAATCTTCTGTTAACATATTAACATCAACCACAAAGAGCAAAGATCTGAAGCATAACAATAACTGGGGTATTTATCCAGGATTATGCATCATATCCCCTCTTCAAGCACTGTTACATGCTCAGGTGGCCATGAGAGCGTCTTCTGGAAAAATACAAAGAAACCCTGTCTAGATACCTAACTGTATACATATCTCATATCTCACATACTGTATTAAAAGGTTGGCACATATCCTCACAGTATGAATATATAAGAAGTAATAGCATGCTTGTTTCTTATATGAATTAATAAAGAAAATATTTTCTACACCCACATATGGGGGTTTTATCTAATGCCTTTTCTACGTAGATTCCCCTTCTGCCTGCATTAAGGCAACCAGTTCCTAAAACATGCAGGATCTATGCTTGTGTCTTGTGAACAGCCTGCCCTTTCTGTCCTTGTGGGGCGGGACATAAATAGTTGAGGTGGGCCTTCACTGCCCTTCTGTTCTTCTTCCTGCCTCAGAAGCTAGATCTTTATGGGATCTGCAGTGCCTATACCAGCTTTATGAACTGAAGGCTATAGTTCTCTGGATATTATTCCTCAATAGCCCAAGTGACTTCTGATAAGTTGAAGAAACAGATAACCCTGTCAGTGGCAGCCATCTGAGGTCGTATTTAGGAGACAGATGACATGTGTAATGCAGTTTCAAGAATTTGTACAAGGAGATTCAAGCAAATGAACACATTTTCTAGACCACTGACATTCCTCTAATATTCTCTTTGCCTAACACTGGGTCTTCAGGACATACTAGCAAACCAGCTTAGCTGAGACATCTCAAAGAATCACAAGGAGATCTTCAAATATCTTGTCCTCCAGCTACAGAATTGTTTGTGACATGCCATAACTGTTAATGAGAGCCAATACTACTCCAGAGCAACTAGAAGAATTGGGCCATTGTAATTATTATAAAATTATTTTCATGAGTACCCAGAATTCGTTTGCCCTTGGGAAAGCTGATCAGACTCTAGTGCTGTCATTGTGACTGCTCCACCTTGTACGAGGTACTCCTACAAGTCCAATACAAAAGGAAACCATTCCTGAACAGATTTGAACAAAAGTACTTGGTTCCTCTTCAAATGAGGATATTTGTCTTCTCTGAGGCCCTCAGGATTGCCTTTCAGCTTGATTACAGTTACTCACACCTCACCACATTTCCTAGCATGCAGCCACATTACATTTCTACCAGATTACAGAAAAGAAATTCTTGAACACAGTAACCTGTGGGGGTTTTTTGCCAACAAGCTCTGGCCAGCTGCTTAATCCTTCCATCATCTTTCAATAGGTGTTGCTTTTCCAGCTGCTGTATCCAGCCAAGAGGCTGTAGTAATCACAGGAATCCCTCAAATATTTAGAGCTTCAGATATTTACTGCTTCTATTCTTCATATATTGTCTTTTCCAAAGTTGTTCTTGAGCGACGTCTGCAGGTACAGCTTAAAACCACCTAATTATTTTGATAATTAAAATGTCTTTTGTCTTTTCATTTTATTTTTTTATTCTAAACAACCAAGGCTAAACTTCTTGTGCTGAATGCAATTAGCACTTTTTCTTTTCTCCTTGACAGTGTGGTATTAATTCAAGCCTTATTGAGACTAACTTTATGGCACAGATAAGAGGGGTTTGACGGTTTTGCAGGGACTATCCAAGTGGGTTGCTGATTTGTACTTACTACTTTTTATCAAGGAAAGACCCACTCTGTTCTACTCAATTTGAACCAGTATGATCTCTTTCCCTCTTTGAATAGCAACCTTTAAAGATTTATAGGGCAGCAGCTTGGAGTTCACTAACTATACCAGAGACACATGAAATTACAGTTCTGATAGAAGGTGTGAATTCTGACAGCATCAGAAGTTTCAGAATAAAACTAGGAATTTCACTTAAATCTTCAGATTTTTTAATTCTCAGACTGAAATGGAGTGAAAGAAATGGCCGTTCGAGCTAAGACAAGTTTTCTAACACTGTGGGATTTATCTAGAGGTCAAAGTGCTTTCCTTGACACATAGCTAAAAGAGAAGGGTGGACAAGCAGCCAAAGGCACCCCATTCATAAGTTGTCAGTCATCTTTTTTCTACAGTAAAGAATATAACTAGAAATAAACTCTGGTAGCCAGATGAATTCCTGTTTAAGATACAATCTGTAATTAGAGGAATACCTGCTGATAGATTTTTACATGCAAAGATTAGTTTTTACAGGGGACATAAAAACAAAGTCTCTAAATGTTTTTATCTTTTCCATTCATCACTCTTTCAGCTCAGGTAGGTCAGCATGAGTTTGAACATCCCCTCCTCCACTCGCATTAGGGAAGTGGGTGATCCTGGAAAGACAAAAAGAAAACTAAACCAAACCAAACCCCCCCCCCCAAAAAAAAAAAATTCTGACACATTTTGACACAGTTTAAATTTGTCTTTTGCCAGGATTTGACTTTGGTGTCTCTCACAGGCATAGCAAACCCATTCCCTCCATTCTTACAGTTTTGAATTTGTTTTTGTTTTACGGGTTTTCTCATAGAGGAATTGCTCATCAGAAGAGAAAGCTACTCACATCATATTTTGTGTAGCTTGGCTAAATCAAAATAACAGCATCCTGGCAAACATTTGGTGGAGAGAGAGAGAGAGTAATAATTATTGGTTTGGTTTTCGTTAACCTCTTTTTGTTTAGTCAACATTAAGTCAATCCACCTGGAGCTTAATACTGTATGTTACTATAGTAACTTTACAGCCTATTTGATTGTGACAAAGGGCTTCATCTCGTCCATTTCATGCTCCTGTGTCGACCTACTCCCTCCCAGTGTTTTATTATATCTGTCTTTAAGAGTATCTGCAGGAGCCACAGCTGCTCTGCTTTTGTAGTAGAAAGCAGCTTTCACTGTGTGAAATACTCCTCTCTAAAAGGTCTTATGGCCTGATGGCATTATTGAATTTCAAAGCAAACACAAACAACATTAAATTGTGTAAAGCTAATGTTCATGTTTTGCCGTGTACCACGATTGGGGTTTTTTTTCCGAATGGAACAGTATATAATCACTGGTTGATGCCCTTGAGAACAAAACTACACAGAATAAAGCAATGTAGAATACAAAAAGACTTGAAAGTAATTCAGTTTTCCAAACAAAACAAAACAAAAAAATGTGTTGGGGGCTCAGGAAAAACATTAACTCCAGAAGCTGCAGTTAGCAGTTTGTAAAATGAAAAATTGGATAATGCTTCACAAATGGGCCCAATCCTTCCCTGTTAAACCATTGTGAAGCCATTGATTTTAATGGCATTACTTCCAAATTTATACTGGTATGATGCTGAGCAGTACATGACCCATGAGTGCAAAATGTTTAAGACTTTCTGACTGTTGCCAGTTCATTTTACAACCTGATTGTTCTATAATACTCTAACCAGCCATGTGGATGATTGTAACAAGCAGCTACGCAGCTTTTGTTTGGATTACCAACACCTCAGAACTCTTTCATTACATTGTTTGCTCCTGCTGTTGTTTAAATTTACCTTACTCTAGCTTCTCAGCACAATTTATTCCTTACTGGAGCTTTTTTCCCCCAACTGCTTTACAGCTGCTGGCCTCATGAGTGAAAATACTTTACAAATCTATTTTTCCTCAGTCTGTTCAGATTTGCCTCATATTGCTAATATTTAACCACATATTTGATTTGAGAATAAAACATGTTCTCTGCCCTAGTTTCTCTCACTCCTTGCATGTTGTTACGTATGCTCCTGAATAAAGAACTGTACATCTCTTTGTCACCAGTGCAAGGGCGATGCAGTGAGGTTCCTCCTGCATTTCAGCAGAGCCCCACTCCAGTTGTGTTAATTGTTGGGCTGGGAGGGCAGCGAGTGCTGAATGCTGCCTTGTTAACTTGCTAAGCAGCTGGTCAGCAGGGTAGTTTGATTCCAGCAAGGCTCTTGACACCTCTGCCAAGGGTTATTGATACCTCACACACCCCAGCTGAGACAGATTGTTTTAGTCGTGCTTCATATCCATAGCACAGCCTGTAGTTAGGAAAAAAAGTGATTGACAGCTCACACCTCCTGGGCCCTTCTTACTACCAGACACAACATCTGCTATGCCCTGTGGAGCAGTGAACCAACACACACTGAGAGAACTGTTTCTAGTATTGTCAGGGTTGATTTTATTTAACCCTTTCTGGCTGCTCTCTGGAGATGCACATAGGGGTCTCTGTAATCCTTTACACGTGCTTAAAAGGTGTGGAATATTTGACCAAGCGAACACCGGAGAAGATGGTGCTAGCAACGGCAAGGAAACCGGTCGGCAATTCTTCCTCAGTAAGGTGCTCAGCGTGCTTTGGATTGCAAAATAGAAACTGGGCTATCCCTACAGAAGTGTTGCTTATTTTCAAACAGCACTGTGGATGGAGCCTGTGAGGAGTAAAACTCTGAAATGTGACCTGAAGCAATTTTACTGAGTGTGCATAGCTACACTGAGGAGCACAGCCACAAGGTTAAACAAGACTGTTTGCTAACTGGTTACCCAGGTCAAAGCATGCTCTGGTTAAAATTTAGGTTATGTGTACAAACAGCAGAGGGGTATAGCTTTTCTGATAAAGAGCAGAGAGAAAAATGGTTCTATTTTCTACCGTCAGAAAGCTAGCCAGTAACAATTGGCAATTGCGGCATCCTCACTATAAATGATTGGATGTTTGATTACAATATGGGTCATTAAATATACATGCAAGGAGCTTTTGTAAACTGTCTTCAATATGTTAAAAAAATTATGAGGAATCCCAAAATCAAACCAATCAAATCAATAGTATTAAAATACATCTGACATGTTTGAAGGACTGATTTGCCTTACTTTTGGACTGGCCTGGGGTTTTTTATTTTTTCCCTGTTAAAATACCATCAGAAATATTGCCAAAGTCTACAAATGCATATCTTCGTAAATCATAAAATCATAGAATCATAGAATAGAATCATAAAATTGTCTAAGTCAAAAAAGACCCTTAATATCACCAAGTCTAATCATTAACCCAGCACTGACAAGTTCACCACTAAACCACATCCCCAAGTGCTACCTCTACTCGTCTTCTAAATACCTGTAGGAATGGTGACTCTACCACTTCCCTGGGCAGCCCATTCCAATGCTTGGCAACCTTTTCTGTGAAGAAGTTTTTCTTAAGTCAAATCTAAATATCCCCTGAAGCAACTTGGCGCCATTTCCCCTCATCTTTTTACTTAGGAAAAGAAACCACCACCACCACCACCGCCTTGCTACAACCCCTTTTTAGGTAATTGTAGAGAGTGATAAGGTCTCCCTTGAGGCTCCTCTTCTCCAGATTAAACAACCCCAGCTCCCTCAGCCACTCCTTATAGGATTTGTGTTCCAGAACCTTCACTACCTTCATTTCGCCTTTTCTGGACATGCTTCAGCAAGTCAGTGTCTTTCTTGTACTGACGGGTCCAAAACGGAACATAGGATTTGAGGAATGGCTTTACCAGTGCCCAGTACAGGGGGTTGATCATTGCACTAGTCATATGGGTCACGCTATCTCTGTTGTGGCCAGGATGTCACCGGGCTTCTAGGCTACCTCAATGCACTGCTGGCTCACGTTCAGCTGCTGTCAACCAACACCCTCAGATCATTTTCTGAAAAGCAGCTTTCCAACCCCTCTTCCCCCAGCATGTAGCACTGCATGGGGTTGTTGTGACCCAAGTGCAGGACCCAGCCAGCACTTTGACTAGTTGAGTCTCATACAATTGGCCTCAGCCCATGGATGCATCCTGTCCTGCTCCCTCTGCAGAGCAATCAACAGTTCCATACAACTTGGTGACACCTGAAACCTGACTGAGGGAGCACTCAATCTCCTCATCCAAGTCATTGTTAAAAACGTTAAGCAGAACTGGCCCCAACACTGAACCCTGGGGAACACCACTTGAGACCAGCCACCAGCTGGATTTAACTCCATTCATCACCACTACTTTGGCCCTGCATTTCAACCAATTTTTTGCCCAGTGAACAGTCCAAGCCATGAGCAGCCAGTTTCTCCAGGAAAATACTTTATTAAAGTCCAAATAAACTACCTCTTCAGCCTTTCCCTCATCCACTAAGCAGGTCACCTTGTTTCCTCTCTGTTGTATTGTATTTCCTACAGATAATCTGATAAATCAAAGTTCCCAACAAGAACAAGGACTAGCAAAATTTTATTTGCTTGCATCATATAGGTACAGTCAGTGAGACTTTCATAGAAAATGCTATGGAAAGCTAGAGAAGCCATATGGTAATGGATCTAAAGGACTTCTTGGACTTTTTTTTTTAGTTTTTTTGGCTGCAGACTGGCTTCCTACCATGAGGTCATGCTTTAGAACTGATGCTTGCCAACTAAATTTTCTGTGTTTACAAGGACATGTGCTATGCTAGAGAAGAACTAATAGCTTTATTTATTATATATTTATTATAGCAATGTAATTAACAATATTATTATTGCTTAGCATCGCTATCACCTCTTGTCAGCACCATGTAACTCCAACACAAGACACTGTGTGTTTTATATCCTCGACAAAGTTATTGGCTAACTGAGTTTACATGATACTGTCTTGCTCATACTTCATGGGATTATTTGTCTGTGTTCTGCTGGTAGACTGAGGATTTGCTACATTAAATGCTAGAGTAAACCAGCATTATGACTACATGACTTTCTGCACAAAGCTCTCACCTCTAGTGGTTATTTATCTCTTCTTCCTTCAAGAACCTGGAATATACTTCTGATGACTTTAAAACTTACAGCAGCCTCAGTGTGAGTTATATGAAAAGTCAGAATATCAGATTAGTGAAAAGTAATTTTTGTTCCGGACTTGTACAGTTACTGTAACTGCCTTCACTGTAAAGGTTCCCTTAACCTTCCTGAATGAAAGAAGAATTAAGAAACTGGGGTATAGCCAGAAATCAGATGCACAAAAAAGTCAGATTTTGAGTTATGCCTCTTTTCTGAAATAGCCATCCCCTCTAGAGCTCATGTTATTTTTTAAAAAGTCACATTTCCCCTAAATAAGCAGTATATAGATTATTTTGAAATATAATGTAAGTGACATGAAAGCACCAGGTTCCCTTTCTTTGAAATTAGCATCAAATTTGAAAGTGGTTTACAAACCTGGAACTCCAAAGTAGACTTTCAAATAAATTAACAGCAGTCCCACATCTCCTAAGATCATGCTTTTTTCTGATGTTTCTTTCTAATGTTCCAGTGATAAAGGGATATGATGCAAACTCAGCAAGCAAATCCAAGAGAAATGTAGAAATCAGCCATACTCATAGGCAATGGGAGAACATGACAATGTCTTGAACTGACAGCCCCTTGGCACTTACCAGGCCAAAAGCAAACAAAGCCAGACAGACAAGGTGTCAGGAAGAAGTTCTGGCACCAGTGAAACTCACCAAACAACTTTTTATTAGCAAAATCAGATATGTATTTTCAGAATACATAAGAATACAGACTGCTAAAAATAACTATATTATCAGTAACTTACATCAGTACAAGTCAGTACTGATGGTCCGTCTTGCCCGCCAGTAACAGACACATCAGCACCTCAGATCACCAATTGCCCAGATGTGGTATCTTTCTCTTGGTGGAAACTGAAGCCATTGAGTTTGCTCAGTAACAAAGAATGGTCAGAAGTTTGGGTGAGGGTTGGGTTCATGTTCATCATGTCACACTTTTCCCTGGGTGACATGAGCACCTTTAAAAAGAAGATAGAGCTTCTCTAAATCAAAGAAATTACAACGCAGTAATCTGAGAAACTCGGAAACAGCTGGATTGCAAAGAACTTCATCAGAGAAATAGGGAAGAATGATGGACACAAATGCAGAAGCAGTTATACCAGAAAGAAACAGAATAGTTCTTTCTTAAGCACTTTTTAAGGTGCACAGTAAACTAGACATATCAGGTTTTCCCTGTCCCTTGGCTGTTGATGCGTCAGAACGTATAAAAGAGTTAATGCTGAGTACAGAGGAAGATGTGACACTTCAAACATAATTATTTCGAGCATCTATATTCCTTTTTTTTTTTTTTTCTGGAGAAGGCAATATTATTGTTTACTCTGAAAGGCAAAATCAAGGGTCAACACAGAAGCAACTGCGTGAAAGCTTATGGCTTGTGCTATGTAGGAGAGAGACAACACAAACTAATGGTGTTTTCTGTTCCTGAAATCCAACACACTTGAAAGAATGAAGGTCTTAGTCAAGCTCTTTTAACTGCAGGGAAATATTTCATGTGAGTTTGACCCTTGAATTCTGTTTGTATGTGTCCATGTGCTTGTTTTTGTTACAGAAGAGAATCTCAGTAGACCAACCAAAGCAAAAAATTCCTGTCTACATACCTCTCTGACAGCTTTCACATGACATTCTTGGATAACCACTGAGATGTCTTGGTCATACTGTAGCCTAAAATTTAGAAATTATACTATAATGGGAGTGTTTCTCTGTGTTCCTTTATTCTAGTAACCTTACGTAGCTGGATTCATTTCTTGAGCACAGGGGACTGTAGAGAAAGGATAGGTGTAACCAGAATTAATTTCCTTCTGTGGCTTCTTATTGAGCAGGACACATTATAACACTTTTCAAAATACTTTTTTTTTTAATTAAAATGCTACTTCACTACCTATCACGCTCTACCCTCTTGGAGTGCAGATGCAATTCATATCAGTGGCTGAAAATAAAGCATAATGTACAGCACTGATACAAATTTTAAAAATACATTTTAAGACTCTCTAGGAAGCCTTGTATATGATTTCCTTTTTCTCTGGGTTCTAAATGAGCGGGATGGCAGTGCAGGAAAATAAAATAAAACAAAACATTTGGTTCTAGATTTTTCTCTTCAGGTGGCAGGAAATTGGGATTTGGGAACTACTCAGACAGTTTTTTGAAGGAGAACTCTTCCTCCTACTTTTGCTATGAGTCTCTCCACTCTACAGCCCCTGGTCATCTCAACCTTATCAAAACCAAACCAAGAAGATATTAATTATTCAATATCAGTTATAGAATAATAAAGTGACTTCCAATGTCATGGAAATGCTGGGAAATATATATATTTTCATAATATTTATATTTACTAAGAGTGTTTGACTTTCATGGGAATCCTTTTCTGTAAAAACAAATCCTTTTCTCTTTAAAACAAGTGCTATGTTTGTCCAAATACCCCTCCATCCAACCACCTTTGTGATGTTGATATAAAAATTCAAGTATGATCTCTTGTGTGGCCAAATCTGCTCAGTTCTCTGAACATCCCTGTATGTGGTCGGCCAACAGAAAAACTATACCTATTACTTTAAGTGGCAGCTCAGTTTGTGATGAGGCAACCCAGATAATATCCTCTACCTGATCTGTTCTGTTCACTGACCTGCTGGGGTCTCTCTCAAATCTCAGCCTCATTGTTCCTTGTGCTTCTGTTGCCCTCTCTTCCTTGCTTCTCTTAAGCTTATCAACAATCCCATGAAGTCAGACAGTGATGATGTTTTCCAGCAGATACAAATAGAATTATTCCTTTGTTTGTTCGGTCTTGGGATAGACTTCTTAAGTGGAAGACAGCTGTGATCCTGAAATGTGGAAGGCAGTATTTTTAGGAACTGATGAAGTCTATTCTTTCCCTGAACTAAGGATGACATGCCTATTCAGAATCTCAGTTCATATCAGATTCTTCTGTCCTTCAGATAGCAGTGACTGGAAACATTTTGTTTTATCATCTCAGCTGGTGCATTTTCTTCTTAAATGCAGACTTTGTTACAGTGATCCATAACTGAGAATCCCTTCAGGCTTGTCTACTACATTTCACTCTATCAGATTCACAGTATGAAGAATCCTTGAAACCTCCAGTTACTGCAGAATACAGTTGCTTTTCCTCACAAGTGCTGTACTAGCAAGAACATATCACAGCTCTGCTCCACAGGCTATGTTCAACACTGGAAAATCAGGGTGCCATAAAAAGATCTTAAAAGGCCTGTAGTCAGCTATAAGAAAGAGGGCATCTGCAAACATGGAAATCTTAATTCAAATCCCAGGGACATTCAAGAAAGTCAGAACAAGGACAGGCATGTTACAGTTCTTGAAGTGACCCCTTCTTAATTGCACATGGGTCCCAACTATGGATAATTTAAAATAACTTTCAGTTGCCATGATACCAGTTCGCTACATTTGGCACTTAAGTCTAATAGTTATGCATTTGCAGCCAGGTGTGCTATATGTGAGTAAAGATGCTATCTCAAAGGGTCTCTGCTTTGAAGCTTTGTAGCTCTAAACTCTCTAATACAGAGATATTCTTCGGTGCTGTGAATGGGGTATCCAAGGATCATCTTTGTGAACCTTATACAGCACAACAGGGGAGAAACTGCTCAAACACTGTTTACAGTTATTTTTTACTCCTACCTACCTACTCAGTAAAGCCTGCACTAATCCATCCTTAGAGAGGGGAGGGAAAGAGTAGGAAAAGTTCCTTCTGCCTCATGCTGTTTCACTACTTTCATTTAGCGGTAGTGCAGTTCAATAGGAAGTCACTGAATCAGATACATGCTATGACCATCTGGGTGACCTTGGGCCACTCACCTCTCCGTGCCTCTCTTTTTCTTCCCCTTTTTGCTGTTCCTTTTAAAAGCATGGCATAAAATTATGCAGAGCCGATTCTGTCTTTGGAGAGCATTTTCAGTCCTAGCAGGACCCCATCCCTGGCTGTTAATTCCAGGATTTTAGGCTCATGATTAAGTTACTGTGGTGTAACAAGGTACATTACATCTGTTGCTCATTAGGGGGACTTGTCTGAGCCTGGGTAAATGACTGTGTCTGAACTAGTAATCTTGACTTTCTCTGTAGTCACTGAAAAAAATTTGTCACTCTTAGGTTGCGTTCTGCTGGAGACATCTAACATATATCAAATGAATCATGTTCCCCAAATGCCTATTTCTCTCCATTGATTATGAAGGGTGTCTAGAAGAAATAGCTGAGACGAAGATTTCCACACTGTGGTAGTCTAAAGTTATGTGGAAATTACTTTCCTGGTAACTGCTCATACATCTGCTGTTTGCCCCAAACAAAAGTGAACTACTTTGGTACAACATCCAACTAACTATATGACCTAGGTCAAATTGTCTTGAGCTAAACACATACATGCAATTAACATGGCTCAGCTGACATGTGTTAAGTGGATCACACATTCACTCACCTACTGTTTCTAAATGCACCATTCTATTGCATTTGTTTACCTTCAGCCTACTTTGTGACCAAGCCTCTTATTTTTCTTCTCTCTTTGACTGTAAAGACTGAGGGCAAGGTCACTCTTTCTACTGGCTCTTTTACTCATAAGATCAATTCTTTCTATGCAGCCTTCTCAATGCTCCCTATGAAGGACATCGTAAAAATGAACTGAATTTTAATACTTAAGTCCTGGAAAAATTTAGAATGCGGACTGCAGACATAAGTGTAAACTATTCTGTAAATCAGCAGTCTTACAATTTTTAAATCAGGCTGTAGTATGAATGTAAGATTGCTTTAGAGTAAATACTTGTAAAGATTCAAACAGCTAGAAAGATACTCTTGAAAATATTTTTTCATAATATGTCCATGGGAGATAATATTCCCAAGCAAAATCTCTTTTTGTTGTTGTTGTTGTAGCTGCATGTGGAAATAACAGAGCTGTTTCTAAAATGTAAACAGATTTTAATGTAGATTTCCAAATACCCACCTAAGAATTTGTTATTGAAATATGGTTGTTTACCTACGGTATAGAATTTACAGAGATATGCAACATAAGTTTGATGTCTATTGTATACATTTCTGGCTGTATCAAATATTTAATACCTGGTATTCTTTGGGATTTGTTAGCATCTCCTTTAAAACTTGCCTGCGGCAATTACAAGATGGAATGTGAAAAGTGGTTTTGATTATCGTTTTGGATTGTCACCTTGACAGTTTGGGTTGGGTTTTATAGGCATGGAGAAAGAACACACACAGACGCACACAATTGCTCCTTTTCACTTTGCATCCCTTTCCCAGTAGACAATGCTCTACAGAAATGGCTCAGGAGCAGAACAGACATGAAAGGATTACCAAGTGGAGCTATCTGAGGGAAACCTGTTGGTTTGTTATTTGGAGACAGGAATATGTAAGTGGCCAGTTTCATCTAAAAATTGTTATTTCTTGGGGATTGCAAATAGACTTCGGTGGGTATTTGAGTGGTCAGCTCAAATACACCGCTGCCAACAAAAGCAGAGGGAGGGGAAAAACAAGTGGGAGGAAAGAGAAGAGAGAATAGAAATTTAAAAAGCAACAGAGGAAAAAGGAAGTATCTTTAGCTTTTGTTGCCCATTGAATAACTAGGAATTGTTTAACAACAGGAGAAGTCTAAGGGCATTGTTTTAATTTTTAATCTAGGCTGGAGGATACAAGAAGAGTACTAACATACCTATGTATGTGAATACCTTTAAATATGAAAACTATCTGCTGTTTTGAGTACTTTTTGCTCTTTGCTTGCAGCAAAGGCTGCACTTGGACACATTGTTCTAGCAGGGCCCATCAATCCCTTCTTGTCCACTGGGGAAAAGATATTTTGTTACATATGAATGGGAATCATACCTGAGTGTCAGACAGTGGAAGGCGGGGGTCCGTTAATTATTTATTTGTAGTTGAGCTTTGTGTTTGTTTTGATGCAAGCTGAAGGCTGCAGTTTGCACAATTGCGCAGGCTGCTATGGCCACCGAATCTTAGGCACAAGGAAGACTCGCATGACTCTATCATAAGGAAAGGAAAAGGAAATACCAATGCTATGTGCAGCACTGTGTTTCTTCTTTCAGACTCTTTCACAGTATGACTGCAAGTTGAGTTTCTGAGATTTCCTGTAAAGGACATCAAGTATCATAACGAATCAAGTTTATTAACATCCATCTTTACATTGAGTCTGTGGATAGCCTTTATGAAGCTTACAGATTTTTTCTTTTCATTTCAGTATTCTATTACTGTGGTGCCAGCTATTGCTGATATTGTCAAATGTCTTTCAGCATTTTCATTATAAACCTTGTTTTCAAGGCATTTATAACCTACCTGTTTTGCTTCACGTTTCTTCGTAACTTGCCATAGTACATTTTCAACATGGAGTAGATGGCACTGTCTTTTCTTGCAACATTTGATTTGAACATCTATAGCTATTCAGGACTGACTATTGCAAAAGGTAAAGGGGAATCTCAGTAGTATAATTTTCCTGCAGAATAATGCTTGAGCAGGACATAAGGCAAAGCATGAATTTTCAAATTTGGAAAAGAAAATTGCAGAAATTTTTATTTTGGAAATGAAATTTAGCAAGGGAGTCATGACCGCACACTGCATTGTTAAGGAAAGGATGTTTTTCCTCACAAAAAATAAACCTGTATTCTTAAATACCATATTTCATGCATACCTATACTTTCAGTACCAACTCCTGTGAATCTTATAGTTCCTATTTATTCCTAACGCTTAAGAATGCACAGAAATAGTGATTTTAATGAACATGTCTTTAAAACATATGGTGAAGTGCTTTCAGTTGCAGGCAATTACATAGTTCTGTGACAAATGATGAGCTGTGCTGTTGTCATAACACAAAAAATCTTTCCCATTGGCTTCCCCTATTGCTGCAGTAGAAGGAGTTGCAATATTACTCTTATGCAGAAATCTGGGCAATGACATCTTATTGACTTAATGCCTAATCTAAAACCTAATGAGGTAAAAGGACTATTTCCTCAGACTTCAGTAGTCACTGGAGTCTCATGGCTCATTCTAACAGTTCTCTTGTATCCTAATAACCGAGATAATCAGCTGCAAATAGAAAGCCTGCAAAATGTTTTGGATCTTTGTTACATAGAGTTTTACCAGTTTTTATTCTACCCAGCTCACCCCTGTATCAGAAGACCATACATCTTTCGGTCTCATGTAAAAAAATGTGAAAATTGTGTGGGTACAAGAGATGGGTAAAGCGTGTTTTCCTGAGTTTATTTTGATTTTAGATAACCTTGATGCAGGAGTCATGGAAGAGGGGAAGCTGCCATTCATGTCAGTACTCAAAGAAAGGAAGAGGAGAAGAAAATCTGGAAACATAAATCTCTTCTTAAGGGGAAGCTGTCAGATTAAACAAAATTCAGAATTCTTTTTCCTTCTGAAAGATATTATAACATACTAAAGTTTAATCTGCTAGTGTGCTTTCCTAGGTGTAGGTTAGTGTTACTTACTATTGCATTTTGACCTGCCTCAAGCCACTGCATTGGAAACCATATCCATTTGGAACCGCTATAGGTTACACCACTTGGCTTCTGAGGCAGTTCACTACCATCCAACAACTGCCCCAGTAGAAAGAGTACATTGTGGGCAAAACTTCTTCTACCGTGATCTGGCAACATTACACTGTTCTTTTCCTGTGTCTCAAATGCTGAAATTTGTCACCTATAGCAACCTGTTTCATTAGAAAGTGAAAACCAGTGACTGAATAAATGTGCAAAGACTCCGCTCTCCAGCAAAGTAAAGAGGCTAATTTCACAAAATAGACCTCATCGCAACTGTTTACCCCCCAAAAAAAAATGGCAAAGCTTCCAGCTCCAAAGACCTGCATTTTAGAATATAAAGTAACACTTATGTAGAAAGAGACCAATTCCTAGAAATAAAAAGTCTCAAAATCTTATAATATTTAAACTGGAAAAATGTTTTCTTTTCAATAAACGGATTAACTTTAGGGTTGTGCACTGTTGTGCATTTTTAAGCTCAAATAACCAATAACATCATAGTTTCAAAATATTTAAAAATAAGATTTTATTGTTTATTTGGGATTATGCAATTAGACCATAGGAACCACAGATTCATACTTAGTTGAACAGTCAAGTATTTTGTAGCAACATGCTGTGATAAGAATATATTTACTGGATACAATTTCTATGGAAAGACTTCTATCTATTATGGGAGTTGTCTTTAGTCTAAAAGTAACATTAAAATAAAGGAGGGGAAACAAAAGTTCCACACATGACACCATGGAGCTGGTCCATTTTTTACGTTTGCCCACTAACAATATTTCCAACGGAGGAAAAATGTACTTTACCACAATTGTTATAAACACAACGTATTTGCTTTACTGGGAGAAGACTAAATGGTGACATGATTTTGTTCTGTAAGAATGTAGAGTTAGTTAGAGGAGATTTCTGATCAGAGAGGTCTCTTTGTTCTAGCAGAGAGGTAATCAGACTTCAGTGGCTGGAAGCTTAGGCCAGTTATGCCTCGATTAGAAAGAAACACTAGATTTTTTAGCACTAAATGTATTAGCCAGTCACATGTATTGCCAAAGGATGTGGTTGACAGTACCTTGTTGTTTTAAATCAAGTTTGTCTGGCCTTTGGAAAGAGAGCTTATAGTTCATCAACAAGGTGTTAGTTCTGATGCAACAATTTTTGGGTGCAAATTTGTATTTTGTGTTGCAAGATAATGATAACAGTGGATTTGAAACATAAAAGGCTATGAATAGTTGACAGTCAGGTGACTTGCTTGTTTTGAAAGACTTAGGTCAAAGTAGGCACCCTTATGGGTACCTCACTCTGTACTGTGCATATTAGGTATGCAACCTGAAAGTTATCAGTGTGGTATAGGAAAATGTTGGCCATCAGTTCCCACATTGATTCTGACTTGGTACATGGAGTATCTTAAAATCATTTATTTGTACAAAGATATGAATGTCATTTAGTGCCTTGTTTAAGCCAACTGTAAATTTCTAATTTTTTATCATAGGACAATACCCTGACTCCAAATAAATTAATGGTGCCAGATTTTCACTTAAACTGTACCCTTTACATATTATAGAGCATGTGTATCTGTCCTTCACACTAACAACACTATCAAAATAATTCCATGTTTATCAGATATAATAAAGCTACATTCTGAAAAATATGAATGCAGAAAGGAAGAACATTGTCGTCAGTGCACAGCTTGATTTACTGGCAGTCTCCAGGGAACCTCACATTACGCAGTCTTACTCCACTGTACTCTTTTTAAGCCCTCCCTGTAACTACAGGAAGCACAGGACATGCCACATTTTGCTTCTCCTTCTCTGTAAATGTTGGATAAATCTTATAATTTATATTTGATAGATTTTATCTTATTTATTAATCCAGAGCAGTTTCAAAAAAAGTAATGAACCAAAGTTCAGGTGAGTAGTTTAAACAAATATCTTCATCCAATCTTTTTTGACAGTCTACATACATATCTTGGAATATATCTGTAGGTCGATTTATTTTTTAAAATTTTTCCAGGCTGAAGGGATTATTTGTTGATTATATGAAATATTATGTGGTTTTCACTGATCTAATATGTCTCTGAGATCAAATATTTTGTTGCTTTAAAATCATGAAAGCAAACAGTTTTATATGTTACAAGACAAAAACACAGTTCCTGTGCAACACAATACTTTTTACCAGTCTATATTACAAGTGTCAGGCTTCAAGCTGGTGAGAAGATTGAATATGTCACTTTTTGGTTTAGGACATGTGTAGCTCATCTAAAGAGACAGGATGTTTAGTTTTGCTTCCGAAATTTATTTTGTTTCAGCTACTAGAAAGGAGTTGTCATCAGCGGTTAACCTGGGCAAATGATGAACTGCAATATAACACCAGAGAGCAATAGTCACAGACTGCTGCCTTTAGACCTAGGCAGCAGGTGCCCTTTTATAGACCTGAACAGCCTTCTCGTGTCTTTATTTTTTTTTTTTTTTACCTGTAGGATTTTGTCTCAACAGCCTACCTTTGTTTGCAATGTTGCCTTTCTCACCTGTCTAGAGGCTTGCTTAGAGCCCTTTCTCAGCAGCCTGAGGGAAGTGGCACAGCCGGGCCACATCAGAGCTGGATGACCAATCTCGTCAGCCAATCCCTGCCATCTGCCCTCCCTGATTGCTGGGGGAAGGAGCTTGCAGCAGGAGCTGTGAGAGTTGAAGGATGAATATGAATTTGGCGTCCTCGGGATTATCCATCACTGTTCTTCATGGCCAGAACTCTTCCCTCATTAAAAAAGTGACTCCTTAGTTCTGCTGCTCTTTTGTAGGCTTCTTCAACTTTTAGAGACAAATAAAAAGGGTAAACTGGACTTTCTTCTGAACCATTACAGACTTTTTTAGGTGTAGGTACTTTTTTAGCTCTAGACAAATTTCAAAACATCAGTCAAATAACAGATAAGTTCCCGAGACAGTTACACCTCTTCTAACAGAATGCTGTTTGACCTCATTTTTTCCCACGTGCTTGTACAGCACCTAAAGAGGCAAGAGCTATGAATATCATGTTTACTAGATGGAGCACTGAGTCACGGAGAGTTAGGTATTGAAGAATAGAAGTGAAATAATTGACAGACCAGGTAGATAAATTTCACAGAGTCACAGAATCACTAAGTCACAGAATGGGTCAGGTTGGAAGAGACCACAGTGAGTGGAAGGAGGTCCAACCTCCATTCTCAAGCAGGGTCATCCTAGAGTACATTGCACAGGATTGCATTCCGAAGGTTCTTTAATATTTCCAGTAAGGGAGACTCCACAACCTCTCTGGGCAATCTGTTCCAGTGTTCAGTCACCTGCACAACAAAGTTCTTTCTCGTATTCAGGTGGACCTTCCTGTGCAACAGTTTCTGCCGTTGCCTGTAGCCCCCACCTAGTGCCCCTGTCAAAGAATTCTCAGTTAAACAGAAACAGAGGTTATGTCTTTTTCACTGATGACAGGCTGTAGCACTGAAGGAAATACTGAAGCCTTTAAAGCATTTCATTTCAAGATGTACTTACAGGATCTTCTAATTGTATTAGACCACAGTCTATGTTGAGAAAAAAAATACAGAAAGCAAAAATAAAGCACTCATAGTGTATTTAATATCTCCTTATTCATACATAGTGTTATATATGTAGTAGATGCACATGATGGCTTATCTCCCTTATGACATTCATCTTCACCTGTGAGGAGAGAAATAATAAGTCACCGGTGACTATTGCACTTGACTTATCCCTCCAGATCAGAGAAGATAAATGCCAATAGAAAGATCAAGTCTTTTGTATTCTTTTCTAGGGGAGAGGGAATTTATCACAGTGATATTGGAATTTATCTTGATCAGATACAGATGATTTCATCACGGTAATGAGGGAATCCTTATTGCATGCAGATAACGTCTATGTTTTGAGTCTAGTTTCATTTATTATATACTGTTTAGTGTATAAAACAGACTCTTAGTTCAGTGCAAGTTGGAGCTCTCAATTCCTACTGAACTCCACTGGGGAGGAATTATTTGTTTAAGGGGGAAAAGGAACAGAAAAAAAAGAATGAATGGGAAGGAGAGAAAATATAAGAATTTATGTAAAAGAAAATCAGTTGGTATACATCTAAGGCATTTGTTGTTGTGCACATAAAATGCAGCATGTCATTTTAAATTGCACCCTTCCCAACTCCTTCTAATTTAACACCATTTAAATACAGCTTTTATGCACACAGTTAATATCTATTGTAGATATAACTGCAGCAGAACAGCTTTTCCAGATATTGCATTTGAAAAAGATCAGCAAACTTTCCTCCTGAGTTATATTTCATTGGTTCTTTTTTGTAATCTGTCTGTACTTCCTTCTCTATTTCCTTTTCATTTTCAGTTACAAAGGCATTTTCACCAAAAACATTGGTCTTGTTTCTAGATACATTGCAAAAGCTTTGTTCAGTGCTCTGGGTCCAGGAAAAACGTAATTAATTTAGACCCTAGGAAGTGTTCTGATGATATTTTGGAAAAGGAATTTGATCAGCATTTGATCAGAGGGACCACAGTCCAGTTCTTCAGAGATGTGTATGGTAGAAACAAGCCCCATAGACTTCAGCTTAGACATACCTACAAAAATTATGGTGAAATTTCATTGACAGCAACCATAAGGTGGAGCAGGTGAGTTAGGAGAAAGTCAAAATACTTCTTTTACTCAGTAAATAAGATAGTACAGGAATACTGTAAAAGGAATACAGTAAAACATCTGGTAATGTTATGGCTGTGTGTAGTGAAGTACATTACCTATTTTAATATTCTCTAGGTTGTTTGTAAGAAAATTTCAGTTGATCAAAAAACTCTTTAGGCTCATACTGCAGAAAATTCTGATTTTTGAATTGTTCATATTATAGACTTTTGAAGTATCAGGGTTGCCTGATGTTGCAACACTGAAAATTTTGCAGTGACATGCCCTGCTGTTTGCATCATGATGCTATATCTCAGAAATCACAGCCCCACCTAGCCTTCTCACTTGACTTTTTTATTTATGGGAAGTAAATGGACACTGAATAACTCCAGATGTAACGGGTTTCAAAGGATCAGGAACTTGGAAGCAATTTTAAAATTGATGTTTCATGGGCTGAATAGGCAGAACTGTGACTACTTAAACTGGTATTTTAAAAAGGAAGGAGCACCTTTCATTTCAGGAACTCAGTTTAATAAATGTACTCATGAACATAGTTTAGAAAATATTTCCACCTTTGTCCTATACAAATAGTTCTAATGTATTGTAACAATAAACAATAAGTTCATCAGTAAGTCTCTCTGTACAGTCTAGATATCCCTTTTTGTGTTTAAATATTTCATATATGTGTCATAAATTTGTTGTAGGGAATATGTGAATTTTTCTGCATGTGTTATCTAAATAAATACTTTGTGTGTACTTTTAAGTTCATATTTGTGTTGAGACTAATATACTGCAACCTTGAGCACAGTGGGAGCTATGAGAATCAGGGGAGCCATCAACCAGGCTGATTAGACTGCCCACTGAGCACAAGTGATATCAAAACAAGCAAGCTTTGGCCAGCATTACAAGCAGAATATGGCAGAAACTGCAGGCATGTTATAAAAGGTGGGATGCTGTTGGCACTTCTTAAATAGCAATGTTGCAAAAATGGACCGATCACCCCAAAAGGTAGCCCTGAGTGATCAGTGGTTCTCATGGGAATAATAGGACACTGCTAGTGGAATTGAAAACTAAATCATAGCCTTCACTGTTCACACAGTTACGGATGTACATGTTTATATATACTCTGTCCACATATCTGTCAACATTACTATTCATGACTGCTGTGGCACCTTGGTATGCTGGTGATATTTCAGTGAAAGAAAGCAATGTGTTTGGTTTTTTTCTTGGGAAAGAATCGTATCTGCATATAAACAAATTTGCTAAAACGTGAGGAGTACATTTTCAAAGCACGGCATACAATTTTAGTATCATGGACTGCTACAGGTCTCTAAATTGAGCTCTATACAACTTCTGACTGAATCCTACAGGAAACATATACAAATTTTTCTTTTTTTAAATACACACATATATATATACAGACGGTGTTTTGCCTGTGATGCTCCTGCCAGTGAAGGAAATATTAAAGTTGTCTTAATCTCAGAAAGCCACAGAGTATTCTGAGTTGGAAGGGACCCACAAGGATCATCAAGTCCAACTCAAATGGCCTCTACGAGGATCAAGCCCATGACCTTGGTGCTATAGCACCTTAAATGTCCTCAAAATGAGTGATCCACCAAAGCAGGAAGTGCTTTAAATCTCATTTAAGAAGAAAAAAGTATTGCAGAATTTCTTCAGCTCTCCAGCTGAAGTGTCTTAACTCCCACCTGTAATCTGGGGAGAGTACAAAAGAGATTGAAAGCACCAGTGGATCAGTCATTTGGAGGGCAACTTGTGCACCTAAGGCTGAGGTTCTTTGTATTCACTAAAGGTGTGAGGTGACTTTTCAAGTGAGCCTTTCTGCCAAGAAGGGGCGTGGACACTAAGCAACTGAATCACAGCAAATCTATAAATATGTGACTCTAAAGGCTCTAAAAAACCCTGTTTGATTTGTTTTGTTCAGAAACATTTTGAGTTGCTTGGAGAAATGACAAAAGAGTCAGTTACTCTCTGCTTAGAAAAACTACCTGCTTCCTTCCTTCATTTCTCTGCCCCTCCCCAGTAGCAGATATTCGGATATTTGCTTACTAATTTCTCCTCAATATGAAACTACTTAAACTGCCAACACTGTACAGCATGCAGTCTAGTGTCTATCACCTTGATGTGTCACTGGAGGAACATATTCAAGTCACCAGTTTGCTTGTTTTAGACAGATACCTTTTGTTACCTCATTTTTACATTTTTGGTACCTTCATTTTACATGAAGGCCTTTAAAAAAATGACATTTAAAAAAAATTTTAAAAAAAGAGTGTATTCAGGAAAAATATCCAAATATTTTCAATCTCCTGCCTTGAATAATACTTTTATGTCCTCAGTTTGTGGGGGGCATAAGTTACTGTTTACTATAATTAAATAATTTTCACAGGTTTCAAAAAAAAGTGCTTTGATTAAGTTTGTTCTTATCCCTACAATAGACAATTATTTTGTGCCAATTTATAGGTGAAATGAGACAAACCTTTGACATGAACACCAAATTTTAAAAAGGATGTCACTCGCCACTTGAAATGTTGGCAATTTGGACTTTAGACTTTGTTAAATATGGAAATGGTCACAACAGTCAAACTACTAACCCCCTCAACTATTAGAACTGACCTTAATGGGCCTCAGTGGTATACTCAGCTAGGAGGAGATACATTTTCAGTATAAACTTGTGTACTTGAAAACAGAAGATCATCAATAAAGAGAATTTTTTAAACTGCATGGAAGATATATTAGGCTCTTTCTGGTCTAAACCTCATTCCAGCTACTGGTCTTTTCAACAAAGAAGATCAATGTAAAACGTTGTTTAAAATAATTTAACTCTGCTCAGCCATAGTACAGGCCACTGTTCTTGGTGGGTTCCTCATTATAAACATCAGATTACTGAGACTTCAATCTTTAATCAGAATTCAAATGAAGTATGGTCCACAGTAACTGATGGCACGCCATGCTTTTTAAGTGTCAGAAAAATATATGTACGACTATATGATGTAGTTCTGCTACTGAAGACTCAGCAATCTTTGATAAGTTCTTCCCGTTTCTCTGTGTTACCATGATCCCATGGTGTTTCTCATGAGAAAAGTTATTTTACTTCAGTTCAACGGTGTTTGTGCACAGCCCTAACTGTTGCTTTTCATATTCTGAATGTAAAACTGTTCTGATGGATATATTTATGTTTTATGGAATCAAAATGTCACTGGCCTTTGGTCCAAGTAATAAAATCAGCTCTTACACAGAAACAAGCAGTACTATTAAGGTTTTAAACATATCGTAAACTATCATGAGTCACTCAGTACATCATCTTCAGGTACAAGATCTTTTGGTCTGTTCTTACCAACATTCATCAATCAAAGTTTATTGGCTCACAAATTGCTTGGCCAACACTCAGTGGTAGCATTTTAGCCATATCTATACTGCAAATAAAATCCATACAGAAAATGCAAGGTGAATGTCTGGTGTTTGATGCGGTTTGCTTCCTTAATTTATCAAGAAAATTGATGTATTTCCCTCTTTGTCAAAGCACTCACTTTCTGAATGTAGATGTCTCAGGTGCATCCATATCTTTAGCCAGGGCTATTCTGTTATGTCTCCCTCTCACATGAAGACCATAACTGAATGTAGATAAATGACATATTAGTTCTGCTTCTTTTGTTTCATGAGTTTTGTACCTTTCAAATTTAGCAAATTTTTTTTTCAAACAGTGCATTAGTTTAGTATAGTCTCAAGTCAGCCTTGTTTGTTATTCAAGACTCTGAAAAGGAAAGTTACTGCTGTAATAAACTGAATATATGTCGAATATACCAAACTAGAAATTGTCCCAAACTTCTTGTTTTTTGGAATGACTATTGTAATATTCTATGTTCAGTAATAACTTGCAATATAATTTTAATTTTGTTTTATTCATCAGAAGTATTGTTGTTTTTTTCTTAACACACCACTACTCCCACCACCACCCACCCCCACCATGTGCATTCCTCTGTGGTTTAGTATGTATGTTAATAAAGATTCAGCACTGTTAATAAAGAATCATCCCAGCACTGTCATGTAACATCTACACCATCAATTACTTGCACAGACAGTAAGAAGTGCCCTTTAATAAGCTGTTCTGAAATAAAAAAGCTTTTAAATCTGCTTATAAATATGATCAACATCAGAGCACAGGGTATTTCAAACTCTTCCTTTTCATGTCCCCATCCCAACACTATCTCAACTTTTAGGGGTAACCAAATAGCTAAAGTTGTACATGGAAGATTAAATTGTTCGGTAAAACTCAGGACAATATTTTTGTTCTTAAAAAGTCAGTATATCTCAAATGTCTGTCTGCCTCAGAATTCAAAAGCAATAATTTGCTCTATTGAGACTGGTGTAAACAGACTTCCACATTGGTGTTGCCTGTGTCGTAATTAAATTACCTGCTCTTCCTCCTAAAATGATCTTGTTGCTGAGTAGTCCATTGTTTTATTTTGGATTCCCAAACTACCTTTTCATTATATATTTAGGTCTGATAAAACATTATCAGTGGACATTAGTCTCCAAGCTAAGTCAGAAAAGAGGAACACTAGGAAAGAGTGTTAGCAATCCATAACAGTGATGAAAACTCTGAGGCATGCAGGTATAAAAAGAGCAAGGCAGTTCTGCAGAGAATGCAATCTCTAACTTCTAAAATAATTGTATTTAAAGTGCAAGTGGTCACATTGTGGTTTCTAGGGTTAATATACTGAAAATAATTATTTAAAAATACATGAAGTAGATGTGTGAAAAGATAGATTTTTGATTTGTGATTCATCAAAAAGATATTTTGAAAGAAAGGGGAGGGAAAATCAATTTTATCTTTTTAGAAATCTCTTAAAAAATTATAATGTGAAACATGAAGTCAGAAGATGGTCTTAGAAAAAATGTTTAGCACTTCTTAAACATGTTTCTTTTGTGCCCTATGGGTCAGCATAAGTTAGATTGGTTCAAAATAGAGCTAAGGTGGCATGAAACTATGATTGTAATTCTTATGTTCCTTCTCAACTCTGACAGCAGGGTAAAAAAAAAAAGCTTATGTCTAGAAAGTACTTAAGCACCTGCTTAATATTATATGTATGATTCATTAAAAGAAATAGTAAATTTGAAGTTAAAAGGCACCAGTAGTTCATCTAGTTTAATCTCCTGGCTAACTAATTATTTTGCTGCATAGTGACAATGAAAATATGGGATATATAGTGGAGTTAAGCTTTCAAGACTGTGATATATCTCTGGAAACTTTCTGTTAGTAACTGCTGAACTTGCACAATCACAAGCAAATTTATAAAGTTGTTAAGTTTTAAATGTTTCAGATTTTTATTTAGTTAAATATTATAAATAATTGGAATTTTAAACTGAATGACATGCTGACTAATACATCATCATTTCATTTTGTATAGATTTACAAAGAACATATACATCTAACACTTTGGCTCATCATGATAATTCTTTGCAATAAAAATTGTGTGGCTTAAATGCTATTTTAATAAAATGGAATTGGACTGAAAACAATTCATTTAGAACTGCTAATACTTAATTAATAATTAAAATAGTGAAGTTTAACTTTGTAATAAATATATTGTAAAATACGTTCAGCCTGGTTTGCTCTTGTTTAACAAACTATATAAGTCAAATGCTAAGCTAACTGACAGCTTAACAATTTTCTTTCCTGAAAAGAAATATGATTAATAAAAGGAACAGGCAACTAAAACAGTTCTCCATTTCTTAGGGTATACAAAATGTAAAAGCCAAATATTTTACTAGGGATCTCTATGTGCAAATGAGGCTATTTATAATGTATTTCATAAATGTTAATTTCCTTTGTAAGTCTCTCAGACTGATTAAGCACTGACTTTGGAGTGACTTATTGTATGCTTAAGTTAATTACATCCACAAATATTTGCAAAATCCGGGGAAGAGGTTTTGCTTGATACTATTAGCAAAGGCAGAAGAATCTAACCCGTTGTTAACTTTACTTAGTAAAACTACATATACTGTTTCTTTGTTTTCTTTATGTTTTACTGACAGACAACAGGTAATAAGATAAAATTGTACTACCACTATATGGAGAAAATTAATTTTTTAATAGATAAAACTAGAAATACCACAAGAAAGCCTGCTGTGATTTTTGGTCATTCTATCCATGTGTCAAGTAAGCTAATTCTATCACAGCAAATATAAATATGCACAAATTGTATGCTTTAGAAACAGTATTGACTCTTTGGTGGAATCTCTATTTTAAAAATCACTAACAGTTTTTATTGTTTTTGAAGTCTGTAAATATCAACTTTGCAAATCATATCCTTCGGTTGGTCTCAGACTGTAAAGATTACAAACACCTTTGCATTAGCTTTGAAAGGTCAGTGCATGTAGGTACCTTGTGTTAACAAAAGTATCTGTCACTCAAACATTGCCCACTCTTCTGAAAGCTATTCTCAAAGCAGGAAAAGTAGCATCTTTTCATTTTCTCTTCTCCCTCTTTTTTTTTCTGTTGTTTGTTTTGGTTTTGCTTTGGTTTTGATCTTCTCTTTGTCCTCCCCTCTGTTTTATTCATATTTTGTAAAACAAAAAAGTATTTGATTGTTGACTCAGTATTCAGTGATAATCACATTTAAATGCAGAGTTCACCACTCAGATTAATTTTATTCCTGTTCATATAAACACAGTTTATTGAAAAAGAGATAGCCAAGCCTAAACCATTCCCAGTATTACAAGACCAGACATTGACTGGGACATGAGTAGCCATTTGTGTTGATTCAAGCAGCAGGGGAGCGTGTGACTGATCATCACTGGACTCTCCAGGAGCTATCACTGCATTGGAAATAATAATGAAGAATTTCTGAGATAAAGGAATAATCACCATAGCAAAAAAAAGAAAAAAAAAAAAAAAGAAAAACCCAAATAAAGTGAAAGCAGTCAGAAAAAGCTTGAAACTTAATAAAGAAAAATTTGTTCAGCAAAAGAGATTGTTTCTGGATTTTATCCTCTGGAAATGAAGTGGAGGGAAATGATCTGTTTGCCAAAAAGATTCTTTTGCTATTGGGTATTGCAGAGTCAGGACAGGTTCATGCCCTGTTTATATTCATTCTTAATTCTTGTTCTAGAATGGCTAAAAGCAGTGTTTGAGAAAAGTTGCAATTTTAAGTAGGCAGATAATAGCCACAAAATTATACACCAGAGCTGAAATATTTTTCAGAACTTGTCAGGTATGAAAGCCACAAAATATTTGCTCCCTCTTCCCAGTTTCTGCATTTATTTCTCATTTCTCACAAAACAGTAGAGCTGTGACATTCTTGTTTCTCTGTGATACCATCCATTGGTGGACCTCACTTGCAAAGGTATTCAGGGTGGTCTGAACAGCTACTGCCCAAATGCTTTCTTTTCCTGAAAAAATGGTCCTGGAGTATTTAATCTTAATTTCTACAGTTCCTGTATAAGAAGATTTTCATGTGGAGTGGTAAGTTAGGAACCTATTCCATTGCCATCCTATTACTGATATCAGGTCAGAGAAAAAGAGAAAGAACTGACAGCGTGTCTTGAACGAATAGTTCAGTAACTCTTTCATGTCTTTCATGCTGTCTCCTGCAGGTTTTTAGGTACATTGTCATAACAGAGCAAAAGGAATAAAATCACCAGAAATTGCAATAGTTTTCATGTCCTTTCACTTGAAAGTAAAATGACTGAAGTATAAAAATTAAAAATATCACCAAGGAGCAGACAAGGTTGCTGGTCAGTTTTTGTCTCCCCAGACGGACATGAGGTGTTTAGGGAATTCTCAAAACCAGATTGAGAGGGATGGAACAGCTATGCAGCTGTGGCTCAGCTGAGCACCACATAGCTATTTGCTGTGTGATGCCGCAGCCCCTCAGCAGTCCCAGAAGGACAGGGAAGAGAATCAGATGAGCAAAAGCAAGGAAACTTGTAGGTCAACATAGTTTAATGAGCAAAGGAAAGAAGAAAAAAACCCTCACATTTAAAAAGTTGTACAAAAGCAATCAGTTGCCACCTCCAACAAGTAGACTGTCCAACCAGCCACTGTGCAATGTCTATCTCCCCAGAATGTACCTCCACTCAATTTTTATAGACATTACGTGGCATAAAGTATCCCTTTAGAGCATGTTATCAGCACTGCTTTCATCACAAATCCAGAACACAGCACCATAAGGGTTCCTTTGATGAAAATTAATTCCATCCAAACCAGACATAGTCCTACAGTTCAGAGAAAAAAAGGTGAGAAAGTAGATGTAGGAGGTTGATAATGAAAAGGTTAAAAAAAAAATTAAAAAGCACATAACCTTATGCATTTTATGTATGACTCTCTTCTAAAATCGAATCCAACTTTGCTTTGCTGAAAAAAAACAAATGCTAGACTGCTTAAATTCATAAGGCAATTAGGTTTTTCCTTTTCACACATAGTGTTTGTTATTGAACTAGTCATGAACTAATGATTAAACCTTAATTCTATGTAGTGCTATCAAAACATATACGTATTGTATGTTAGCAGATATTTTTCAAGTTGACAAAGCATTTCCAAGAGAAGTTTATTTTCATGTGTACAAAATATGCTGATTTCTTGAAGTCAGAAGATTTCATAGCAGCGGGAAGATTTTTATGGCATTATTTTAACATGGGAATTTTTGACCTAAGATACAAGTTGAGACAGGAAGGCCTCAATGGAAATAGAGCCTCAGTTTCCAGAATTTCTCAGGATATCTAAGACCTTAGTGATGAGGGCTGTCTTGGGATGATAAAGTCTCTGACTCAGCAAAGAATGCGCATTTCCATCATCTCAGTGAGTGTCTCTTGCATTGGGCTCCTATGAAGCAGGTTCTTTCACTATCTTCTCCAGAATCATTGAAACAATTTTCCTTTCAGATACCTGCAGGAACTGTAGCCGGAACTATGACAGCCACCTATTTTTGATGAGACTTGAAGTAAGACTTGGAGTTACAAAGTGTTGATTTTGGGCATTAACCTTCAGAGGCAGTTACTTCATCTGCCCTGTGGTGAAAGCCCATAGGGAATTCAGGGAGACACAGGAATAATGTTGGTAATGGCGTGATGCATCACCTCAAATTTTCAGAATGACCTTGCTACTGGCCTCTTGGCTATCGTGAGCTCAAGCTTTTCTTTCTTTGTCAGACTTGTGGTCTTCTGAAACCTCCTCTCTCCAGAACATTACTCAGCGCTGTCACCTGGTACACCCAGTGATGTTTCCACCTTGTGCTCTAGACCCTGGACTTGGTGCATTGGTTACCTAGCCCATGCCGCAAAGGTGCCTCATCTGAAAAACACTCCTCTCTCCCACACGTTGGCTCTGCAGTTGTTGGTGATGTCTTTCTGTGAAACCTTCCCTTATACAGAAAGGGTAAAAGCACCTTTTGCTTAAAACTTCCAACAAAAAAATTTTAAAAGCCTATAATTATTGTGGGTCTCAACTTTTCTTGTTCTACCCTATCTCACTTTAGCTTTTCGGTTTTTGCACAGAAATTGATTTGTAGAGGAGAGGAGTAAGAAACATTTAAAAAATTGCTTTCACTGAAATTCAATTTGTCGTGGCATTTTCTTATTCTAATAAAAGTTAATTTGAGGAAAAGCTTTTTTTTTTTAAATGAACCACTCTAGTTGTGATTATGGAAGCAGACTTCTCAAATCGTATGTGCTCACTTTGTTCCTATGCTGCTAAACTGGCGACACTGCACACGTAAACCTCATCCTCATCTTTTCTCCAAGCTATTTGTTCTTCATCCTCATCTTTTCTCCAAGCTATTTGTTCTTATAGATTTCCTCAGAAGGTCTCTCACACTTTCTCTCCACCTGTACAGTTGACACAGAATTCTCATACTCAGTCAGCATTAACAGGCTGTGCCTACAGAATTGAACTTTCTTGGTGTTTTAATGCAGATTTCTACACTCGCTAATAGCTTGGGTCAACAGATGAGTGCTGTGTTCCTATGCAGGGGCATAGATCGAACTATCCTGATACAAATGTCAAATATATTACCAAGCTGTTAGTTCCTTGGTCACAGTGTTCAGGGAAATAAATAAAGCAGTGACCTAAGCTATTGTTTATGAGTCAGGTCTTCATCACGTAGCAGATGTTATTGTATGTGAGAAAAAAGAGCACAAGCAGAAAGAACCCAAAATTTTGTGGTGTGGTTGCATTTACCACATGGTATATTAAAATATAATGAAAATATATTATCTTATGAGATACAAGGTAATGTCAAATAGAGGAAAATGCAAGCATGCTCCTGACTGAATAAATCAGGAAAAATACACAGGGCAATAAATTCCAGTCAGTTCCCTCGCTATGTGGGCAAAAGGGGATTAAACAAGGCAGTGGTTTAAATTTATAGTAGCTCTTATTTATGAGTCAGGCCTCAATCATGTACATAGACACCAAACGTATAATAATGGCACAAGCAAAACAGAACCGACTCTCGGCAGGCAGATGCCTTCAGGACAAGGAAGTGTGCTATGATGTAGAAATCAAAAATGAAGGCAGTGAGGGAGGAGATCCGAACAAAACCCTCACCGTATTTCCCTGCTATGGAGGGCAACAATGCCACAATTTTAGTCTTCTGTTGCCTGGCTTCCCTACCTCCACCTTTTTGAGTTCCTCTCCTTTCCCATTGCCACATTTTTTATTTTCTTAATGTAGTGTGAATCGGGAAAATAACAGAAGGGCTTTCTGCCTAGTCCAGAGCTTACAGGGAACTGGAGTTGCTCCTTTGTCAGCTGTCTCACCAGAACAGCTCTCTTTCTCCCCATCTTCTACATACTTGTGACAATCTTATATAATTGAGCAAAGTATCTGAAAAAAATGCCTGTCATTTGCTTGTATGAAAAAATGGATACACATGTAAAGCAGCAATGTCTCACAAAAAAGGTGGGATGATAGTAGCTACCAAATTAAACATGAGCTTGCTTTGTGATCTGAGATGAAAAAATCCACTACAATTTTTGGCGGTGTATGCAGAGTCATCATATCAGATTGGCAACACACATCTCTCTGCAAGCCACCGAATGAGCTCCAGCCATTTCGGTACAAGGGAGATGTCAAAACAAACTGGTGGGAATTTGAAGCGGAACACTCCTTTCCCCTCTCCTCCCTTCACGCCTACCCGCCTCCGAACATCTGACGAGGCTGGAAGAACTGCTACATCCGGAGCCTTTTAAATATAGAACTTGTGAATGGTTTGTACTGATTCATATATGCATCACTGACACGGTGCTGGCAGCAGCATAGCGATGAGTGCAGCATAAAATCTATGTGAAAGAGAAGGCGATATAACTTTTTGTTTATGTCAGTCAGACTTTGGTTCAGTAGCTACCAGTTGGTTAAACCAATTTTATGTGTGGGACATGTAGCTGCGCTATATTAGGAGTGTTTTGGCCAAAGAGTTGTTGTCAAAGGGAAAAACAGTCTGCCAGGAGTGACATGTACTACTGGTGTGTACCAGTTTGGCATGATTTTTGTCACCAAAGGTTTCTGGTGTGCAGGCTGGAAAGTCCAGTCAGATGAGAGGATGATCTCAGTGTAGCTCAGAGTCTGATGACCCTGCTGACTTGGGATGTAAGAGAGGCCAGATCAATACCCCCATCTCATGGTTCACAAGGGGGGGTTGTATTCAATCTTCCACAAGATAGGTGAGTGCTCTGACCAATGCTTTATGTCCCGCTGGAGATCTGCTCTGCAAAAATAAACACAAGATGGAATCTCTAGCCAAACAGCCTTTGATTATTTACTGGGATGTGGGAGACCCAAGTTTGAATTCTTGGGACAGTGAAAGTTAATTATGCAGAAGTTTGTAGTCCCGCTCGAAAGAGGGCCATCCCAAAACAGCAAAGAGCAGTGGCTGAGGCACACATGAAAGAGTGAGCAAGCTAGACAGAAGAAATGAAGCGAGGAGAAGTGGTCTAGTTTTCCCTACAACAGGCATGGGAGCTTGAGGTACTAAGGGACATTTCTAATCTTCATCTTCCTTCTTACTAAAGCTTCAGAAGGTCTTAATTTTTATTCTAAATGGAAATGAAACTTCAGAAAATCTCAGTATTCTTACACAAGGGAAAATAACTATGGGAACCTACTACCTCTCTAATTGATAGAAATATTAACAAATATTTCATAAAGATAAGGAATAGCAAGAAAAAAACCTTTAATTACAATAAATGTCTATATATATGATTTGGGTTAGTGAGGAAATGCAATCTCTGCAATTAAGCTGTGCAGGTTGGACAGAGGGGTGGGAGGCAAAGCTAAGAGGACTTAATTGATGGAGGATGGGCAAAAAGTCTCAAAATAATTTTTTTTAATTCCTTTTGTTTTGTTGAAGATTCCACATCTCTAGCAATGTATAAGCATTCTATCTTAATTCCTCCAGCTGAAATACTTTTTTAACATAATCTCAGAGGAAAGCAGGGTTTAAATTGAAAGGAGAAAGAAGCAAATATTTTACGTTCCATAGCATTCCACAGAGATAGAAATACATCATGGCCAGGTTTTTCTCAGATTATGTGTTATTTTCTAGTGCTGTTATGTGTTTTACAAGACACAATATTGATTTAATGCAGTAGTTCATTCTCTCGTTGTGCCTTCCAGGCACTATTCATTTAAAAAAAAACAGAAAAAAAAAAAAAAAAAAAAACAACAACAAACACAAGCCCACAACAAAACCCTCACACTTTAAAAAAAATAATATATATATATGTGTATATATATATATATATATATTCTGTACTGATCTGTTTGTAGCATTAGAGATGTGGCTTTTACTCTAGTAGTACAAGTGAGGTGCAAACTGAGACAAGTAATTCCCAGAAATTCCCCTCTCAAATATGTTCAGTTTATAGCTATTCTGTTAGTTGTATAGGATTTACTAGTAAGTACTGAAAACCTGATAGGAGAAATTACTTATGTTGGTGGAAATTATGCTTCTCTGGATACTTTTCATCATGTGATCTGTTCATCTGTTCATTCTTAATGGTTTGGGAATCATGTTCATCATGATTATGCCTCATCTGTTGTGAATCTTTGAAAACCAATTTGCCTTTTTGAATCTTTGAGGCAACAGCGTTGCCTGCAAGTAGGGGCTCTTTTTGTGCCCTTCTGAACTAGGATCTCCTTCACAACCTTCTTGAATAGTTCAAAGCTTAAAGGAGCAAAACTAAATAGATTTTTCCTACTCTTTAACTGTATTTATCTCACATTGTCTGCTACCCTGCCTGCAGCACTGCTAGTGTTCCCAGAGCTCATGAACCTATTTACTTTCCATCCACTGCTCACTGAAGAAGGCTTTGTTACTGTCTATCAAAGTGGGAAAAATTGTTCACAGCTTTTTGGGTCTTATTGTAGCAGTTGTGAGTAGACAAGAAATATAAACAGGCTCAGGAAATCTAGGTCTGAGGGTGGAAGAAGGTGTTTTCTGAGGCAGTTTTAACTTCCAGGATCAAACACTCAGATAAGACTGATAGAATCTGTTGGGCAGCTGAGAGATGTCAGAAAAGTTTTGATTAGGCAATGAGCCTCAACTACCATTCTGCAATCTGCAGACTAAATATGGGGATTTTTCCCGGTTCTTTTTTGTTGTTGGTTAGTTGGTGTTTTTTTGAGACTGGAGAAGGAATAAGTGTGTTTGCAGAGAGGAAAGCTAGAGGAAAGAGAAAATCTGAGGTTAAGGTTGTGAGATACTCATTGTAAGATCTTGAGCAGTTAAAAATACATTAATTTTACTGTGTTTAATCTTAGAAATTCAGTGAAGATACTAGAATGAACTTCTGAAGTGGCCAGGGAAACCCAGGAGCAGTCTTTCCTGAGGAAAAGGGGATAACTAAGGAGACGTTCTGAAGTCTGTGGGCAATCTTTGTGAGCTTCATCTGTCACAAATGTTGCATGTCTGATATAATCTTCTGTCACATTTTATTTCATTTGTTTACAAACTGAATTATTTTTTTCCCCTCAAAAATATGTCCAGGGAATATCCTTCCAAGTGTTCTATCAAACAGTTGACCTTGAAAATGGAATAACTTGCAAATGAATAAAGAAGAAACTAAGACAATAAAATAATTTTAAAGTATATTTTTATTTTTCCTCTCTTCTCCCTCATTCAAGCCATGATGTCAACAGTATGACTGAGCAAGAGAAATGGTTTGTTTCTACATTTGCAAGAACAGAGCTGATCAATGCAATGAGTTTTATAACTTTTTTCTTATGCAGTGAAAAAAAGAAATATGTACCTAATGAAAAAAAATGTTTACCACCTAGTGTCTCTTTATTTTGTTTGCTAAACTGAGACAGACAGTTACCTTGAGGAAGAGCTTTTCCTTCTCTGTTTTTGCAGAGTACAGCATCACAAGGACAGTAGCAACTTGTAACCAAGGTATTCACGTTACTTCAATACACATGAATTTAAAGATCACACATCACATTTAAAGATTCACAAAGCATAATCAAAAACATATTTTGGCCAACTTATGCAGGAAAGTCTTCTTGCCCTCTTTCCCCACTGGAGAAATTATAGCAGCAATCACATGTGATTTACAAACTGAATTAGCACCTCTGTCTTTCATGGGACTGTTTCATATCTTCTAGGTTTGTTTGAAAGTTCAAATGGCTTGGGGTAGCCCAGCCCAAAATCTGCAGACATTTTAGATACAACTGCAATGAACTCTCATTCTCCACAACAGCATGAGGACAACGTCCTCCGAAAGCAGTTCCCTCTGCTGTGGTGGCTTCCTTGATGGCCTAATCCAGCAGCTAGGCAACAGGGAGGAGAGGAGTCTGGAACCGGGGAAATTTCAGCCAAAGAAGGCTGCCTGGTTTTGTGGGTGAAGTCTAAGTACTTACATATACAGAACAGACTCCCTGCTTGATAACACGGTGTAGTAAATCTTGATTGCAAGTGCTGTTTGAATAGGGTCAAGGTTTGCTGAGGATAGTATATCCACAACCAAAATTAACTCAGCTGTCTTCCCCAAGTGTCCCACATTCTCTTTCTACCATGCACATTTTGACAGTGCAGGCTCAACGTTAACTAATTTTATGCAAAGCAGTAAATTTGGAGAAATATATTTCGTTGCACAAAGTTGCTAACTTATGTAGAATTCAACAGCAGTTCTTTAGTTGTTGCAAGGTAATCTCAGCCAATGAAACTTTTTGCCCTGCCTAGTTTGATTTATTTTTTTTTCTTTCAGAGGATGAAGGCAGTTTTAAAAAGAAAAGCTTTTTTTTCTGCACGCTTTCTGTATTAGCCAGTGAAGAAGTATGCAAAAGCTGGTCTAAATTTGCTTTGTTTATATGCGGCATGTACATATTTATGTGTGCTTCATGTGTTTTTTCATTTAAATTTCTCTCTTTTCCCCCTACTAACTCCTTTTATCATAGTGTGTCCTAAGTGAAAGGCAAATGCAATTAATCATCAACCAGCTTGCATTTCTATGGCATCTGTCTCCCTGATATCTAAGCATTATTTAAGTTTATGTTGAATTTTGTGTTTAAATTTGCCCATCCTTGCTAGAAAGAAGCATAAGGCAATTTCAAGAGCAATTTACAAGGAGCTTTTTTCCTCCTCTGTATGAGAACAGCAATTCTTCTGATTCACAGGTTGACAGGAGCACATCACTCTGGTGCTCAGATTAGTGCACGAGCTGCCCATCGAATAGCAGATCAAGTTTAAAGTCCTAAGGGCAAATTCTGCTGTCAGTTACACAGGTGAACATGTAACTATAAGAGCAGAATTTGGCCCCTAGTCTTGATCTTCAAGTCTCTCAGTGGGAAACTTGATTACTGTGTTTAGGACAAAGTGTACGAATGCTTTGTAAAGAGCTTGATACACACATACTGTGAGACACAAGTCTCTTTTTCTGGTTATCTTTTCATAGCATTTGTGGAGCTCTTGAATTACAGCAGCTCTTAGGCTGCGTGTTGTACTATTGCATTCATTTAAAGAAGAATCATTTTCCTTGAGCCCTGATATTCAGGACAGTAGACGTAGCATTGATAAAAGCTTCATTGCCATATTTGCATGAAAGCATTATCTAGGAAAACAGAAGTTTTGAATAAACATCCATCATCTTTGATAATATGCAGTTAATTTTTTTCCTCCCTCTTCCTTCTCCTTTCACCAGACCTAATGAACAGTATCCTGCATTTCTTCAGCACTTGAAACAGTTTGGATTTCAGTATCCCCTCATAATGTGTTCTTGTAGGTACTTCTGACAGAACTTGGACAAAGCCAAAAATCTGAGCACTCCTGTGTAATTTAAAATTTCCCTAAATGCCTCATTCTTCAGGGTTCAGTTTAGCATTATCTAAGTGCTAGAGTGAACATTAAGTTCTTCTTCCCAGGACATGATTTCACCCATAGGAGCAGCTCTCTGACCTATCAAGTGAACCAGAAGACAACCCACAAGGAAAATGTGCTCACAGCCTGCTGCAGTTTCAGTGTTGCTTACTGTAGTGGGTTTTTCTGGTTTGCATTTTTTTATTTGTTTGTGGGTTTTTTCTTTCTTTCTTTTTTTTTTTTTTTTCTTTTTCCCTGGCAGTGTAAAAGACAGGCTTTTCTCTTCTCGTTTTTCCCAAGGGCTTCATGAAAATAAGCCAACACTTTCTGGATTCAGTTTCTCACACTGCCGTCGTGAGGAAGTGGGGGCTCTCAGGTTTTTCAGAGATGGTTTCCTTGCAGAGTGAAGACTGGCACTGAATCCAGGTTCTTCCACAGAGTAGCTCAAAGCTCCACGCACACCTTTGTTTCTTTGCCCCGGCTCTTCACAGCTCTGGTCAAACGCTAGATCAGAACAATATCCACCAGATGGCAGCATGCCATATCGAAAATCAGTCACTTAAATCAATATTTAGGCTTTTTTTTTTTTCAAGGAGCACTATTAAATTTAATAAAAACTCATGACCTCAGAAATTCAGGCTTTGCACTTCAGACACATCAGGTGCTGACAGTCCCCAGAGGAGCCAGTGGGTGGGAGGATGTCACCTTAACATGATGCCAATACTTCCCAGCCCCCTTTGGGGATTGCACAGAAAAAGAAAGACACAATGGGGCAGCTGTCTCTCCCCAAGGTCTTTGAGGAGCATCTCGGTTCCTTGAGGTTACTGCTTGGCATATGCTTGGACATCACAGCTATGAGGACCACATGAATGGCTGCAGGGTACAAGAGCTTGATGGATCAGAAGTGCCACTGAGTGCTTTCTCTCAGGGAAGTCACCTGGTGACCTAAGCAGCAAGCAGGCCCAGTGGCACCTTGCTGTGGCTGGCCCAGAGGAGCTGCCAGGACACTGCTGCCAGATACCTGCTGGAAGGAAAGGTCCAAACTCATTCTGCTGCAGAGAGGAGCCAGGCACAGCTGGCCAGCACAGAAGAGTTTCAGAGCAGACAAGAGAAAAGAGGTAGAAGGAGACACTTTGCATTCAGGCATATATGTGTGTGCAAGGCTGGGAACCCACTGTCCACTGAAATTTGTCATTAACAATGTTAAGAAAGTGATCACAACGGTTCTGTAGGATTCAACGTGGCAGTGATGTTTGCAATACCACCAGATCATAGATATGTAAAACCATGAAAGTGGTCATTTTCATCATGAACATTGATTCATAGTGGCATAACTAATCATGACAACTTTATTAATTGCTTATTACCAAGGGTTTTCTCTTTTATTAGAGAACAAGTGACTTCCTTCCCTTGTAGTGGTGTATATTTCTCTGTGTGATAGAGATTAATGTGTGAAGCTTTGCAGGAAACTGCCTCATTGATTTTGTTGCCTTTGTATTTGTCTTCCTTAGGTGACTTCCAGTAACATAGATAGAGGTGATGCAAAGAATTTCACTGGGACATCAAATACTGTGTTTACGGCAACTAGAGTTTTGGGCTTTATTTGGAAACCCTGTAAGCAGTATGTTCATTTTTCTCTGTTGTAATTGTCCCTTCAGTTTTATTGACTTATTAGAAAATGTGTTGTTAGTTCAGATATAACAGTATGTAATGGCAAGTTATTTCAACCTGTATTGTTTTTGCATAATGTATAATTACCATAATTCTTCCTATAGACTTTTGCAAAGCGTGGTTTGGTATGCATATATGTAATTGAATGTACTTTTGCATGAGGCTTCACACATTTTGCTGTCATGTATGTCTTTGTGTGCATGTATGCATTTTACCAGCATTTTATATGTACTCTGGAAAATTGAAAATTTCTGTTGGTACTGTTTAACCTTATGACTCCACTGTGTGTTGAATGAACAATTATTATGGGACCATTTCACCCTACACATTAGTAGCATATATTGCATTCACTGAACCTAAGAAGAAACTTGACTCTGGATCCAAAAGCTTTTCCAAAGGAAAAGTCTCGTATCAGTACTTTCGAAAGCCTATAGCTTGAGGATAGTGTACATAAAAGAATGCAAGAGAGCTGATGGGGTACTTTTAAAAAATGTCCTGACAGAGTCAAGGTGATGGCCATTTTTAGCTGCCCTGCTATCCATCACCTCTTTCAGCCAGGCATACTCCATCATATGCAACAGCCTCATGAATTTATGCATCAAGCTGTGCAGCCAGTCGTGCCGAGGGCTCTGGTGACAAGTGAAATTGCTGTGCGCCTCATTTAGCTGTTTATTGCGCCTGAGTACGTGTTGCAGCTGTCATCTTACGATGGGATGATAGTGCTCGTTAATAGACAAGACAGGCAAATAATGATGGAGACTATAGCAAGAGATGCTCATCTGCCAATAGGCTCTCAGCAATATCACAAACATTCACAAAGTTTTCAATCAAAAACAACACTGCAAGAAAATACTGAGGCCAGCATCTGCTTTTTTATGTGACTAGCAATACAGATTAAACTTCTGAAAAGCTGCAGCCCAATCTATCACGTAACTTAATTTCTGGACATTTTACCTTTTTTTTCTGTCTTTTTTAATACCTTTTGAAAGGAATAATAAGTCCATGGTAAAATAACCGAGTGTTTCTTTAGCTACAACTCTGCCTGATGTAACTAGAGTTGCTACTCCTTGTTTGAGCAGTGTAGCTGTAGTGCACCAGGAACTTGCCAATATTGCTTCAAGGTTCTGGCAAAAGTTTTGTTTAATAAATTTCAGTTGTCTAATTATGCTATTGACCATTAGCCTGCTTGTATACCTCCCCTGGAAAAGAAAAGCAAAACAAAACAAAACAAAAAACAAACCAAACCAAACAAAACCTACAGCAAACAAAACAATCTCTATTTTAGCAGCATGCAGAATATTTCAATTTAAAAAAAAACACCTGTGAAGCCCACATTTCTTTCTGTGAAAAGCAGATGTGATGAATGCAAATTCACCTTTCTAAAATTCCCTCAATAAAGGTGATGCCATAGTCTGCCTTTATTCTCAAATGACAATTTCTGATGTACTGCATTTTGCAACCTTTTCTGGGGTTTGCAAAATTCTTTGCTCAAAGTAATAACTTCATAGACTGCAGTATAAACTGTGAAGTAAATAATATTTCCTTTATAATTAAATCCTTCAACTAGAATGAGAAGTAAAGGGTTAGTACATTTGCTGTAATTAGAAGAATTATTTGTGTACGTTAGATGAAGAAACTTTATGCAAATCCTCAAAATTTTCTAGGGAAAGTACTTTTAAACATTTTATATGCGTATTTGCTGGAGACTTTAATGAATATTAAGTGTAAGCTACCACTTAAAATAATATATTAAAGAATAAACATTCAAGAATGTAAAATTGTGTCATACTTGCACAAAACCACACAAAATGTGTAATAAAATGCATTTTCTATAATAGGCAATAACACTGAAAAGGATTTTTGCAAGAATACTATTCTACAGAAAAAAAGATCAAAGTGAATATATACTAGTTATCATTGTAATAAGTATTTTTCACATGTTATTGACATGTTTTCCCAGATTATTGTTGCATAATAAAATTTTTAAAAAGAAAAAACACCTGGAAAAGCAACCACAGTTTGTAATGTAATTTATGTGTCCATTCAGATGCTACCACTGTAATACTGAGTACGCAAAAATGAATCCATGGGAGGTTTATGACACATCGAAACCATAGATGTCACAGGATGATCTAAAACTGCTTTGCAAAGGGATAAACATTGTCCTCATTTTACAGATGAAGATAGTGATAAAAGAGAAATTCTCTTTTCCAAATCAATAGCAAATAAAATACATGTGTTATATGACTTTCTCTCACAAATCTGTTGTGCAAGGACTATACAGCCAACCCAGGACCATCAAGTTTAAGGTAGGGTAGAGAGAATTAGTCACCTGACATCCCCAAAATAGTTGCATGATCTATGAGATTTGCCTGGAGTCTCTCTGCAGTGACAAAATAAAAGCCGAAGATCTGCACATCCTGCTCTGACAGGAACGCAAATGAAGAGGCCCTCGTGCAGCATCTGTTGCTCTTCTCCAGCTCCTGATAAGTATTTTAATTTTAGAGAAACTTGATTTTTTAAAAATCTAAAGCGAAATCAGATAACTCTACCTGTATAGTCTAACCAAGATATCTCCTATTATATTTTGCTAAGGAAAAACTGAGATGAAAGCTGAGAATGTGGTCTGATAGAGATCACACAAAAAGTTTGAGTAAGACCTGGCTGTTTCCTTCTGGTGCTTTCATTTCTATGAATAAATTCTGTAGCATCTTTCAGTCTTGTGAGATGAGCCATTTTCTTCCTTCACAAGAGAACATTAAAATAAATATTAAAAAATTCTATCAGTGACTGTATACTAACCAGCCAGGTTGGTTTGGGTGGGCTTTTTTATGAAACACAGGGGGAAAACTGTCATGTAATCATGTGACATTGATGTCTCTGCCTATTTGGGTTAAGGTTGAGCAGACGGTCTCAATGTCAGAAAATTTGTCATTTGAGTGTTTCGCTTAGAATCACAGAATCATAGAATCTGCTGAGTTGGAAGGGACCCATGAGGATCATTGAGTCCTTCATGGTCTTTATTTTTACACATAGTTTGTCTGTGACTGTATGTTTTGTATATGTAAATAAATATACATATAAATATACATATAGATAAATATAAACATGTGTGTATTTCCACATATGAGTTTCTGTGTCTATTTGTTATGATAGGAGACTGACTTTGAGGCAGCATTTAAATGAGGAAGTCAACAAAGAAACAGATTTTGTAACCAAATGAGAACATGTTTTTGTGACATGTCTTTCCTGTCTGTAAAATGTATTTTCTTTGGTTAAAGAGGTGTCAGTATTTCTTCAAGGAAGATATTTTTGCTGAAAAAAATGTTCGTCTGCTTTTCCAAAGCAAAAATGTAATGGAAAATTTTGGTTTAAAGAAAAAAGGACCATTATTCGAACAGAAGTGGAAAACATAATGTGATTGCATTTTTTCTCTTTTCCCTGTGTTTTCTCTTTCCCTGGTTTGTTTTTGTATTCATCTCTTCATAGTTATGTCTTCAGCCTTGTTATAAGCTAGATTGAAGATATAAAAGCTAGTGAAAGACAAGGAATTGCAGAAAGGCAGGATGGAAGGAAGGTAATAAAAATATGAAAGGGAAATAAATTTTTCCTCCACATTTTTGTAAATTCTTTTATACTTTCAGAATAGATCTTTGCCAAAAATTTTCAAAGCTTCTGCCTTTTTCTGCTTGCTTACATGTAGTGGGGCCAATGGCAGCTGACTACAGGCATAGAGTTTTGTGGATGTATTGTACTGTCCCAAGATTGTAGCTATGTTTATTACCTCTTCTATTCATTTGCACCAGTTTTGTGCTGATACTAATTCCAAAGAATTCTGCAATTTGTACCAGTAAAAGCAAGAGAAGAATCAACAGCAAAGAACATATGATTACTAACTGTAGTTACAGTACATGTGCACGTATGCACACACATAGTAGTCTGTTCAGATTTATGAGATGACATTGTAGTGCAATATGGCAAATCCATGTACAGTTTGTTTGTTTCTTCTAATTTGTGCTGAAATTATTATGAAGCCAAATATAGTCTACCCATCACAGTGGTACTGCATTAAAAACAATATTTCATTTGTTTTTGTCATTTACAGAGCTAATGGTCAGCAAATTCGTACATCCTGTCTTTTTTCTTAATGAAATGGAAAAGGGATGTGTGCTACATAAAAAAAGAAGTTTTATTAATGTTTCATAAAATGGTTGCTACAATCAAAGGAACTGCTATGAAAATTAAATTACTGGGCTGACTCTGAAAATCAGCATAATATGCTCTGTTTAATTCAGTCATGCTAAGATGTTAGATTCTCCTTCATTCTCTCAGCTTTCTCTCTCCTTCACCTGGGGGCATCTGCTGATGAGTCTCTTCTAGAGGTTGTTTAATGACTATTTTACAGCAACTGTCAGCTTTCTAAAGCCCAGTGGCACTGGGCGTCACTGTATTACCAGCCTTTTTACACGATTTGCCTGACTGTAAATCTGAGCTTTAAAAGTACAAGAAAAGCTCTTATTTGATTTAATGACTGGCTGACGGGGGTTGATTAATCTTTTTATGCTTAGATGTTTTACTCATAAAGGTCATCTCCTGTTTGTTTACTCTTTGCTTCTCCTCTCATGGCCAATGAGAATGAGGCAAGGAATTTTAAGTATCGTGCAATTGGAGCTGAGTGGCTTGGAGGATAATGCTGTTCATGGACAGGATTGTTATCGTATGTAATTGATATCACAGGAAATCCCAAAGGCACTGTTCAGAATCAGGGCCCCATTGTTCTAATCACTGTATAAATTCCCATGGATACACAGTGCGATCTCTGGGATATGGATGATCTAATTTATGAGAAGGCGCAATGAGTGTGTTGTAATAATACAAAAGAGAGCAAGGAGGCAAGGACACACAGAGAGAGGGACACTCGCAGAATCTATATAGTTCTTAAGATAACATTATTTAGATAACGTTTAAAAGATATTCTTCTTTAACCATAAGGAATGATTAACCAGGAAATAAAATTCTGTGAAAGCACCATAAGTAGTATTTCCAGAAGCACTGAATTTCCATTTTCCAAAGTGACTTAGGTACTTGGGAGTAGAGATTTCATCTACAGTCTTTGATACTCAAGTACCTTTCCAAAAGTTGCACACGAAACAGAAAAACAGATCTTATCTTGAAAATCAGTTATGATTTCTTCTCTCATTGAAAACCAGAGGGAATTAAGGGCACAAGTTTTCAGAAGCCTGTAAATATGATAACCTAGCATCTTCAAAGCAAAATTATAAAAAAGCTATATATAGTCCTGCAGCTAAGAAGGCAAAGATTACTGGGACAAACTGGTGGAAAAGGTACCTCTTCATATAAGACTCTCTCTTCTTTTCAACACTCCTATTTCGTCAATGGCACTAAGATTTCCTTGATGCAATAGGCTTGGTGGTACTATCTTTCATTTTGCTTTTGAAATGGTGCAAGATCCCTCCTGACACCTGTGGGTTCCATGAGAATAGCACATAAACGGCTATTTCCTCCTTTAACTTTGTATCTTATCAAATCTACTGGGTAGATTGCAAACCTTTTGGTCTCACATATTAAACCCACTCGACACTTAACTCATAGCCTTGCTGACATGTACTCTGCAAGTGTGAAAAAGTAGAACCAGATGATCCTTCTATAGCAACTGAATTTTCATGCAACCAGTAATAGAGGTGAATTATAAACATGTTTTTTTCCCCTTGATATTTAGAAGGTTTATATAATGATTTAGAACATCACAGGCTACCTCTACACGAGCACTGGAGAAGCTGTCAAAGCAGGACTCATCTCTTATTGTCACTGGTTGGTTGTGTTATTGTGTCAGTCAGATATAATATGATAAAGTGCAAACAGTGTTACTCTTTGAAATATCATAAGTTTTTAGACCATATGGTTAATTAAAGTTTGCTTGATTCCATAATTTTTTGCAAATTTGGCGTAGAGAGATAATTGTGAGTGTTGAGAAGAATGTAGACTGCAGCTTCCTCCGGAGATTTTTATGACTCATCACTTCCTTGTGTCTTTCTCCTACCTTAGTCCCCTCTACTCTTTTAACATTAGTGCTTAACAAGCATCAGCAGCATGACAAGACTAAAGACAAAAATGGCTAGGACTAGCTGGGAGTTGAAAAACACAGAAATAAATTTACTTCAATTCCAACTGAAAAATGGCTGTTCCAACCTGTGGAAAATGTCATGGCTTTTGATTCTACTTTGGTATAGGAGGAGAAGAGATACCTGTAAGTATCCATCTCAGGCAAAAGTTTCATTGTCTGTTTAGAAGCATAATTTAAAAACCTATAGTTTCTGTTTACTACTAAGACTAAGCAAGATCTGGGGTGTGACACTGGCTCTTTAATGTTGCATCTCCAAACTATCTAATTCATGTATGTCTGTCTTCATCATTACACTCAGTATTTGTTGCCTCACATCTATGCAAAAAGAAACACATATAGCAAATTAAAGTGAGAGTTTCTTCATAAACTCATGCTTCAAACAACAGGCATTCTGTTCTGTGGTAAGTAATTTCTGTGTTTATCTTTCTCTGGTTTTTATCAGGAGTTTTATTCTAAACTTGAGAGCCTTTCCCAGCAAAAGTTTTGTTGTACTTGATAAGCTCAAGTAAACATTTAGCTCAATGCATCACGTTTTTCAGTGAAAAAATCATCATCAATAAAATCCTGTTCAGCTTCACATCCTTGTCTCTCTGTCTCATTTGTGCTGATATGATTCCATATCAGAAGGGGAAAATCATTGAATTGATTTAAGATTTACAAAATTAATTTGGATGGAAAAAATTCTTGGCCAATAAATTTAAAAAACTGTATTTATAATGGGTGAATCCTTTTGGTAATGGTAGGGAAAGCTTTTAGAACACTTTAGATTTAGAAGAAATCCTTGAAGCTTCTCACCAACCAGAAGTTCCTAAACTTCTCTCCAGTTTATACTGGTATTAGTCAAATTTCTCTTTGAGCTAAAATATTTTTCTCTATAAATTTTTCCTGTGTTTTATCTTCTTTTTTTCTCTTCCACAAAAAAGATAAAGAAATCTTTTCTTCCCCTCCATGTTAACCCTCAAATTTTGGTCAGCTTTGTCTTCTCTCCCTTTCAGTGCTGCTTTTTTAATGAACATTTTTTAAGGCCAGTGGACATTTCAGTGATACCTGACTTTTAAATTCATATACGGAGAGAAAGCAAACAGTGCCAAACTCAGTGTTCCATTGACTTCTTTCCTACTGTTGTGCAGCTGCTGGATGGTCAGTTCAGTGCATCAGTCAGTAAAATTTCCTTAATAGTTGTCGAGTGGGTATATTCGGAGGTTGCACAAGATTTTCATCACAGGTGAGGAAAAAAAAAGCACTTTCTGTAATGTGCATTATGTAAAATGAGATTAAAGATGAAAACCCACTGAGTATGTGGTTTGTGAAGGTCTGTATTCAGAAGCTGGTGCGGCCTGTCTCAAGATCAAATATGTATTTTTTATTCCTAATGTGAGTTAATAAAAAGGTTTTTTTAAAAATCTGTGTCCACATCATTATTAGACATTACCATCACAGAAAGTAGAGACACCATCACAGCCAGGATGCAGGAATATAGAAGTCTGGCTGATCTGTTACATGAAGTATAAACCGTAAGAATGGAGACTGGAAGATAAGGTGATCAGGAGTAATCAGTACGGACTACTAAATGTAAATCATGCTTGACCAATCTGGATGGATGAGGGGAGAGCAGTGAATATTGTCTACCTTGACTTCAGCAAGGCTTTCAACACTGTCTTTCACAACATCCTCAAAGGGAAACTCAGGAATTGTGGACTGGATGAGTGGACAATGAGGTAGATGGAGAACTGGTTGAATGGCATATCCCAGAGGATTGTGATTGTGGTACAGTCTAGTTGGAGGCCTGTCAGTTGTGGTGTCCACTAAGGGTCAATACTGGGTCCAGTACTGTTTAACTTGTTCATCAATGACTTGAATGAAGGGCAGATGCCTTCTCAGCAAGTTCACTGGTGACACAAAGCTGGGAGGAGCGGCCAGTACCTCAGAGTGCTGTGCAGCCCTTCAGAAGAACATAGACAGGCTGCAGAGATGGGCAGAGGGCAGAGAAGAATGGTCTGAAGTTCCACACAGGCAGCTGGGGGCTGATCTGGTGGAAAGCAGCTCTGTGAAGAAGGACCTGGAGGTCCTGTTGGACAACTAGCTGTCCATGAGCCGGCAGTGTGCCCTTGTGGCCAGGAAGGCCAATGGTATCCTGGGGTGCATTAGGAAGAGCATTGACAGTAGGTCAAGGGAAGTGATCCTGCCCCTCTAGTCAGCCCTAGTGAGGCCACATCTGGAGTGCTGTGTCGAGTTCTGGGCTCCCCAGCATGAGAGACATACAGCTACTGGAGCGAGTCCAGTGGAGGGCTATGAAGATTATTAGGGGACAGGAGCAATTTCCTGAGATGCTGAGACTGAGGGAGTTGGAGCCTCAAGAAGAGGATCATATTTCTTTGAGAAGTTTGTCGCTTTCAGTTACTTTTGCAACTGTACTTTCACTTCATATATAATTCTGAAGTGGGTCTATAAATATCTGACCAGAGGGTAGGAGATGTTTAAGCTTTTTTTTGATAATTTGAATTTAATTGAATAAATTTGACTATTTATTAATATTGTTGCTATCACCTGGGACTTGACTTAAACAGACAGATTCTTACAGTGGTCTTTTCTTTTAGCATTCTTTCCTTTCAAAGACTGCTTTGCTCACCAAATACAATTCTGGAACTATACCCTTCTGCTTGTAAATATATGTTCTCATTTCACATGTAAATATGATTTCATCTTTTGATCCCTGCTTTTTGCATACTTAGACTGGAGATACTGGAGCTGTGTAGATTCCTGTTTTTCTTGTAACCATTTTGGCAGGCAGGTGTCAGTTTGATCGATAATGATGTCTGGATTAGGCAGTCCCAGTGGCAAAAATGGACTCTTCTTAGGCTTATTGCCAGATTTTGAAAGCCGCTATAATGACATTCTGCCAAGCAAGCAAGATCTGAATGCTGATTGAACCCCTTTAAAAATAGTGCAGACTAATAGGCGTTATTGCGTGAATAATAATTAGCACAATTAAGTGGCTGGCGCTTTGCCTGTGAAATTTTCGGAGCACACAATTAAAAAGCTCTACAGAGTTTTGTTGACTATTGTCAAGTATAAAATAATGGCAAGAATTACTAAGAATGATGCAATCTTGAAGATCATTCATCCATAGCGTAGGAAAAATTGTTAAGGGAGAAAGTTTTAACAGAACATATTCAAAGATGAGACTATAACTGCAAATCCTGGAAGGAAGTGTCCTGTGAATCCTCTGATGCTTAGCTTTCTTAAAGAAAGCTAAAGTCCTGCAGATGCAACTATTTCAGTCCTCAAAGGTTTCCCCTCATATTACGAAACTGTTTTGGGTGTTTTTAACTTTCATAAGGTTCTTGCAGAGACAGAAGGCGTTAGCTTAGGACACTAAAAAGAGCTAATCATCCTCCGTTCTTCCTGAAGTTTAAGGGCTGAAGGAATGATGCACTTGCTAAGTCACTTTTGGCTTCACTGAATCATCTCTGAAGGAGTAAGTTAGGCATAAGCACTGAGTACATTTTCTATCTGTCTAAAAATACAAATGACCCCCCTAGTTTAAGAGATATGCTTATGACTAGCTATCAAATAAATATTATTTTCTTACCAAGTCCTCTAGTTCAGCCTTATTTGACATATGTATAGTTTGGTATGAGCTATATATAGCATAGTAATATATTAGCTTAGCATCAGCTCAGGCAAAATACTGTTAAAACTTATGTGGGATTTAATAAGGAATTAATAGATATGAACGGCTTTATAGGAAATAAAGTCTATCAAACGAATCTAACTTTAAAAAAATTACATATTACCTTGTAAAAATAAATGTAGATGTTCATAAGGCTTTTAGCTTAGATACACATGATCATCTAGTTGAACTTTAGTACTTAACATTAGCAATGCATGTTACAAGGATTAAAAACTGGGAAACTGGTAGGTCTCTGAAGGTGGCTGTCAATGAGGTTGTCATTTTGAAAGGACTGGTTTTAACAGGGCGCTTCAGAGATCAGTGCTTCCCCTAACACTACTCAATATTTTCATCAGGGGTGGGAAGTAAGTATAAAATTACTGCTGATAAAATTGGCAGGTGACACAAAGTTGGCAAAGTGGTACATAATGACGAAGATGTCAGTCATACCAGCTGAACTGAATTACACAGCACACTGTGCCTTACTCAAACAAACTACATCTTAATACCGGGAAGTACAAAGTTGCAGTTCTATGGAGGGACATATATTGCAGGCTGAAGGACTATGTCATTAATGTGGTGACTCCAAAACAGATTTATGGTTTGTTATAGACAACAGCACATACCGAGCTCCCAGTGCAATGTGGTGGTAAAATGCTGATGCATTGAGCTAATAAGCAGGGAAGAGTTAATGAGATGTATGATGTTTCTACTTTTCTATCAGGAAACTGTAAGTCTGATATTAGACTACTAGAGAAGTTAACATCATCCACATTTAAACCCTTAAAAGGGTTATTAGAAAACTGAAACTACAGAAAATATTTGAATTTTTGAACTATATATTTTCAGGGTTACCTGTTTACAGGACATTGCCATTTCTGTGTGGAGAAAATAATGGGTAGGTTGTGGCATAAAATGAACTCGTGGATGGCAACTGAAGCCATACAAATGAATATGAAATCTGGCCACAATTTTTTTATTAACATGGATAGCTAACCAGCATGAAAACATAACAGTGAAAATCATGGCCTCTTCAGCTCTGGTATTCTCCTAATACGAAAAGTGAGCATCAGGGAGACAACATTTAGCCAAGCATGACACTGGTCTCAGTTGTGAGTTAAAAGGCAAAAATTACAGGAATTATTGGACTAGATGAAACAGTTCTCCTGTTTTGCCTGATGTGCTATGTAGTTAAGACTTTTTAGGAACATTCCTCCTTTACATTTTCTAGCCACTTCAAAGAACTGAGAAGAAATAGAGGGGCACAAAGTGAGAAATTCCCAAATGTGCAGCTATGGGCTGCTAACTAGTAATTTGTTTTCTGACTGATTGATCTTTTTTTGTCTTGATGGACATTCAGTAATAACCATTCGATGATAATCAAAAAGTCACACAACTAGAATTCTTTCATTCCACAGTGCCTTTGTTAATTTTTGGGGGAAAAAAAAAAAAAAAAGACCCTCAGAGCAGATACAACTTAAAATTGAAACATGGGGTCTTACATATTTTTCTGTTCCTGTTGTATCTGTGGCTGTAAATCTGTTATTTAGTTTAATGGCAGATCATAAGGAGACCATATGGCTTTCCACAAACTGATTCTGCTTCCATTTAAAACTTCCAATTTGGCTCAGTTCATGAGGGTAAGTGTCATGCTCATTTACATACATAGAAGAGACTGACAGAAAATATACTAAAACAAATACTTCTCATTTAGTTTGATTTAATAGATTAGATATACTAAAAAAATGCTAATTATTTTTTAACTTTTCATAGAGGCCTAAATGTCCACTGGAAAATATTAAGGAATTCCCTCTAAAAATAGGTATTTCTTGAGCTTCTATCAAGCAATGAATGATGATCATATGACAGATGATGACATCCTACTGGTGGCTACTGTATATTCTGTAGCTATTGGTTTCTCTGCTGTTGAAGTGTGGGTTTTTTTGAAGAGTGACTCTGTTTGGAACTAAAGCCAAGCTTATTAAATTAATTAATAAGGATCTACCCCTTATAACATACATGCAAATTTCCAAACTCTATATTTGCTTAATAAATATGAAAAGAGTTTGTACTGTGTTCTTTTAGCCTTTGAAGGCATGCCCCCACCTGCAAACAGTTTAGTATTTGGAGAGACTGGAAAATCAAAAATATGTCACTGGAATAGAAATAAAAATAATGCAACTGACAGACAATGACAGAGCGTTAAATGGCAGATAGTAAGTACTGAAAAACAAATTTATGCAAAATAAGAAAAGAACATCAAAGAGAGAACCTCTCACAAAGTTAAAGGCAATGAGTCACTTCATGATGAAAGACGTAGTTAAAAGTATGAATGCAGTTTATGATACATTAGCAATCCCCCCACTAAGATGCAATCAAATCTTGAGTATGTGGTATAGGTTTGTAGTGGTAGTGAATAAGAATATATTCTGAAATCGTCTGACATATACACAAGTCATAAACATTAAGTAATCTACTTCAGAAAGCTTTAAATTGAAGAAACATGTAAAGCCTCCTTGTGCCTTACCTTCATTATATAACATGCATGTACTAATCTCATAGGAATTTCAGAAGCTCATCAATATTTGTTAATCTTCAAGTTCCTGATGAGAAGTGGTATGTGCTATTTCAGCACACCTGAAGCAGCAGAAGCATTAAGTACCACTTAAAAATTTCAAGATTATAATATTTTCCCTGACTCACAGAAATAAAATATTTTGAAAGCTGCAAAAATAATTAAAGGTAAAAAACCAAATAACCTTTCCTATTTATTGTAACCCTTTACCTACCTGTCATAAACCTGGAATAGTTTTAAAAAAAGCATAGTGCGTTAATCCACATTTGTAATCAATACAAGCATCATATGCAATCAAAAACGAAAGTGAATTGAAACTCAGTCACTAGAATGAAAAAAACTGAGACCAGAAATGCTCAATACCATGTGATGTACAGATTTCTCAAGAGGAAATAATGTCTTAGCATGAAAAAAGAAAGGTTGGAGCAATGTTTTACCTCAGCAGACTGGAAGATAAAATAACAAAATTGTTCCTGGGACGGTGCAAAAGACTAAGAAGAGCAACTCCTGTAAGTTTTCAGCTCTAAATTGGCCACAGGGTGAAAAAAAAAAAAAGATGATGAAAACATAAAGGAAAATGTAAATCTCTGGGTACTCCCTGGAGGTTTAATCATGGCAAATCAGAAATGTGACGCTAAACATTGTGTCCCAGTTTCATTACACTTAGCTTTTAACTTGAAAATTACCCATCTCATTTAAGGAAGGAAGCCTTTCCAATCTTGGCATAAAGAGGGAGGGAAATTTTTCAAGGTGCCCATCTCAGATATCATAAATCCAATCTTGGGTCTCTATTTCTCTCTATGGACTATAGAGGGAGTTTGAATGATTAGTTTAAGCTTGTTGATAGTTAAATTTTTAGACAGCTAAAGCCAGGTGAGACAAACCCGCCCCTTTGTTTACAGATCATCACCTCCATCTGCTTCGCAGAAAGCAGAGTATCTGCCTATAAATATTAGAGTCCAGAGCCTGACTGGTTTACCTGGTGCTAGAAATGAGAAGCCTAAAAAAGGCTGGTGTCCTGGACACTGTAGATGTAGTAATATGGTCAAGGTTGCCCTTGGTTTCCATTTTTTAAATGTTTGAATCTTATTTTTTTTCCATTATTCGTCTAGTACTAGCTAGAAATACAAGCAAAGTTGGGACTGGCTTGTCCTGAAGCTACAAAACATCTCTCCTGAATCATTTTCACCTCTCAACTCTGCTTTATGTGGCACTGTCAGGGAGTAATGCGAAGCTCCCCCCTATCCCTTAGTAACATTTCAAAGTATGCCCAGGGGTATTCTTCACTTTTGAGCTGTGGTTGGCAGTAATAAAGCATTGCTCATTTCCCTGCTTGCTTTCTCTGGGCCACAAGAGCAAACATATAGTCAGTGATAGCTCTGCTCAAATGTTACTGTATAAAATAAGTGAGCATGGCTTGCATACATTATCCCATCATGGAGAAAGAGAATTATTTTCTTGACACTGTGAGAATCTAAATTAAAGGCAGAATTTTCCTTTACGCCCTTAATACAGTTTGAAATAAATTACCATTTGTTTGGTTCTGATGTTCTCACTTTGTTTTATATAAAAGGTAAATTGTTTCTTTAAATTATCAGAATGTTATATTTATCTCTAAAAACGTATATACATATAATTCATAAACATATAGTTACATATGTATGATATATATAGACACATATGTATATATTCAAACATTGTACTCTTACAAGATAATGAACCAAACGTTATGGGGGAGTTATTTGTTACCCTAGCCCAATGTTTCCCAGGAGAAAAGACAGTTAAAAAAATCACCGCGATAATATTGTGAACATTACAATTTCTCCCGATGAGTAAAATTGGAGAAATTTCTCCTTGAGAGCAAAAAGGCAAGCTGATTAAGTCAAAGAGGCGTTATAAACCCCAAGGGAAAGCAACGTGTTTTATTTTTGAAGTATTCCCAGCAGAAGTCTGAGAAATCTTACATGTCCTCTCACCACGATCCATCATTATAACTTAGCTGTTTGCAAATCCTCAGCAGGTCATCATATTTTACACTTGCTAACCATGTAAACACAACTGGGGACTCCTAATTACTGTAGATAATCTCAAAAACTTTCCATTTTTGTAAAGCATACAGAAAAGTCTGGGAATAGATCATTTCCCATGCTATTGTGTTTTGCTCGTGTATATTTGTTTAGCTGTCACTTTTCTGGATCTCTGACTGCAAGTGTAAAGCATCTTTTTCGTACACATATAATAGCTCATAACAACCTTTGAGAAGCTCAGTTCTTGTTCTGCGTACAGCAGGTGGGTTTGCTGTTCTTTTGCTAAATTGTTTAATCAAAGTGCTTTATACTGAAGGGTCCATGAATAAATATTGTAAACATCATCAAGGGAAGTGATTTATATTTACTTCAATTTTGCCAGGAGAAAACCTAGATTATCTTGAATTAGCAGCTGAAGTTTTTGTATATTAAAGTTCACTGAGTATATTAAGAAGAGTGTCACGTACAAAGGAGACAGAAGTTTCTCAGGTCTGGAGTGGCATGCTTCACAAACAAAAAATGCTAATTATTTTTTCTTCATTTGTGTGAAATTTACACCAGTACGGCTTCTGATCCTGGTCCTGGAAATGTACATTTGGATGTGTGTCAAAGTTACTAGCACCACTGAAAACTTGAATTTTCCTGCCCTAAGGACAAGACTCTGAGCCACACCAGAGCAGCCTAATCAGAGGAAGATGCCACGTGCAGGCCCAGGGCCAAGAGCCCAGGTGCAGCCCCATAGGGCCAGGCTGGGTGCCCCAAAGTGAGAGAAAGGATGGGGATGAGGGCAGCCACTGCATTCCAGCAGTGGCCTCTGCTGCACAAATGTCAGGGCCTTATGGGAACACCAGTCAGCATGGATCTGCAGGGCCTAGGCGCAGGGAAAACTAATGGGAGGGTCAATAACAGGCAAGTCATGGCTGCCTACCTCCCCTCTGCCTAAAGTTGCCTGCTGCATATCACGTTTTACACACAGAGTGGTTATTGTTTATCTGTATGATAGCATCATAATCAAGGGTATGGTAATTTCTTATAAGAAAGTTTTAGGGAAACATGCCTTACCGGGATAGTAGTTTATTCTGATCAAACCTGAGGTGTGAAGCATGGTGCATGTTAAGACAAGAAGGAAGCATTTACTGCTGACAGAACAAACTTCTTGTAGGTAGAGCATGGCCCAGTATCAGATATCACTATGCCATTCAATAAGTAATAGCACTGCAGTTACTTTTATATTTATATATTATCTATAAATATATATATTATATAATATACATATTTTATACATATATATTATATACTGCAGTAACTGTTATATGCAGTTATATTTTAGTTGTTCTCAGATTATTTTCATAAGGTTAAGAAAAAGCTGCATGGAAGCATCTGCCTATCTGTTATCTACAGTTTCACCTTATGACTTCTGTGGCAAACGAGTATGTTTTAGAGGTTCTTTCACCCTCTGGACCACTTAACTGCTGCACCTGATTCTTCACAAATTACCCCCAGTAGAGGTTAGTGCCACTTTGACTGTATTCATTACATACACAAAGAAATACATGTGGAAAAACACATTATATATACATATGCATACACATACACATATATACATACACACATGTGTGCGTGTAAGTATATGGATATAAATGTGCATTTGTATATACGTACATAAATCTGTGTGCATGGCTATTTCTGTGTTTAGAACTGTTAAATGATCCGTCTTGTTGGTTTGTTTCTTTCTAATGGACAGAAAGGATGGGAGCTTTCAAGAAAGAGGCAGAGTGGGATTAGTATATGGGACGTGAGAGGCACAGAAGGACAAGAGATCTGTTCAACTAATTTTCTTGCTGGATGGTTCATAACATGGCCTCTTTTGGTGTGAGGGGGGAATATGGAGCATGGAGCACGTCCAGAGATCACACACATGCTCAGAGGACACTGTAATTTTTACAAGGAGTGTTCATGTTATGATACATATCAATATTCAGGGCCAGATTCTGCTTTTCAAGTACCTGTCTTTCTACAGTGATTCAAGAGAGCTATTTGTATGAATGATAGTGGAAGAATAAGAATCTCTGCTTGTTCATCTGTCTTTCTTTTCAGAAGAAATTTCACTGTTAAGGTTTTGTTGTGTTCAAACCTGTCTCTGATGAAAAGATTTATATTTGCGTTTAGAAATCCAGAGACATATGGTGAATGCGAGAGCTGGTCAGCAATCAAGAGTGATTGATTCAGGTTTGGTCTATCAATTAAGTGACAGAGCAATTTTAATCTTTTTTTATTATTATTATTTTATTTTAAGCTTGGGACTTCACTGGAATGCTATAACTCCCTTAACTATGCCTGTGACAGCGGACTTGTACCCATAAACTTTGGTGCATTGATTATTAGTTTAGCAACTTCAATACATCTTCTTTTCCATAAATGTATCCGAGCTGTGACTTTTTTCAGCCTCGCCAGAGGTATTCTTATTTGGAGCGATCTAATACGTACAGTGGTATCTGCTCACACAGTCTAATATCTGCTTTGAATAGCCATACATATTCACAGTGAGCAGTATGGCTGCACAGTAACCTACAGTTAAGTGACTTAGTGTTGAAGCAATTCCCTACTCACAGGAGAAAGAGGCTCTGGTTAATGAGAGTTCTCCTCTTTCTTTCCCAGAGGAAGGGGGATGGGAGGGAGCAGTGGAGGAGGTCTAGATTGCTGCACCAAATAAAACAAAGTGGTAGGGGGTGGAGGGGAAGTTAAAAAAAAAAAAAAAGGAAAAAAAAAAAGAGCAAGGCTTCTTCCTTGTTCACATTTTCAGCTTATGTCTTTTGGATTCATTTGTTACCTTGTGTCAGTTTTCTGTACTGACAGCAATTCTTGTACACAGTCGCATGGCAAAATTAACTTTAAATCCTCCCCTCCTCCTTCCCCCTCCAGCCCCTGCATGTCATTGTCTGCTCTTGAGTAAGCAAAGTGAATGTGGCCAGAGCAGTGTTTTTCCATTCTCAAGGGCAGCCACCTTTCTCATCAGCAAATCTATGCGAGCTGCTAGAGCTTCGTATATTAAACTGATTTTCAGTGGTGAGGTTAGTTTCTCACCGGTGAAGCACTTAGCATAATAATACTTTACACCTTGTACTTCAGCAGTCCTTTCTAAACACTAATTTAGCCTCACATCCCTCTCTGAGGTAGGTCAGTATTATCCCACCATGTGAATGGGGAAGCAGAAGCCCACAGAGGTTAAGTGACCTATCCAGAGTCATGCAAGAAGTGAGTAGCAATGTGGAGAACAGAAAACAAAGCCCTTTTGGGCTCATAGATTTGCATGGAGTAGCTGGAAAAATTATCAGGTGTTAATAAACCCTCTTGGTGAAAAGGGGACTTTATATTCACTGTTTTCAAGTGAAGGAGCTGAGGTGAGAGAAGAGTTAAGTGATTTGCTTACCACCCCATAGACAACTGTTACCAAACATAGAAATTATGGGAGTAGCTAAGGCAAGAAGGGAGACTAATTAAATAAGTGACTTCTCTGATTGTGTTATTAAACTTGAAGAAACAAGAGGACAAAATGAGTGTAATGTTCTGTGTTGAATTCTTAGAAATCCAAACTCAGTTGCCATTTTTATTTGATTACAGTTCCTTTGTTTGGTTTGACTTTTACTTTACTTCTTTCTTCTCTTTCACTTGCCCTTTCGTTTTCTTTTGACAGTAGATAATTTATTAATTAAATTCCTTGTTTTCTTTAAGCATGTCAGTTCTCTTAATCATTCCGTTTCGTTGCTTCTCTCTTTTTATGATTTCTATTTCCCACCAGTATTCAGTTTCTGAATTTAAAATGTCTTATGTTTACTCATGTCTCCTGCCCCTCTAATTCTTCATTATGTACTGAACCCCTGCTCTGGTCTCTAACACTGGTTGTTGGATTCTGAAGTATCACTCCACTTCAGTGGACTGTAACCTAATTATATCTGTTGCTTCTAGTTTCCTTCTATAAATTTGGACTGACATTACTGAAAATGAAAAAAAATGAAATTCTGAGATGATATCTGTACCAAAGATGAATCTTTCTTAATAGTCTATATTCTACTTCCTCTCACAGAGACTCTTAGAAGATGTATGAAAGATTTTTATATAATACTATGCTTGTTTTATTATATTATATGATATATTACTATATTGTGTTATATTATGTTGTATTATATTATTTTATCATTGCAGAGTGCTTATAGTATTATATCTTCTTCTTGCCACAAACCCCACACTCCATTCCTAAGAAAATGGCATATAATTTCTATAATTAGCTATCATGTCTAAAAAAAAGAAAGTTTTGCATTAATCTATTGAGTTTAGCTGTTCATCATAATGTATTTAATTTCTGTACACTCAAAGAACACCTGTTAACCTGTAGTGAATCTGTAATCACATTCATGCCTTTCCATTTTGGCTAACACTTTGGTTCAGTGATGTCCCGTGAGAGTTCCACAACTGAACTGTTTGTTAAATTTTAAAGTATTTCCTGTCTATTGGCTTCGACATTTTCTTTGTTTCACTTTTTGGTTTTGGTGCCTGAGAGAAGAAAAAGACTGGGTTTGGCTGTTTCATATCTATACCATTATCTATAGATATATAGATATATAGATATAATTAGATATATATGTACATATATATTTAGATAAAAATAATTTTTACCACTCTTTTCATGTTTTTCATATGATAGCCTGCTCCTGTCTTAAACAGATTGCCCAAACTTTCTGTTTCTCCTAAAGTGAGTTTTTCCAAGCCCTTCCACTATGTTGCTGCTCCAGAAAAAAAAAAAAAAAAAAAAAAGAAAAGAGGGCATTAAAATGCTTCTTTGACACTAAGAGAAAACCAAGTAAAGAGCCAAGCTTAGATCTTCAATATTCTTGTCCTAGTCCTCTACTTAGCTCACTAGGTTATGACTCACGATAACCAAGATCTCAAAGAAGTAGTCATTAGTTCCAGCTGGTACATAAATATAACAAACCTTTTTGATGCAACAGAGCAATGAGTTTACGGCAGATCTGTGGGGTTCATTCCACCACCAGCTCCCAGACACAAAACTCACCATTGATTGTGTGTGGAGCATCCCTCAGCAGGCTCTTGGCATGCTGTGGCTCCCCAGTGATTCCACAGTGGAAGAAATTCAAGGAATTTGTCTCTGACCACAGAATTTATGAGGCCATGCAGAAGTCCTTCGTGAATGGCAGGAAGCAGGGAAACAGTTCAGAGCCTGTTGGGAATCTTCCTTTCTTTTTGTTTTGTTTGTTCTCTTTTGGGACTACACATGGGAAGAGTAAGAGTTGAGAAGGAATCTGGAAAGTTTTCAGCTCTGCCCTACCTCTGCTTCCACAAAAATATAGGACTAAACTCCTGCTATTCTCAGTGGGAACTGAGGCAAATGCTGAGTATTTTCTTATTGTGCAGAGGGGTTTTTTTATCTGTTCAGAAATGTTAATGTTCAATTCAATAGAATTTTTAATAATACATTTTTAAAATTTACTTTGTGCTGCTACAAAAGAGCATTTTGTTATAGACTAAAACAATGCTTTTATGCTAAAGAAGCAAGGTTGGGTTTACCTACAGGGTGTGAATTCATAGTCAAAGCACACAGGAGTTTGCAACTATCTTCTTTGCTGGTAGTACTACTTTGCTCCTATATATTGCTTCCATCACAAGATCTCAAACTGTTTTCAAGCAATGTTTCTTCACCTGTAGTCTGTGGAGTATTCATGATTCAAGAAACATTCAGAGTCCAGAAAAAAAACTATAATTCTCTTCCTCTGTATTACTGTATGACTGCAGAAGAGATATATGTTACAGAACAAATGCTACATACACTTCTTACATAGAAGAGGGGGTGAAAAATGTAAATGAGAAAGGGGTGTGCCAAGTTTACTCTTTAATTGATTCCAAATGAAAATCATCACAGCAACATTAGATACGATGGGCTTTATATCAGACTTTTTTTTATTATTATTTTCTGAAGAAAGTTTGGTCCAGCAACAAAAATACTGAGGAGTGGTTCTCCTAAAGAAATCAATGTCATTATCCCTATTTTACAAGAGGCAAATAATGAAATTCATTAAGAAAATTAATGTTGCTATAAGGACATGTGCATAAACAGTACCTGCTTCCGACATACCTCAAATGGAAATGGGACAGATTTCACAGTTTAAAACTTGCATTTGAAGCAGTGCTATGAGGATAAACAAATACGTGTGTATTTCAGGACTATTTTTGCAGTCATCCACTATGTTTTAAAACTTCAGACTCATAATTTATTCCACTTAACCACAGGCAGTCTCGCTGCAGGGCTGTATGAGGAGCAGAGCCACCACAGCGTAAGTGGTTCACGCACCCAGCAATCCAATAAGGGAGAGGTGAGCTCTATGCCCCTGGGTCCAGCCATTAGCGAGTCTGAGCATGGATTCCCAGTAGGTACACACACTCATGCACTCAGTGCACATATACATGCACACACAGACACATGGATCAGCCCAGACAGAAAACATTGCCCTCATGCAATCACAGACAGCATGGTGACCTAATCCCACTCTCCTCTCCGGCCCAGCAGAAAGAAAGGCAGTGAAAATTACATATGAATACCTACAATAAGTATGCTACAGCAGACAGTCTCTCTGGTATCTGTCACTGGATCTCAGTCTCCTCACTTGGTGAATCCTGCTCATACAAGACCCCAGGGGTCATACATGACCCCTGTCATACAAGACACACACACATATAGACAGGATCTCTTCAGCAACTGGCCTTAAACACCTGGTTTAAGCGGTCAGTGGTCCCTGGATCGCCTGATGTCCCAGTTGCCTCACACTCACTGACCCACATACACAAACATGTCTCCCCTGTAGCTGGCACTGGTGACATGCTGCTCTGGACTCTCTGAGCCTGCCTTTCTATACCAAAATATCACATACTTTCACTACAGTTCAAGTGCTCACATCTGCAAATGCCGCTTCTATATATTTTTATTTCTTCCATATCAGTCAGTAAGTCTTTTACAAAACCCATGTAAATACAAGACACATCTCAGAATCAGAAGTGTCATTGCTGTGGTGTAGTGTTGCTTTTGGTTGTATCAAGAAGGTGATTTTTTTCTTTTTCTTCTAAAAGATCAGTGCTATTGGGAAATGTACCTAAATATGTTGCAGGATTGACAAGCCTAAAGTTTTCACAGTTCAGTCCTTTATTTGAAACATTATATATGGGATGCTAGACAAGTCTGCATGGATTTCCAGAGGATTAGTGTAATCAGTGTTAGGTTTTATAGTTTTGCTACTTAAGCTCATGTCCTCAGACAGCTCACGTCCAAGCATGAAAATGACACATTCATTTGCTCTCAAGTAAGAATTCAGTTTATTTTTCTCTTTTTCCAGTGATATCGGCCAGTACTTTGAACCCAGTTCTCACACTTATGAAAAGTCACTTGTACAGAAAGTTCCAGGCAAAAAATGAATAAGATGACTCTTGGAGGTAAAAGTTCACCTATGACTATAAAAGATTCAAATTTATTCCTCAATTCAGTCCTAAATCAGAAGATAAAATCTAATTTTATTTTTAAGGTTTCAAAATTATTTTCTTTTTTTTTTCCTTTTCCTTTGGCCCTGACTGTCTTTATATTTTTGTAGCTTTATTTCAACTATTCTTCTATAAGTTAACTCTCATTAAGTTTTTTTCTTTCTCTTTTCTTTGGTTTTGATTTCTTTTGCCCCAGTATTTATCTACCAGATATAGCTGTTTCATGTGAATTCAAAAGTTATTGAAATCAAGTGTGTCAAGGCCATGGGAAATATCTGTGGGATTTGTAGTACACTATCAGAGGAAACCCACATGATGTAATAAATAAATTATCTGAATCCTGAACCTGAGATTCATATAAGTGCCATCCAGGGTTATTTTTGTCAGTAGTCTATACTTTCCTTTAGCATAAGTCTTGTTTACATAGTAATGACAGCCTTCTCATTACAACACAGACCAGGAAATAAGAAGGTTTGAATTCCACTGATTTCTCTTCCATATATCCTCAAATGGGCCACTGAGATCTATTTTATAATGTACTCAGGAAGCATATAGTTACTTTGGTCTGAGCTTTCAACCTGATATCCTACTACTCCTTATCCAAAATTTATAAATCCTTTTAAAAAAAGTCAAAATGTTTTTCTGATTTTCTTATCTGAAAATTGGAGGCAATGGCAGTAAATATGTATAGTGATGGACTGAAAGCTAAAATGGTGTCTTGTTGGCACACCCAGGTTTGCAGTTAAGTTTAATTGTTGATATATTTTTTATGTACATAAAGGCAATGATATTATTTTCATTTTTCAAAGACTTTATTAAAAATCTATATTTTTTTCTCAAGTGCTTTTTAAACACAAACTGCTGAATTTCCTAAAACAACACCTTTTGTTCTTTTCTGAAAAAAGGGACAGGGGATCAATATTTGTGGGTTAATTTCAGAAATTAAAAAGAATTAATCTTCTTTAAATGGCTATAGAAACATTCTGCCAAAGCTTTTATAATGTTGGCATCAATTTATAGTTTGATCCCAAGAAATAATTTGTAGTACAATTTGATCTCGTCTTTATCGCCTCTATAATTAATTTGTAAAGAAATTTAAACAAACTATATGAATCTTTCCATGAGATGATGCTAGATCCCAGTTCAGTTCAATTATACTGTCAGGAGCCCAAGGATAGTTTCCTTCTCATGGCCTCACCGAAGAAGGTGGACAGATTCTGTTCAATGTCAGAAACACAAATTAGCATGGCTGGGCACAATCAATAATTTGTGCTAAGAAAAGCTCAAGGCAAGGATAACAAGACTGAAGGTGTTTTGGTAGAATGAAGTAGGAATCTTAGCTTGTCAGTCCTCACTGTTCAACTTTTAATGATCAGAATAATAAAAGCCATAATATACACTAATAGAGTCTACTATTTATACTACAGACTTCATAGACCAGGAGCTGGGAAGTATTACAGACAGCAGAGTGAATGAAGAAGTGCTGGAAGTTGTGTGATCAGCTGCTAAAAACACCATAATTTCGTACATTGAAAAACAGAAATCAGAAAAGGTCAAGTCCTTGAGTGGCATAACAGGCTGCAGTAGAGAAGTGGAAGAGCTTTACAGGTTACACTCTTCATATCATATCTATTCATCATGAAAAATACGTAAACTTAAATTGATCAAGTAAGGTGCTTTTCCCTGTAAGCCTTTAAAACATGAATTTTGTTTTTATGTCAGTAAACTTGATTCCTTTAAATTCATCCATACCGTTGCTCAGTTTGTCCAGCTCAGCCATCTCTAATTCCTCCCAACAGATTAGTGATGAAGTGTTTTGCTCTCAGTGGTGAGTCAAAGCATCCAAGCCCATGTCACATGGGCTCCAAAATCACATAGACAGCCCTACAGAGCTGCAGGGACTGATGCCAACTTTATCCTCTTTCACGGTAATCTCATTAGTACCTAGATATGAGAACATGCAACTCAGACATGGAGCATGGGTAACCAGACAAGAAAATGACTAAAACTTTATCTTGATAGATTGCGCATCATACACAATCTGATTCGTATTAACTTCCACTTGCTTCTACTTTTTTTGAGAAAAAAGAAAAATGAATTTAGAGGTTTTAAAAAATGTTAATTAAGATTCCCATGGAAGCAGAGAACAAATCAATCAACAAATTCAGGGCAAATTTGGTCTTTGAAACCTTGCACTGGATCTTCAATTTGAAGCTTCTTATAGAATATGATTGATAGGAATTGTATCTAAAGCAGTGGTACATTAAGAATATGTCAGGACACAAGGATCACCTGTCTCTTTCAGAGATCTACCTGGAAAAAATTAGCTCTTCATAAAAGACTAGTGGGTTTGAGCTTTTGGGGGGTGTTATGTGGGATTTTTCCCCCTCAGATTATATTATTTTCTAAGAACAAAGGCCAAACATTTTGAACCATCATTTTAACTGATTCCCAGCACCTATAGGTTATACTGCACCAAAAAAATTGCTTGATCAAATGACTTTGGTAAAATGTAGAGCTGGCAATGACAAAAAATACAGAATAAACCCTCACTAGTACAAAAATTCAAGCAAGTACTTATTCCTCTCCCAATACAGCACCAAGCACAGACTTAAAACTTTTCTCATCTTTAGCTTAATCGAGTTTTAGCATGTGAAAGCTGAACTTTATCGTTTGCCTGCATCTGAGCCTATATGGTGTGGTTAGAAAGAGGATTTTAATGCTTACTATGCATCAATTTACAAAACTCTATGAAGGTTCCAGACTATACAGCTATGAAAAGACTTATTCTGTCTACAAGTTTTTACACAGTTCTGAACTTCAAAACCACACCAGCTCGCATTCTACTATTATTCATGTGTTCCCAGTGTTCCTTTCCTTGTGCCCACATGTCATTCCACCAAGGCGAACTAGTCAGGAGCTGGCACCACATCTACAGCAGTTGCATGTACATGTTCTGATACACTGCAGAGCCCTTAAAATGTGTAAATACCTGTGTACACATAAATACTAGCCTCCCTGCTGTGTGTAAATACTAAATAGTGTGAGTAAGCTCAGCTTGCCAGGGGGATTTTTTTCTGTTTTGTCAAGACTCATTAAAAACATCACTTCAATGACTGGAAAAAAAACCCTTTCATAGCTAGAATATTTCATAGACAAGTGGGTTTTTTATGTTGGTATGTGAAAGCTTGGGACCAAGAAAACCATTTGGAAACACTTGTCCAAATATATATATTGATAAATTTAGAGTGACTTTTTGCTGTCAAATGTTCCTCTTTGACAAAATGTTTCCATAATAGCCAACAGAAGAACCTCTTTATCCAGTAAAAACATTAAATAAACAAAAAGCTCCAGCAAACAAAACCTCTCAAATTCTTCTTCCTGGACATGTCTCACCACACAAGCTTCAACATCCAGATTCTGTTGAGGTGAATTATTTCTTTGAAATAAGTTGTAACTGAATAGGCACAACACAAAAACTTGCAGTAAATAGTTACTGGGCACTTTTTCATATAAAAACACATGTTTCACTTTGATGCTTTGTTTCTAGTTTTTGAAGGTACATTTCAAAAAGGAGAGTGAAACCACACCTGGCCAAAATCAGAATGAGCACTGCCATGTCTATGGATTAGCATTTGTAGACTAAGATTTTAAAATATTTTTAATGAAGTGGAGGAATTCTAAGACATTCCTTTTGGCATTCTAGCTCACAGATTAATTCAGTTACAGATAACCATTCTTAAAAAGTTAACTCCTTCCCATGCACCTTATAGCATTATGATTCAAAGCCTTTCATGAAAGCTGTTATTTAAATCTGTCCAATTCAAAAAAGAAACTGAGCAATGATCTTTTATATCCTCATGAAATACTGTTGCCATGAAGATACTGATCAAAATGATACCTTTTTTCCTCAATAAATTTATGACTGTAATTCAGAAGAAAATCCTAACCAATCCTGAAAAATAATTCAATGTACACCCTTTGGGAACATAGTCAGAACTATATTTTTATCACAGTCAAAATTTTTAAAGTTTTAATTCAAATCTTTCAAGGACTTTCAAAGTCCTTAGACTAATGGAATCAGTGACTTTTAGATAATTTCAGAGAAGTGAATTACTACTCTTATTGTTAGTGAATTAGCTAATCTAGAAAACAAAATCTGAAAATCTTGTTCACTTCACAGGGTTTTTCAGAAGTAGTATCACCCATTCCCACCAATTATTTATTCTGTTTACTTTTAGTATTTTGTACAGGAAAAACCTCAGCTTTGATCAACATACTTCCAAGTATGTAGCTTGGGTGATCTCTGGTCACCCAAGCTTTTGTGTGTATTTATTTCTCTAGGCGAGTTGTCCAGAAATGCAATGGAAATACTTGTTATATTCCTGGGCAGAATCGCAGCCCCATGTTTTAAGTGCCTTTAATGCAGCTTTGACTGCAAAATTTCAATTTAATAGCAATTACTGAAAAATATGCAACTGAAATGCAACCAGACCTTAGATACCATTTTAATTCAAAGTTCTGAGAATGAAAGTCAGCCCTTTTTAGGGTTAAAGAAAGGAAAAGATTCACAATTCTTAATTTCCAGATGTCTAGAAGTCAGTTGTCTGAGTTATTTACTTCATGTTCCCATTTATAATCAATGGACAGAAGCAGGTAACTCTAAAAAGCAATTCATCTTTTTCTAAGATAGGAAGGATGAATGGATTTTAGGTGTGCCTATTTCTCTCTGCTGACTTTGAGGGTAGTCAGGGTTGACTAACTCAGATGAATAACTTTTAGATGTCTAAATTAAATGAGATGAATCCCATTCAATAAGAGTACACGTCCTTTTCTTCCTGTTTCATTGCTTTTTCAAGGACTTAATGGTGACATGTCCCTTTAACACAATTTACTAACTGGTACAGGTGTGGGTGTGTGTGGGTGTGTTTGAAATGAGAATGCTCTTGAATCACAGAATCATTCTGACTGGAAGGGACCTCTGGAGATCATCTAGTCCAATCCCCCTGCCAAGTCAGGGTCACCTAGAGTAGGTTACACAGGAATGCATCTGGATGGGTTTTGGATTTCTCCAGAGAGGAAAACTTCATGACCTCCTTGCACAGCCTGTTCCAGTGCTTTGCCACCCTTGACGTAAATTTATTCTTTCTCCTGTTGAGGTGAAACTTCTTGTGTTTTGACCATTACTCCTTGTCCTGTCACCGAGCACCACTGAAAAGAGTCTGGCACCATCTTCTTGGCACCTGCCTTTGAGATATTAATATGCATGTATGAGATACCCTCTCAGTCTGCTCTTCTCTAGACTAAACAAGCCCAGCTCCCTCAGTCTTTCCTCACGAGAGAGCTGCTCCAGACCCCTGGTCATCTTTCTGGCCCTCCGCTGGACCCTCTCCAGTAGCTCCTTGTCCTTGTTGTACTGAGGAGCCCACACTGCACACAGTGCTCCAGACGTGGCCTCGTTAGGGCCAAGTAGAGAGTCAGGATCACCTCCCTCGACCTGCTGGCCACTCTCCTCCTGATGCACCCCAGGACACCATTGTCCCTCCTGGATGCAAGGGCACACTGCCTGCTCATAGTCACCTTGCCATCCACCAAGACTCCCAGGTCTTTCTCTGCAGAGCTGCTCTCTAGTAGGTCTAGCAGCCACTAGCCTGTTATCAGTACTTCCGAGGTTATTCCTCCCCAGGTGCATTATCCTACACTTGACCTTGTTGAACCTCACTAGGTTTCTCTCTGCCCACCTTCCAGCCCAAGGTCCCACTGAATGGCAGCACAGCCTTCAGGTGCATCAGCCACTCTCCCCCTCCAGTTTCATATGATCAGTATGAAACATTTTAATTTCAAGAAATTTTCATAAACATCAGCTCTTGGAACCTTTATATGGGTAGATCTTCCCTCTCTTTCTCACATTGTCAAGGCATCAGTTGTTCCTAACCTCATTCCACTACCTCCTTAATGGGCCTGCAATCCCCACAAAGTATTTGTTCCATATCCAGTAGGACAACCGTTGAGTAGGTGAAAAATGGATGTAGGAGTGGGAGATGAAGGGGCAGGAACACACAAAACATCCCATGTGAAAGGGAAAAAAGTGCTTTTTTGATCCTGAAAGCTGAGAAGAAACACTTGCTGTTAAAGGGAGGTTGTAAACCTGAGGTATGGAAGGTATCTGCAGGGCAGAACCAAGCAGGGCCTTAATGGCTGTATGAGGCAGCCACTTGATGTTTATCAGACACATCTGTAGATAAGCTGAGGGACTTTAGGGAGTTCTTCTCTACTTAGACTCTTTCAGATGCAAATGTATTTCCAAAATACAGGTTTCAAAAGAACCCAACAGCTAATACCAGTAAAAATGCATAAAGAATGTCCTAATTATTTTATCCATATTTAAATATTTTACTAAATTTTAAATAGATATGAAAATGGGAATAAACAATAAAATTCTTAGTGTCACAGATATACCATTCATATGTTCATTAAACAATCTGATTTATTTGGACAGTTGGTTTCAAATTTGGTGCTTTAAAAAAAGAAATTGTAATTACATTTTAATGTCAAATGATGGAATTTACAGAATGGAAGTGTATGACTGATATTTTTTCTTTGCTGCTTTCATAGGACCAGTAATTATCTATTAATGTTTTTAACAAAATGTAAAATCACTATTATTAGAAAGACATTATCATTATGCCAATAGTACTATAAAATAATCACATCTCTGAATATGTATGTTCAATAAGCCTGGTGGGAAAAGAAATGGAGGCAGAATTGCTGCCATATGTCAAAGGAAATTACCTGAGTGACCTTGTAAGAATGCCTAAGAATGTGTTCCAGACCCAGTGACTTGCTGAGTAGTAGGGCTGAATTTAGTTATTATCAATATAAAGTTTTAATAAAGTTGCCTGAGCATGGTCAGTTTTTTCATTTGAGTTTGTTGGTTTTTTTTTAATTTCCATAATAACCAAAGATCATAGGCCTTAAGGCTTAAAAATGACCTCTAGTTTGTTTCCAGTGAAAAACAGTAGAGGCAGGGAATCAATTTAAATCAATATTTTCAGTACAATTGAATAGAGAATTTACCAGAATGTCTTCCTATTCTCATTTTTTATATCTGGGGCTCTAATTGCACCTACAGATATGCAAACCCAGCTCCTCATAACTTTAGCAAGGACTGCCAGTTAAATCTAAGTCGGCTGTAAGGAGTCCAGCTACACTACTAATCAAGTTGAGGGAAGGTTTTCCACTGACTACAATGATGGCAACAGTAGTTCTGCATTGCACAACCTGCTCACCAAGGCTTCAGTTTGACAAAGCACTGAGCAGCTCCCAAAAAAACTGCAAACCTTAGTGCCTTCTTTTTGTAACCCAGCTACAATGTTGCACTGTACCTTTCAGCATCTAGAACATGAGTCGTAGTTCTGTTAGATGCTAAGTCTCCTAAATTTATTTAGGGCTCACTAAAACCAGAGAAAAGGGAAGCTGAAAAGAGCAGTGGGGGTTGGCTCAGTCTTCAACAACATGTCCTGTCCTTAAAGCTGTATTCTTTTTTCTGTGTTCTCATCTTCTTTTAATCGTTCACTGCTGCATCCTCAAATAAGTTGTTGTGAATATGGGAAAAGAAATTGTTCAGCTAATTGAAATTGTGTTCAAGATTTAAAAGTAGTTGTTTTATTCACTGTTGAAAAATAACTAAAAAATATTCAGCTTAATTACTCAGTATTCCAAAACGTCCTTTGAATAATAACGCTCTAAAGCCTTGAGTTTAGGCCATTAAAATGCTCTTTCTGCCCAATAGACCAATGCTTTAGGGAGATTGCTATTTTTACTGATTAGCAAACCTCTATAATCTATTTCAGAATACAAGTGACATCTTTCTTTGAGTATCCAGGACCCATGACCTCGGGGAGATGTGTCGTGTCACAGGCTTGACTGATAGAAAGGCGATATTCCTCCTTCAGACTCTAATTGGAACTACTCAGTGCAGCTGAAGAATTGAGTAACTCCTTATTCTGTTTAATGGCCTTTTTGCATTTACAAATAATTTATCAGAATCATACCCAAATGAAAAATGATAATAATAGCAAAGATATTTGGCACAATATGTTTGACTTGTTATCCAAAGACTTTGTATGGAGGCATCAAAGTACAAGGGATGATGTCATACCCTAGAGTAGGTGCAAAAGGGGAATCATTCTTAATTTCTGGCTGACTTCCCAGGCTTTCTCTTGGTCCTCTTCTACCGGAATCTGTCACAGCACTTTCTGTCACAGTTGTAAAATACTTTCAGAGAAACATAAAGTTTTTATGAGAAGAATGATAAAAGAGATGACTTATTCTAGGGCTGGGGGTTAATATTTGCACTTCTGGGCTGACTTTGAGAATTAAAAATAAAAAGAGATTGAGGAAGAAAGTCGGTCCTTTATTTCCCCTTGCAGTTATTCAGAAGACACAGCAGCACCTGCTCAAGATCTCTTATACAAAATTAAAGATACTGAGTTACAGTCACAGGGTTCTGAACATGTTGGGTTTATTGGTGGATAGACTCCAGTGGCGATGATTTCCCTTTTAAAATTTAAAAAAAAGGGAGAAATAAAGAGAGAAAGAGAGAAAAGGGAAGAAGGCAGGGAGGGAGGGAGGGAGGGAGGAAGGAGGGAAGGCAGGAAGGAAGGAAGACAAATTCTGTGTTTAAAGTTATAATATATTTCATTTCAAATTCAGACACTGGTGATGAGAGATCTCCTAACCCTCAAAGACACTGGGTATACAGGCTCGTGCCTTCTGCCTTATCTCACACGGCAGCCTGTACAGAATGACTTATTCTTTTTTAACAAACAGGACTCTCTGAGACAGAATACTTTTCCTCCATGTGTTTGCCCTTTTCGTACATTATTTACTTAGAGCCATCTAATGGGAAATGTCATTGAGGTTTTGAGTATCTTCTGAAGAATGGGAACATTAAGATACTAAAACTGCATGCTGTCAAAAGCTATCTTAAGTGGTCTGGTTCATCAAATAATACACTAAGTAGAATTGAATTTAGAGGACTTTTATGCTACAATGAACAAGGAAAGACTCTAATACCTGTGATACACTTGGCTTTTCTCTTTTTTTATTTTCTTTTTTTGAGGAAGGACAGTCTCTAGTTCTTGAAGTTTATTAAAGCTTTAAGCTGTCAGGTTATTACTGTCAGTTTCAAGAAAGGAAAGAGCTACTGATGTAAAATTAATTTATTGAATAGAATTGTTTTGCCCCAGGGGAATAACATCACCATTTAATTTAATTTCCCCATCATATTGTCTCATTTGCAGAAGAAAAAAATAACTTTCCTCTTTTACAGAGCAAAGTATGTTATGCTGAATGGTGAATTGTCCTTACAGTTTTTTCTTGTTCTAGATTATCAGTTGTTATAAGAATATTTCAGACTCCCTGCGGGTTCTACATGCTGCTTTTTTTAAATACACAGAATTGTAGAAGTCTCTCAGAGGTCTAGTCCTGATCTGTTGGCTGACAGATGTATTTCCATTGACACATTTTGGCTTGGATCAAGCCAAAGGGGAGGAGAAAATAGAAAACAAAATGTTTTCAGTGTTAGAAAATACAGCTTGACCATTTACCAGTCTGTCCAGGATGCCTTCAGTATCCCAGGCAACCTGACCTTGTTCATCTGTAATGAAATTAGCAAGACCCAGGTGGGAGATAGCTGCTGAACAGTTCAGTGGGATGGGATTTATTTATCACAATTTTAGAGCTAGTCTGTCAAATCAATACATTGCAAGGTCCAACTTCAATGGAGGTAGGGGGCTTATAGTTACAACCTTTCTACCACCTGTTTTGTCAAAATACCATCTCACATATTTTAGGCAGTTATATTGTATGCATCTTTTTAGAAGACATAAAATTGCTTCTGTCACTACTTGACTTATTGCAAGAAAAATGCTTTGCATTTCAGTTAACCACCCCTATGACAAGTAAAACCGGAAATAATTTAGGGCAGATTTTGGTCTAGCAACTTAGCATTGTTCCAGTCTTCTCAGTTCCTCCCTTCTGTCTGACAGTATCACTATACCTTGCATAGGTTATTAAAAGCAGAATATGATGATCGTGATGTATTGCAATCTCTTCAATATGTACAGTTCCCAGAGGAAGGAAAATGACACAGAATGGTAGGTTTGCAATATAATCCTGTGTCCAGTTTGAACCTGACATGTTTTGTTATAAGAGCTGATAATCTTGCTTTAGCACCTGTTCCACACCAACTTCAAAGCTAGAGAGGACAGTTATCAGAAGATCTTTTACCATAGATCCAAAGGGCTGAACAGTTGTGGGTGCGTGCTGCTGTGTGCTGCACACCTGCAGAGGGTTACAGCAAAGTTAAGGTGAAGCACTGAGAGCCAAGATAAATTAATCAAAGCTTTAACACTTGAACTTTAGGAGAATTCAGTCGTGGAAGAGTCAAAAGCTGAAATATCTACTTAGAAGATTAATTGTTGTACAGACTTTATTTGCTTAACAGCTGCAGATTCAAAGGCACCCATGAGAAAACTCACTGGCCTGCAAACGCATGTGGTGGGAGAGGAAAGGGTCACTGTGCTCTGTAATGTTCCTTCCAATATGGTCCCTAAACTAGAGTTTCGATTTGAGGAGAGATAAGCTAAGTTAAGGGGAGTTAAGACCTGGAAGATATCGTTTTGTCGGTCAGGGAAGTTGAGAGCAAACAAAGACGTCCCTTTGGGAGGTTGGTTGCCTATTACAAAGGCAACCATGCTATCTTTCAGTGATGGTGATAACAAGCAGAGGTCAACCCCTCTCTGAAAAGTGTCTGCCAAAGGAAAGATCTCTCTTCCAGGAAAAAAATGCAGCTGAGGAAATCTTTAGGGCAAAACAGAAACAGCCCCTGATCTTTAAGTTTCTGCTGTTTCTGGGACCTCTGTTTTGGTTATTTCAAGTAACAAGCACAAAGGCAGAGATTAAAGCCCATCAGTGTAATTATTCTTCTTTCAAAATCCATGCCAATCAACAGAGAGGTTTCTTTGAGAAATTTTGCTTTGTTTTGTCATTGTGTTTTGGGGTTTTTTAACAACCAACCTCTAGTGTTTTTTGATGGCAGAACTGGAGTCCAGCTACTGAGTCAGGCATAAACTCTCTATTTGAGTTTATTGGAGATGACCTGAGTTTTTTCCAAGTCACACAAATAGGAACTATTACCAGTGAATTCCTTTCTTCCTATAATCCGTGTTCTGGTTTTAACAATTCTGCATTATTTTTTAAAGAAAATTAGACTCTTGTGAGACCCCAAAGAGGAACAGCATCAGGGGTAAACACTCCCACTGTGACAGGGAAAGGTGCTGTGCACTGCTGAGACCTTGACTGCCCAGCTGGACCTGAGTAACCTTATCACCTATGTGTAGAAGGATAGCTTTACCCTAAGCAGCATTCATGGAATGTCCTCCATCTTGTCTGACATCAGGTAAAAGTCTGAGAATAGCAGTTTCAGAAGCACCTGAATAAACTCCAAGGCACATTCTGAGTAGTGTCTGAGAACAAAGCTAAAGGATCAGATTCTGTGGGTAGGTTTTAATTATATATTATTTGACTGAACACAGCAAGAATGATCTTCACACCCAACAGTAGGGTACAGCTTATTGAACAGCTTGTCACTTATCCCAGGAATGGCAAGAAGAAAGACCCAGGGAGTTACAGTCTGGTTACCTTAATCCTGAGGAAGATGAAACAGCAACTAATTCTGGATAGTGTTTCCAGGCTCATGCGATAAGAAGGTGATTGGGAGTAGTCAGCATGAATTTACAACTAGTTGGCTGGCTTGGTCAGTGAGAAAGGAGTAAATTATATTGTTTGTTTTCACTTCAGCAAGGCTTTTGACGCTATCTCCTGTAACATCACCATGGACAAACTGATGAAGCATGAACCAGAGTAGGCGACAGTGAGGTGGATAGAAAGCTGGATGAATATCTGAGAATTGTGATCAGTACCTCAAAGCCTAGATGGAGTTCAATCACTAAAATACACTTATTCTAAGAGTTGATACTGGGCCAATACTGGCCAGTATTTCATTATTTGCATAATGGGGACAGAGTGTTCCCTAAGGGAGTTTCCAGGTGATAAAAAACTGGGAGGATGTTTGATACACCAGACGTTTCTGCAACCATTCAGAAGGACTTGGATAGGCTCAAGAAGTGGGCTGACAATTGCTCATGCAGTTCAACAAAGCAAAATGCAAAGTCCTGCCCCTGGGAAGGGGTTATACCACCTGGAAAACAACTTCGCAATAAAAGACTAGGAGGTCCTGGTGGACAAGTTGACCATGATCCCACAATGCACACTTACAGCAAAGCGAGCTAATAACCTGTATATCGCATTAGGCAAAGTATTGTCAGCACACTGAGGGCAGCGATGCTTCCCTTCTACTAAGTCCCAGTAAGACACATTGGGAGTGCTGTGTCCAGGTCTGGGCTCTCCAATACAAAGGAGACAGGGACATACCAGAGTATATCCAGAGAAAGGTCAAAGTGTTGGAAGAACAGGAGCATGTGGCACATGAGGACAGGCTGAGAGAGACAGACTTGTTCAGCATGTTAACCTCTCAGGGGGCTCTCCTCAATATGTAAAAGTAACTGATGGGATGATGTGAGAAGGCAAAGCCGCACTCTCAGTGATATCCAATCAATGAACAAGCGTCAGTGGGCACAGGCCAAAAGACAAGAAATTCCATTTAAATAAAAATATATAAATATTGTGAAGGTGACTGAGCACAGAAACAGGTCACCCAGAGAGGCTGCAGAGTCTCTACCCTTGGAAATATTAAAAATCTGAAAGACACAACTCTGGGTACCTGCTCTAGGTAACCCTGTGTTGAGCAGGGGAGTGAGCAAGAAATCTCCAGAGCTCTCTTCATAGCTCAACCCATTTGTTAATTTCCTAAGGTTGTAAGTAAATGTGAATGATGAGACATACATGCCTTTCAAGTGATATTGACAGAGCAGTATCAATTACAGAGTTTGTCTTAGTCCTTGGCCCCCACGTTGCAGTCTGAAACATCTCTGTATAAGTACCAAAAATAGTGAGAGATATTGAACAACTCCTGCCAGTGTAAAAATGCAACTGTCTCTACTGACATCTTGGGTTTCCCAAGAGACTTTGTCTATGGTGTACAGACATGTCTTGTATAACCTTCTGTCTGCCCTCTCATGGGTGGTGAATGCTTCTGGTAAGAGCTACCCTTTGTACACGCACAGGCAACTTACGTCCGTGGAAACATCCACTGTGTCTGAGTGGTTTTAATATAGAATGTTCTTGAAGTAGTAAGGTATAGTGAAGAGAAATTCGTGCATTTTCTATTCAGCAATAAAGCAAAGTTGTGTCACTTGTACAGCAAAGTAAACTTTTCAACAGAGTAAAGAGAGAACCTTTACAACAGTTATTAGCATCTGAAATAGGAAGGAGCAAAGCTCTCGAGCACTAGAAGTGAAATTATCTCCCAGAACTGTACTTCAGGAAGAAGAAAAAAAGACAAAACAAACCAGTATCTTGAACTTATATATACCAAAGTTCAATATCTAACACAATGCTTGGGTGGGGAGGGGGAGAAGCTAATACAAGATACTTCGAAAGCTAAGCTGAAAATTTTAGAGGCATAGATGGTGGGACTTCATACCCATTTGGAGACAGCAGGGAAAATTATCTCCAAAAGTACAGTGGGGCTAGTTGCTGGCTGTTGCTGAAATGAAATTATGCTTAAGCAGCACTAGGAGCTTCAGTTAAAAATTTCATTGTATTTAAATGGATAACTAAAGATTCAGAGAAATTGGGTTCGAGTAAATGGTGAGATTCCCAGCTGTGTTCACTGGCAGATCACCAGCATGGGAAAGAAGAGAAAGATTACCATTTGTACATTTCAGTAAATTGCATAATGTCAAATTGTCCCAATCTTATCCCAAAAGAAAGACATTGAAGAGAGTCAGAGTGGGGCTTTTATCACAGCATCTAGTTTCAGAAGTAAAGATATGATTCATACTGAACAGAAAGGTTGAGGAAAGGTAATGCATTATGCATTTAATATGGAGGCTGCTGGCCCACTATGGTGACGTTTGTCATATACATTAATAAAACTATGCATGTATCTGCCCAGTTGTGTGGAGTGAAATTTCTTCTAGAAATACTATCAGATATGATTGCATGCTGCAAGGTAAACTTCTATAAAGGCTTTGGTTTGCAATACAAAAGGGTTTTACATTCCACAGCATGCAGAGCTCTGGTCATTGGTGGTATTGCCATTGAAATTGTTATTTGATTTTTGTATACTTATTCATTTTCCAGCCAAGGTGGTGGTACTTGCACTTTCAATAAAGGTCCTTTCTTTTTTTGCCTTAATGTAAACAAATAGATGGAACTACTTTCTCTGCAGCTGTTTTAAAACTAACACGAATGTTAGTGCAACTCACTTATAAGAGACACCTTTTACTTAGCTAAAGAAAGAGATGGATTAGACAGAAAAAAATTATGGTAGTAAAGATCTAGAGAAAATTCAGATTGTTTTCTCTTGGTCTGATATTCTTTTTCTTTCTTGGAAGAATGACTAGATTTTCTTGGCAGCACTAGAATAGCACTGTAATGTGACCAATAAAATTTCCCTGTCTGTTTCTCCATTTTTCTAAATCACTAATCAATGAGAATAAAATGCTATGATTACACTATTTTCATATTATTTTCTAAAGAAAATAATTGCAGGGGACTGAACTGGATTTCTAGTTGAAACTGGATGAACTGGGTTTCATTTTTCTATGACAAATAATAGTGAATCTCAAGGGTTCCCCCCCCCCATTAAAACTTGGATGTACTTCTGAATCAGGCAGGACTGAACTAAACCATTTCTGTTTCTCAGAAAAAGTCAGGGGTTTTTTTTCTACTTAATAAACAAAGCAAAACACATGCTGCACTTTATTCTGCTTCGTTGTCTGGGGAGCAAAGTCTAGTACAGATCTAGTTAGCAAGGCATTCTAGTTCATCTAATTTTCACACTTCATTACAACAGAGCCAAGAAGTGATAATCACTTTATTCAGAACTAGTATGGATACCAAATCAAAACAGCAGTGACATCTTGGATTTCCATATTTTCTACCTCTGCATACCCCTGCACAACTCTGAACTCCCAATGTTAGAGGGATAAGGATAAACTTATTAAAGAAAAGGGGTAGCTGAAGGACTGGAAAGTAGTTTTTTGCTCAACTTGCACTTCCATTTTCAAATGCAACATGTCTGCAAATCGTTGTTTCAACTAAGAATAGCATTAGTTTTATAAGTCTGGAGTGCTCTCATGCTAAGACAAGCGTGGGATACACAGAACAGTACTCCATCCTAACAAGATATGAACCTGCAAAGCACCTTGGCATGCTTGTGGGTCTGAAACAACTTTCACTCATCATAACTGTCTCATATGGACAAAATTAGAATAATTCTATCAAATATTTGTGTATTTATATACAAATCTGTGTGAGTTTATGTATGTGTATCTGTGTTCAGAGAAAATATTAGAATGACGGTAAATCTGCTCTCTCAGTCAGGATAATCCCGGGGATTTTTAAAAATTTCCAGCTTGTGTCTTCTAATTATTATCAAACTGAGGAGCCAGTAGTTCCCAAAGGTGGAGATTGTGAGAATATGACAGCAACAACTTCCATTTTTACTAAAAGGTTAATAAAGAATTCTTTCCAGAGTCTGGATTGCACCTTGGCAAATACTAAATCACAGAAAGTTAATGTGCAATAGCCACCTTCATTGTATCAAATGTTTTTCACATTTTTTTTCTTTATTCAAAAGCATTATTATTTCACTACCTAGGGGATTAAATTAATGCATTAATTCTTTTCTTAATTTGTATATATTTGATATAGTATCTGTTTTTAATTATCAGAAGTCTTATTTAATTTTGACTTCAATAAAAATTACATATGGAATTGTAGACATACTCATCTCTTCTACATGTGAGAAGATGCAATATTCCGTTAGCTGGAAGTAGTCAATTAAAATGTTCAGTGCATAAACACAAAAATGTTTTCCCTTATCAAAGATAATACAGAAGAATAATGGTCTTGTGGTTAAAATGTTCAGTGCATAAACACAGAACTCTGCTTCTCAACAAATATAATAGAGAAACCTTATGATTAAACAAAGGGAGGTAAAGTCATCACAGCTGCATTCCTGGCTCTGCTACCAACCCCTGATACAGCTTGTGGCATGTTACATACAGATTTTCAAGCAGAGGTTATACAGGTGCCATGCTGGGAATAGGAGTGCTATTATTTTCTAGAAAAAGCAGGGTATGAAGAAATTTTTAACACTACTCTTGCTCTACTGGAATTTTGAGCATTCACTGCTGTGTTGATGCACTGGTGTCCGCTGTATGGCAGTTCAGGTGCCCTGTTGATAGATGTACATATTCCTCCACATAGCTTAGGACCTCAGAGTGCTGATGGAACTGGATTTGGAATTTGGGGCCCTTGAGGTAAAAAAGAATTTCTATCAATAATTACTGAGTTAATGGCTTCACACAACAGTAATTGGTTATTGCCTAACTGCAATAACCTTGCTCTTTCCCCTTGTTCCCCAAGGAGGCCTTGCCTTTCACACACATGTACTCACAGCTGTCTCTTGGGTCCCAAGGCACCCCTGAGTTACTTCAGCACCCTCCCTTTTCCGTGGTGAGAGGCAGCATGTGCCACTCAGGGATCCCAGATCGGAGGGACAGGAGGACACAAGGGACAGTAACAGCTGAGCCCAATTGTCCGCGTCCCTTCTGCTCCTGATGTTCCCAGAACTCATAGGCATTAAAAAACTTTTACTTTCTGGGGTCAGTACAGAGGCAGGCAGGAAGACAGACAGACAGACAGTCAGTATCTTTTTTTTCTGTCTCTATCCACGGTTTGAACTGAACTTATTTCAAGTGTTGCTTGTCTGCAATGAGTTGTATAGACCTTCTAAATATGAGCATAGATGTCTCCAGTGCTGAATTCCTTCTCACTGTAGTCCTCATTCATGTGAAGCAAGAATAAATAAACAACAAAAGGTTAAACAGAGGACTTGGATGCCCTTCTCTTTCTTAAAGCTAGAATTTAAGTAGGGCATAACCAATGAAGTGATCAAATGCTTAAACTAAGTGGGGTTTTTCCTCATGTAGAAGATACCTTTAACATTCTAAAAAAATATACCTCCTGGTGGAGGAGGCAAAAACATACCCCCAGGTCAGCTTGATACCTGTAATCACAAGGAAATGTTTTTGAGAGTAATCTTGCATTGATGTGGTTCAGTCAAACTCCCTTTACTGGGTTTAGCAACAGATTCCAGCCACTAGCTCTTGGCTCTCCAGGGTGGTACAGCAATGTTGTACCTGGACTAATCTCACCCCAAAGTGAAATTGCCAGTGTTAGATATCTGCAAGAGGTTCTTTCATGAAGAGGGACCTTGCACCAGGCTGTCTGCAGATTCACATGCTGCTTATTGCATGTTCTGGTGTAACTCAACTGTTTTTTAAGTGCAGTGATTTGAGAGTTAGTTCCTTTTGATAAAAATGAACCTCAGCACCAAAACAATGTTCAGTTATGTCTTCAAAACTTGTTTTACAGTAACTGGTAACCATCATAAAGGAAGAAGAAACTTTCAGAATAATGTTTGATAGGACCAAAACTGTTCAAGAATTTATATTGAATTCAATAATTGATTTTTCCAAAAGAAAAAAAGCTTTTCTTTTAATTATTTTTTTTTCAGATCTGATGAAAGATTTTATCCTTTTTGTAGCAGTACATTTCAGCTACTCCTTTTGGAATAGCACTTGGCATCTCAAAGTTAACCTTAAAAAGAAAAAAAAGTAATAAAAAGGAGACAAAGGACTTTGAAACTGAATAACATGTCAAAATATTGAATTCTGGACCAGATGACAATTTTTGGCAAATCCCAAATTACTCTTTTATTTTCCCAAAGGAAATTTGGTTTGGCTTGTTCAAGCTGTTTGGTTTGTCCTTCTGCTTTTTGCCAATTCCGTAAAACAAAATAATTTTTTTTTCAACTTTATTGTGGACCTTTTTGACGAGAGAGAGGGATTTTCAAAATTTACTTTGATAAGAAATAAAGGTCTGCATCTGCTGTGCTTTCTCATTGATTTCTCTGCCTTAAGAATAAACAAAAGCTTTTAAACTTGCTAATTTACAATTGTAAAAGTCTTCTTGTCTATTGCTGCCATTTATCTAGGATAAAGCTAATTATTTTTTACATTGATCAAGTATAGGAGGTGAATTAAACACCTGCTTTTTAAATGTGTTCATCCTTCTACCCCTTGCCATCATAATAATTGAATTTACTACAGGAAATATTGCATGTTCTCACCGGCAGATTAAGATATGTTGAATGCATTTTTTTTCTAATCTTTGAGTGTGATTTTCAATAAAACCAAAGACTTACCTTCTCATAATCTCATTGTGCAAAAGCAGAAACATTGCAAAAGAACAGTGCTGGACGCCTTTTTCCAGAAGAACAATTTCCATTCTACACGCATAGTGGTTTATCCTTAAAGCAATGGCACATACATATATATATGTGTGTGTAGATATAGATAGACAGATAGATAGATAGATGGATAGATAGATAGAGAGAGATAGATAGATAGATAGATAGATAGATAGATAGATAGATAGATAGATAGATAGATAGATGATTGATAGATAGATAGATATTATATATGCTATCCTATGCAATGTACCTCATGGTTTATGTCTGCATTAATGTCACACTTACATGACATTGCTTGATCCATGCTGCTGAAGATTAACTTTGAAAACATTTTGGAGAAGATGCTTGGAGTTCCTGACTGGAAAATCATCTCTGTTAGCTATATTTCAACTAATGCATAAACACACTCCAAGGTTATTGCTCTGATCACTGCAATAATCAGAAACGCGGAAATTTTCTTACATTAAAGCAAACTATTATATACTTGTTCCCTTCTTATCTCCAAGGCCCAAATAGTCTGTCATCTGTCACAGAAATTTAAAAAGATTTAGTGAGTTCTCTCAAAGGTAGAACTAGTTATTGCAAAGAATTTGCCATACACAACAAATATCATAGTGTAGTCACCAAAGGTTGGCTTAAGCTGTTAAAAGTATAAGAAAGTCCTTGTTAATGCTGGAACTGTCATTTTGTCAGCTTGTTGAATCAAAACTTCAGATCTAACAAAATGTGGATTTATTTATTTCTTCATACAATCCTATGGATTCTTTCACAAGATTGAAATTGTAAACAAAACATACCACTAAAATTAATTCTATTAATTAAGATACAGTAAATCCCATGTAGTATACAGTGTTCCTTGTACAATGTTAATCTATAAATACCAGCAACTGAGCTGTGCTCAGTGAGGAGGCTCTTTGAAGCATGAGCTGGATGAAGGAGGCATTCTTTTCAGAGAGTAGCTGCGTTTTATGCAATGCTTCCTTTGGTATTAATTTGCCTTTTCCCCTTATCAGGGTATTTTAGTGTCTTTAGTGTATTTCAAATCTCAGAACTACAGAAAAGCTATGAATATGGCTTGATACACTGGCATTTTTCTGAGAAAAATACAAACTTCCCAATTCAAGTGTGAGGCTGAATAAAAGAGGTAGAGGTCCTTGTGTTAAAGGCACTGTTATCCTGATACTTCACACAGGTTATCATTCCCTAGAGCATGGGCTATTGTTTTCTATCCAGTTAGATATAGTGGGTTTTTTTGGGTTTTTTAAGGAATAAATTTTGTTTAAATAGAAAAGTAAATTCTCTTAGAGGACCTGGCTGCAGTCAATGTGTTAAATCTCCCTTTTTTTTCCCTGCATTCATAACTCTCACCATTGCTAGTGATTGAAGGTCACTAAAACTAACAAAGCTATTCTTGTGGAATAATTCTTCTTCTAACTGACACATGAAACTGAATACAGAGGTTAAAGGAAGTGTCTATGAAGCATCTGACTCCCCAAGATGTCCAGCTGTTTACAAGCACTCTCTGACATTAAGGGTAGGCACTAGATCCTCCAGGTCTTCCTATTTGTAAAAGAATGACATATTTTCTATACCTCAGAGGCTTCCCAAAGTATCTTATTGATAAATGGGATGTGCTTAGATGTTTTTTTCGAGATGTCAGAAGGTTGTATTACTGTCTTCATGTCATTATAGTGGAACTATCTTGTTTAAGGGGACCCAGTAACTGTATTGTGGGCTGCTTATAAATACTGGCCAATAACTAACTAGGTTCTTCAGGATCCAGCAAGGCGTTTTTACCTGTTTATAATTTGGAGATTAAGTTTCACTCCATCGGTGATATAATTTTCAAGAAAGAATGTCACAGATGACCAGAAAATAATGGGCTGTACTCTATGGCTTGACAACATGTTAAGGAGTAGTAAACATACAATTACTATATAAATATATAGTAGTTATATACATATATATAAAATATTTTTAAAAATCAGCATTATTCATTGGTTTAAAGATATCTTAACACTGAAATATTTAATATGGTGGAAATAGGCACAAATCTTTTCAAGACTACAGTGAAACACGGTCTCCTTTAAGTAAACAGTCTCTTTGGTTGGCAAATTAAGGGTAGAAACTTATAAGAAGTTTTTAGTTTATCAGCCCTTGTTGTGTTGTTTTCCAGCCAGTGGCATAACTCCCAAAGAGTAGGCCAGGAATGGACATGGCCATGTCATCCCAGGGTGATGAACTCTGTTGGATTTATGCTAGAGAAAGAATGCAGAGCTAAGAGTGCAGAAGCAAGGAGCAGGATAGATATACAGAGGCAGGTACTGTATGTGAGAGAAGGACAAGCAATACCAGGTGAACCCCAGCATAACTGCAAGGAACAAAACATTTGGGATCACTTCCCTATTTGTTAGCTTTGAGGGGCTGGATCATCAATAAAAAAATTACAAATCTGAGTTAGATTGGCTTGTCTTTCTGTGCTTGTGATATAGCTGGATTGTCTCCAGTAAATGATGAATATCTGGCTTATGTTAGATTAGGTGGCTAGAAAGCCTCTGTTCAGCATCTTCTGAACCAAGGAAACCCTTCTACATGTAATGTAGCTTGCTTTGATTATTTCCTAATTCTGTCTAGATTAGACTAAGGAAATGGTTTGTGTGCAAGGTCATGTAACACTTCAGTGACCAGCTACAGAGAAAGAGATGGAAAAGCTTAGTTTAAACCAAAGAGAAAAAGCAAAATACAGGTAGAAGCTGATGAAAGTGTAAGAAAACATGACATGGAACTCACTTTCTTGTCAGCACTTAAACGGGTTGTTTAACCTGTCTTAACATTATTAATTGGATATTTATAATATTCTAGGAATGTTTTATAATTGTATTTATGTAAAACATTGTAGAATAGTTTAAAACCTAAACTTTAAATCTTCCCTTCCCCTTCCCCTTTGATAAAGCAGGTGCAGGTTTAAGAAAAAAGGCTAAATGAGCAACTGTAGTGAAGAGATCAATACTAAGACATTCAATTACATTTCCCTCACAGGAGGTTTGTTCCAAATCTCATTGAAGTCATCAGAAAGATTCCCACTGACTTCAGTGGGGTTTTGATGAGACCCAGGGGACACAGCCAGAGAGAGCACCAACACTGTTTTGCTGACTTAGAGCCCTTCCTCTGAGTAACTTTCTTTTTTTTTTCGAGAGAACCCATTTTTTTCTGTTCTCAGACTTGCACTTTGGGTCTGCAGAAAGTTGCTGTGCCCTGAACCTCTTCTAGTGACTAAATCCTCCTCAGATCTTCCCAGTAGTGCTGGACAAATGGAGCAAAAACATTTCTTAGTCACCTTCCCTCTTTTTCATGCATCCTGGTCTGTTCTAGCCCCAAACAAAATTCCCATGTTTATGCAAAATATTAGCTGGCTTTATTTTTATTAGGGGCATGCTTTATTAATCTTAATAAATCAGTTTGTCACTTGCTTTCTGACTGCCTCTCAAGTAAAACGGGGATTGACTGTGCGATAACACTGTTTATGTCATGCCTGAATAGTTTAAGGTGAGGCTTTGAGTAGTTTTATTGCTTTTGTTTATATAGGTAAACCCAATCTGTGCATTTGAAATGATTGATGAAGTGCAGTCCCACTTGGAGTGTTTGTCATCATTCATGCGCTGAAGTGACATTTCTTTATGTATTTTGGCATAAACATATGCAACTACTGGCAAAGCATTTGACCCTGGAGTCTGACTATTTGTCATTCTAATCTTTTTTTTTCCTACCCCAAAGTCAGGCAAGTTACTGTATATTCTATCTGAATTCATGTTGCTAATTATTCAAGAGATAGTAAAACAGTTCTGTGGCTGGAACTGTGTAAGTTGCTGAATGTGCATTCTTCTTTCCACAAGTTAGGTACTTTGCTGCAATATAAATATAGTTGGGAAGTGTGTAAATGTCAAGAGCAACAACCATATCGAGCTACAGTATCTTTTCAGTAAAATCTGAAGCCTATGCTTTGTCAATAGAATAAGGCAAAATACTTTGCACGGGATTTAGCAGATCAAATGTGAGCAGAGATTAAGTAAAATACATTAAATATATCTTGGGATATAATTTTCCAATAACACAGTTACAATGAAAAGCAAGTAACCAATAATTCACATTATGTGAACAGAGATAAATGGATGATGCCTTAACCTCCAGGCTCAGGGTTCAGACTGTGTGCTGTCTTGTTGGAAAAGAGCTGATTATTTATTGGGGAAAATGTCAGAAAAAAAATTAAACTGTAAAGTAATTTTGTCTGGAAAGCAATCACTTGTCATTTGTAAAATATATCAACTTTTTTTGAAGAGTCATAAAAATAGTATACCTCCTCAAAACTTACTTGTCTAAATAAGAGTTCTGAATATAGCATATGTATCTAAAATAACTGAGATAGATTTAAGTATTTGTACATAGAAAGCAAATTACAAATATGATCGCTAGAAAATCAGTCCCAATCTTTATAACAAAGAAGATGTGTCCTAAAATGACATATTTAAATGGCTTTCATTCTAAACTTAGATAACACTTTCTAAATTTACATTAACATGATACGATTTTTTTTTCCCCCTAAAGTAAAGTAAGTATTAATTCTACTGGGTTTGCCACAAACTTCCACACATTTATGTGCACAGAAGCATCATACAAATTCTTCAGAAATACAGTGTACTGATGAAAGTTCAAGCCTTGGTTTCAAACATTCACCTAGAAGGACAAAAGACAAATCAAGCCATGCAGGACACGCAGCTGCGCACGAGATGACACCATGAGTCTACATCTAGAGAGTGGTTGACTCTAGGGTGGCTGAGGAGCTCTCCAATTTCCACTGGCAGGGTTGGTGAAGATTTGCCTGTGTAAAAACATTTCCGTTTCCTTGAGATCTTCCTTGGTCTTCAGCTGTAAAGGAGTCATAGTACTTCTATGTAAAAAAAGTACTAAAAAGGTCTTCAGATTTAGTCCTGAAACAGGTTCCATGCTCATACAGGGGGAATAAAGTACCTTACTTTGCTATTTATATTCCAATTCATGTTTGCCCATGAATTCAGATTCTACTAATATATAGGGTAATAAAATGTCTGTTACCAATGTAAAATAGCATATTTTATTGCTACAAATACCTGTACATGAAAGCTCTGCATAAAAACGTACCATTTAAGGTATTCTTTTCTGATATTTTCCAGAAGTTTCTGAAAGATATGAAAGTTATGTATATATTCTCCATGCTCTGAGACTAATAACCATGGCCATCTGCATTTTCCTTCCCTTCTCCTCTTTGCTTTTATCTATACAAAGATAGCTTTATATAGTTTTTTTTCCCTATTACACTTGTCAAGGACTTTGATTTCCACATAGTTGTTCTATTAAAATTTTACTACATTTCACTCAGTGCGTTAAATAGAATCTATTTTGGTTATTTTTAGAGTGTCAAAAAAAAAAAAAAGCCAAAGGTTGCCATCATGTTCACAGAAATACTTTTATTCTCCTCCTTCTTCTCAAAATAACCCTGGCATAAAAAGGGAGAAAAGATGAGAAATGGTTTGGATTTTTTTCATGGGGAATACTTGCCCTTTCAATGATGATACATTTCTTTGTACTTTTTGTTATAGGAAATGACATATAGTTGGAAAAATCTCTGAGAAATGCTTCTCATTATCAAATCATTGTATGCAGTAAATGTATCATGGCACTGCTAAAACCCATGGTACAAACTGAACTGCTTCTATAAAGGAAGATTGGCAAACAATATGCTGCAGGTGCACTCAGTCTTACCTCTGGCGCTTTTTTTTTTTTAATCTGAAATAGAGCTCATGCAACTGATGCATCAAAATATTTGTGGTCTGAGGAGGAAATAGGGGGTTACTTGTCAGGCTTCTGTCTCTTTCTGTCTGGCTTTTTTCTCAAGTTTGACTCCTGGCATGTCACTGTTTTGGAATATGTTGCCTCAGATATGCAACAAGTCATGTGTAAAGCAAATACAGCACCACTTTAAGTGAATGTCTTTCTTGAAAAAGGAATATATTCCAATTACATTAATCCATTAATGGTTCATTTCCTCAGATAATTGGCTACTTATGTGCATCTTTCTTTGCATCCACTAAATACACAGCCTAAAGTTACCAGGATCTATGTTAAGGCAAATGATTTCATCCTAGGTTAGCATTTACAAGCTAAGACCAGTTAAGACAACATAACTTCAATGAATAGACTTGCCAAAAAACAAATTTTGTTCGTTGACCGATTTCCTGCCTTCCAGTTACAGCTCATAGAAAATGTTGCCTTTCAATTCCTTTCAAGAATGGTATATAAGAAACTGGGATACTGCATTAAAACCACAGTCTTAAATTATAATTTGTCATTAATAGTTTCCGTTGGTGAAAAAATTTTAATGTAATAATAGTAACTGGCTTTGTCATTCAGGTATGGATTTTTGTAGGAAAAAATCTAATTTTTCAATGAAATATTAGATTTTTCCTATTTTTTTCCCATTTTCCATTCCAGTTTTTATTCCAGAAAAAAAACTCTCACATTCCTAGTTGCCCCAATATATGGTCTGGTATATTAGGAATAAACTACTGATGTTACCTTTCAGAAATTGTGATAAAGTTTGAACTCAGTCTCCAAGTTCTGACTTACTTGTATTCTTTAAAATTTGGTTCATATGTGACTACCAGTTGCTGATTACAACACATAGATACACTAATAATTGTTGACTGATTATCCCTTGACAGAAACTTGATTATTCAAAAACATCTAAATAAGTAAATGGCTAAAAAATAATTCCCTTATTTTGTAATGCAAGGATCCCAAAATTTCCTCCTCTTCTCTCTTCCATTGTTTTCTCCATTTCACTTACACCTTTATTTTAGTTTATTTTTCCTCCTTTTTGTCAGAGTTCTCAGCTGTCCCAAATATTGATTGAACCTCCTGAAATTTTGACAGTGTCCTTCTCCCGAAGCTCCATGGATGCCTGCCTAAGTGTCAGAATCGCAGAAATACTATGCTCCATCTTCTAAAAGTGCAACAAAAAGATCAGGGTGTATTTCTCTTTCTCACCTTGAATGTGGAATTGAACCTTCCCTATTTAAACTTGAAAATAAAATTTTTCATTTAAAAAAAAAAGGCATGTTTTCTGCAGAAAATACTTTAGTTTTTGAATTTTGTTCATTTGCTTGTTTACAAAAAGCAAATGACCCAAGCCCCAGAGTATTTCAGCTCTTAGTGAACTTCAGGGAAAAAGTTAAAGCAAGTCCTGTGGCTCATATTGTGGAGGTCATCCAGTCAGGCAATCACAGTCATCCCCTCTGGCTTTAGGAATCTGTGGAACACCAAGTGCTTCAGTGCACAGTAGCTTCTTCTGGGAGTTCAGCTCCAGTGGCTGCTTCTCTTTTCAGGTACCAACTTATTCTGAAGAAGGAAAGGTCTATCAAGTCATATATTTCACTGTGAAACAGGGAAAAGAGATGCAACATTTGATCTCAAAATTTCTGCTTGCCCAGAAAAATGGAACTGCTGATGACAATTGAATCTCCCTTCCTGAATATAGAATGTTTTTCTTGCACAGTTACATGAACCTAATAACCATATCAATCAGAGTTCTTGAAAGTAAAGCAGTACATTCTACTGAAGTGTCTGAGGAGATGCTGAGGTTAAGAATATGTTTGAATTTCTGGAGGGATGACAAGGTTGTTTTCGTTTCGAAGTTAACTGGGAACATGAAGAAGCTGTGAAATACTAAGCAAAGTATACTCAGAAAAGCAACTGAAGTTTGCAAAGAGAAGGAAAAATCACTTACATGGAAGACCTTACATGTCAAGTACTCCTGGGTTTACACGTACATGGGTAAGTCTATGTAGATTTATAACAAGGGTGGTATGAGTGCAGCAATTGCACTGGTATATTGGAATTGAAGTTTCAGTATGTTCACAAGCCAGGGGCATAGTTCTGATATGGCATTACCTCAAATACAGCAATAAACCTGCACTCTAGGATGAGAATAGCCTGAAAGATGGAAATAGATAGGAAAACAGGTAAAGAATGCCAAATTAATGTATAGCCCTTGGCTTCATAGGGGCTTACAGTGATTTGTAGATATGAAAAGAAATTTCATTCAAATATTAATTAAATGTAGACTTTGGCCTGAAGTCCTTCAAACTAACACTGGCACTGTTTGAGACATTGCTATTCTGTGCTCCTGATTTTCCCCTCATTGTTAATATGGAGCTACGCAGTATTGGTCTGGATTTTTAGCTTCTTTGGTGAATTTGCTCTTTCCTTTCAAATTTTCTGATTAGAGGGGATCACTGTCCCTGAAAATTATATTGGATTGCTGTAAAATGCAGTCTCTCTTCAGGATATGTCTTCGTAAGAACATTGAACATTTTGAGACAGAACAATAGGAGCATTTAAGGTTCAGTCTCTAAACTTTCCAAACAACAGGTTGCCCAAGCATCACAATTATTAGAGTGCTTAAGTAATTTGCAGAGATTATCAAAAGTCTATCCCTAAGAACAGGTGATGTTTCAGGAAAACTGCAGAGAGAAGAGGATCACTTTGCTTACAGAGTCTTGCAGAGTGGAAGGAACCAAAACTTGCTGACCTTTACTGAAGTGTTTTCACTTTTGTGTTCTTACTAAGATAACAGGCACTGATACACTGACAGGGAACATTCATCATTCAACTTTTACAAAAGAGTGTGGAAATTCACCTTTGATGGCTGTTTCTGAAATGACAGGTGAGAAATTGTGCAGAGATGCTTTTCAGGAACTATTGGCTCAAAAATTAATAAAAACAATTGATGATATGTCCAAATTTGAGAACACAAGATCCCAAAAGCTGCTTTGCTTTAACTGCCACAAGAAAAAGTAGTGAAAGCCAGTATCTTATTTGGAAGATAAACATCTTGAGAAAATTGAGATACTGGAGATCAAGCTTCAGGTAGTTTGCACAGGTTCTGCACAGAGCAGAGCAACTGCAACAGAAAATGCTGAGTCGCCACTACTGCTGAGACATGCTAGGATGATCATGTCTATGGTCTTTCAGACCAACATACATTTGGACTGTTTGACAGCATTTTTCTGGAGTAATCAGTTGTGTTTCCCTTCTTTGAAAACCAGGTATTGCTCTGGATTTCACAGTGACACAGAAGTAAGGACCAGATTGGGTGAAGATAGGCAGATGTGCGTAGAGGGAAGTGTTTCTGAATGCTAGGCAAGGATCGAGACGGTCTTGGACTTACCACAGCCATAGTTTAACACTGGAAAACAACAAAATAGATTCAAATTTGCTTCAGATCAATCACATGAGAAAGTAATCCTCTTTCCCCCAGCCATGAGGTTATTAGGTACATTCCTCTGGGCTTTCATCGAAAGCTCCAGACATGAGCTTATCTTAAAGTACAAGGTGAAACTTTCAGATGTTTTAAAAATATTTGTGGAATGGGAATGGGAAGCCTTCGCACTGCAAGTTCAAATTACATGCCTGTATTAGAACACTTTATTCATTTTCCATATTAAACCAAATATAAAACAAATAAACTATTTTGTTTATATAAAGGTCTATGGTATTATAAAAGATGAGAATAAACTTTGTATCTGTTTACGGGTTGCGTTTCTTGCCAGCCTCTCCCAAACTCTTATCTGAAAAGGGCCAATACCAGTGGCGCTTTCTACATTTGCAAGTAATTTAGCACATCTGGAGTAAATCAGTAAGCCAAAATAGATGATGATGAGGTCCTCACACTTGTTATATGCATTTCAGGTGCTCTGCTTCACCCAAGATTTAACCCTGGACTGAACATCCCAACCATGCATACCATTTAACACCATTCAGAGAAGCAGTCACTGTTAGTGACTGGTGCACATACAAGTTCTCCAAAAAGAAACCAGTTCATTCATCAAGATAATTCTGTGAAGCAAAGCAACCTGCAGTTAGCAGAGGTATCCAGGAGTTTTATTTCAAAACTAGATTTCTGCTCAAATCAAAGCATTAATGCAGACACAACTTGCATGACTGTATGGAGAAGCTGAATATTTGAGAATGTGAGTGTGAGTCTTGAATTAAACATTAGCACTGAACACAATTCAGAACTTCTTGAATTTGAAAGTGTACATAAGGAATTAGAATGTATTTTTAAGAATTTAAAGAAGCAACAAAATGCTTCAGCACGCTCCATATGAAGTGTGTGTTGGAGATTAATAAAATATTTGGCAAGTGCCAAAGGAAAGTCATGAAAATTTGTTTGTATTATCTAACTTATTTTGAAGGAAAATTTACAGTATTACTAAAGTTTTTCCACTCTCTGACAGAGGTATTGACTTTTCTCAATATTTTTGCCTAAGGTTGAGTGCGGCCTCTGTATGTTTTGAGATCAGATTCACTTTGATAAAGCACCCAAAAGTTCAAATGGGCATTTGGAACTCCAGAAACTCTCTCATTCCAAACAACACACTTCTCTTTCTTCCCCATCCAAACAATGTCATGATTTTTACTTCTCCTTCAGCATTCCAAATTATAAGTACATTTCAGGACATTTTCAGAGAGATGGTACCAGCTCCTCAAGAAATGATCAGATTACTTTTTCATTCTGATTCTTTCTGGGAAGTCTGACACCTCTCTCTGCAGACCTTCCTTTCTCTCCTCTAACACATATCTTCATGTTGGCATTTTCTTCTTAACGTACCCATAATTACTCCTCTGGGCCTCACTATCATTCCTTTCAGTCTTTAAAGTGGCCTTGACACAATACATTAAAATCACCTTCTTATACAAGACTGTCTAAAGAATTGTCTAAACATTTCAAAACAGAAAAATTAACCTGATTAAAACAAACTTTATTGCTGTTAAATAGGTTAGAGAATTGAAGGCAAACAGTTTAATCCTTTCCACAGAACTCCATTAAAATCCCTAATTCCACTTAGGAAGCTCCTGGAAACTTCAGAACTGGATGTGGTAACAAAGCAGAAAAGTTAAACAAACTGTAAGTTTTAAACAGAAGCAGAAATGTTAGATTTTTACCCCCTAATGGAAATAAGGATCTTAATGGTTTTCTGTCTGGTATTTGGAAAAGAAAAATCTATGTCCTCTACCTTTTAACTGCTCTGAAGTAGGAATTTGTTGGCAATTTCCAAGGTGAAATGAGGGGAGAAGGGAATAAGGGAAAGGAACTTCGGTGTTAGTAACTCTCGGTGGCTTTTTACAATGAAAATGAAAAATGCCTTGTCTGGTCCCTAACCATTTTAAACCACTGTTTCTTTTGACAGCTTCAAGTTGCTGAATTGAGTATCTTTTAAGTTTATCTCTTTTATTTCTTCTACTCAAATAAGTTCACTGTCATTGTTATTAAAACAAACCCAAACAATCCTTAAGAATATATAGTTGTCATTTAACGTCATGATTGTTTTTACTTGAAGGCCACCAAAGGGCCCCTTATTCACATCAGTTTTCTGCATTCCTGAGTGGTAACCTGACTGTTTTGAACACTAAGGCATACTGACCAATTTTTCTAACACAAGACACAGATGTAGGCTCTACAGCATTTGATATATATACCATTATAGTAGTATATTTTACTTATGTTTGAACTAGAGACTCAAGAACTGGTGTTTTGCACTCTGTATCTTTCTTCAAAAACCTGGTAAATTTTGGATTGTCAAGTTTTTCCTGCCAATCTCTCTCCTCATTACTATTTCTTTAGCAGATGCTGAGAAGTGGTAAAAACTCTTGTACTGCCTGTATTAGACATAGAAAAATCACATGCTGAGGTTCTACAAACAGAGAATCAGAATCTTTGTTCTGACATTGAACGATTTCATATTTTCCTGAAATAAATCAGACACCCTCTTCAGCTTAGGTCTCATTTTGATGTTTAAGAAGAAACAAAAAACTCATAATATTTATTTCCCCCAAATTTGCTGAAGGTTAAAGTTGCTCCTAATAAAACAAATGTGGAGTTTCTAAGGAACAGTGTTAAATTGCTGAAAGTTTTCACTAGAGTTGCACGAAGAACAGAACAGGAAAAAACTAATATCTTGATTTGATTTCATCCTTAGCTTGATGTGATTTGATTTTCAGATGCTGTTCTTTATCTACCTAAATTCAGCCATATGAATTTAACCATTGTATTTAAGATAAAAATTGAAAAATGCAGCCTTCTAGAACAACACTAAAACATCTGAGTGGTTCAAAAACTTTTTTGTTTAAATTCTCCTTTACCAAAAGAATCCAACTTGTTGACAGATAACACATGCACACACTCCCTCACACACCCTTTAGAAGATGTGAATGTAGCTTAAGCAGCACCTCAGTCTATAAAATCAGTTTTATTCAGAGTATGGTACTTCCCTAGTTTCCTTTGATGATACAACAGCTAATTGAACTGCTTAAGGGACAGACTTCTGTTCCCAGGAGATGGATGTGCAGTCCCTGTCTGTGGAAGTTTCCAAGACCTGACAGAATACAGACTTGAGTAATGCAATCTGTTCTTAGAGCTAACCCTGCTGAGGGTGAGAGGCAAGACTAGGTCGTTGTGAGGCACCTTCCAATATGAATTATCCCATGAGTTAACATCTACTACTCTTCTTTCTCTTCTTGATTATTATTTTCCTGGTTATTTTTCTTATCTCTTATTTCTTGTGTTTTTCTGAATTTCTAAATACTTCTTCCTTACTAGGGTGGAAAAAAGGAATCAACCAAATTCACATGTCTTTCTAGATCTTCCACTGTCACAGAAAAGTAACACAGCATTAATTCACCTCGATTTAAAATGGTGTGAACACCCAGGGCAAAGGGTGTTGCCAAAGTCCCACAGTGGAGGAGCTGGACTGTGTGTTACCCCTAAGCCAGTGTCAAACCCACATGGTTTCTTTCCACTTGCCTGAAGGACTCCACCTGGTTTAATTCCCCTGACAGCTCCAAGTTACTAACTCTGTGCCACCAAACTCAGCTCTCCTTGGTGCAGCAGAGCCATCTTAGTTCAAGGTGGTCATCCCTCCTGGGTTACAGCAGCTGATGCTGAGAGCAAAGCCATGAGAGGAGAAGGGATATATAGCTCAAAGCAGCAAGTTACCACTGATCACCTGCCTGGCAGGTTCTGTTACTGTTAGGTGAGAAGAGCCTGTGTGAAGACTACATCTTACAGTTCAGAAAACACAGGGAGGTTTGGGGAGCTTTTAAGTAATACTCATTTTTTTGACCATGACTGTAATCCTCAGTAAATATCATCTTCCGTGTTCCTTCCTGTTTTTAATTACATATTCTATTTTTAAATTATTTCTATTTTAGAATAGCAATAAAAGACTCTAGCACAGTGCATTTCTAAAGGCATACTAGTCTTTCAATTGTATTCTGTTGTATTTTAATTTTATACTTTCAAGAGCTGGTAGCCACTCGGCCTTCAGCTTCACAGCCAAGGCTTCAGGTTCTTATGACACCACATCAGGCTTTTTTTACATGCCAAAACACACTGTTCTGTGGCTCAAATAAATGATTCTTTAGCGAGTCACAAAGCCATGATGCTAAACATTCATCATGGTAGAATTATTGCCTTGAACTGAGGTGGTCTGGCTCTTTAGAGGATGGCATGTATATGTACACCTTGGTGCCATGAGTCCTCAGACTTTCTACAGAGCATTGCACTCCCAGCTTGCATGGCCTGAAATTGAAACCCACCTATTGCTGGATTGTTTCAAAGGATTTTGAGATAAGAGGAAAGTTGTTGCTAAAGACATTAGTTTTGTTCTGCCCTTTATAAATTTCTTGTGATGTTATTCTTGTTCAAATACCCTCTCTGGGCTATAGCTAATGGAGAAATAAAAAGAACTTTCTTTGGCTTTTTTGATTGGTCTTCCTGGTTTTCATTCATGGATATCTTTATGATTCTCCTGTATTCATTTTTCAAGGTTGTCTCTGCAATTATGACACATTATCAAGGCAATTCAAAATAATATATAGACGTTTTAGCATTTCCTCTCTGCTGATGGCTTCCTTGTCCTTTCTTTTTTTCTTTCTTTTTCTTTTTTTTTTTTTTGCCCTGATGATGAAACACAGTTAAAAGCAGGCTGAGCTCATTCAGCATTGTTCATGTTCTCTGACTTAACATCTCTGTATCATCCTTGATTTAAAGAAGTATAGGATGCAAGGCTGTTTATGAATATTTCTTTTTATAGTATACGAAAAAGAACAAATATCAAACAAGCAAAAACAGAGTCTAAGGTACAGAAGGCTGGGTTTCTTTTTTCTTCCCTGTCCTTTTGAAAGAGAAGGAGCCAGCTCAGCTGGGTATCAGTCATCACAAGATTCTGGTTTGATTTCTGCAGGTGGCAGAGGTAGAAGTCTTGGCTATGCAGGGTCTGGGGATTCAAAGGGGGAAATTGGTCAGAAGTTCTTTTGCTTCATCAAATTGTAATGGGGAATGAGTAAAATTTACCAGACTTCTTTAGTATCTCATTCTTTTGCAATCTGGAGTACTATCAGATAATAGGAAAGAACTGGCCAAAGTCTACAGACTGAAAAGTCTACTGTTGAACACCTATGAACATCTATATGCTTACTAGGGATGCTTTTGACCTGCAAATCGTGAGGGTTTTTTTTGTTTTGTTTTTACCAAAAATATGATAAGTTCATCATCTCTGAAGATGCCTTCATTGCTCGTATATGAAACTAATGAAACAAGAGGTTAATTTTAAGGGACCATTAAATCTCTTCCCTAGAAGAACAAGAATCTGCAAATAAGATCAAGAGAGGCAGAATTAAAATAGAACTTTAAAGGCAAGTGTTCTTATTCGTATGAGGTACAACCAGACAGTCCTGGAATTCTGACAAATAAAGACAGTGTGTTCTTAAAATAATAAAAAGGGAGGCATGGTACAGTAAAAACAATGTGATTGTGAACTATATATCCCAGAAGCTGAAAAGTAAGAATATCACCTGTGGTCTGGAAAACTATGGGGCACAAAACTGATTTTCTATTTATTATCTTTGCAAACATCTTAATGATATTTAAAGAAATGCACAAATGATTATGTAAAAAATATACTGAATTAATGCAAAGGAAAAATACATTACAAGTGTTATTTCTGCAATAAATAGCACATGAGGATTGTGCAGTACACTTTGTATCCTACTCTTTGTGATAGCACTGAAATTTTGATATTCAGTTTCAATTCACATGTCACAAGACATCTGATTTATTTTTTTAATTAAGCATGATCAATCATTACCTGATGTTCAGACTGACTTCTCAAAATGCTTTTTCTCTTAAACAGAAATAATGAAACAGAAGGCTAAGACAAACAGGAGACAAGCGATTGTGAACCGTTTTAAAAAAATCTCTATTAAAAATAAATCTTTGTGATGCTTGTTTCTCATCTAAAAAGAGGATACAAAGAAATGTTGAAAACTGTGTAGTAATTGATAAGGGCCGTAATTGTTTAGCAAAGTGAAAGGTTCAAATCTATTTTATTATTCACCTCTGTTGTCAGAACTAGGCTTCTGAGGTGGAAGTGCAGCAATTTTGTGTGACACCTACCACCTTTTGCCCCTCTTTCTCTCTATATTAGCTCCTAGAAAACCCTCAGAGCTGTAAGTAACTCAACAGATTCTAGCATTGTAAGATGGAATAGATACTCTGTTAGCCATGTGCTAGAACAGTGACAGTCTCTGAAGCCTGTAGTTCTTTGTTGATCATCAAAAGCTTTGAAGAGTAATGTGAAAAGCAGAGAGAGGCCTGAACATTGCATTTAGTGTAGATTCTTTCACTGCTTTATGATATTTTTCCCTGTAAAGAATTTGCTGTTGCAGTTGTCAAGCCAGCAATACTTTAACTGGAATCTGGCAAGGACATGCCTGAACTCTGACATGCCTGACAGAACTTAGAGTTATGTTTCATAAAATGTGAACTTAAATGTGTTATGTCTTGTACACGTACAATTTTTTTTAGTATTTATTTTCAGAATATCCTTGTATTTTTTCAATTTTTGTGTGTGTGTGTGTAATGCAAAGGTCTCTCATAATCTAACTACTTATTTAGTAGTCAAAGGAAACTATTCTGTTTCTAAACGCAGCATTTCTACACTGCCTATATTTCAGTGTAGAAGGGTAGAAGTAATTTCAGTGTAGGTTTTAGCCTCTTCAAGTCTGTTGAAATATGTTTTTAGAAGTTGAAAAAGTAGTTGTACCAAGATTTAGCACACAATTTAAAATTGGTAAAGCAGCATTTTTTCTTATAGATATCAACTATAAGATTGATAGCTGATCAATTTCTTTGTATTAACGGAAAGAAAAAAAGAATAAACTTATTGAAACTACTTCATTACCTAGTTTCTACCTTTATTGTAAATCTGGATTTATCTCCTAAAGGATATTTGGTGGTTATCTCAACTAGAGAACAAATGGTTTTCCTTTAATCGCCTGTTTTTCACCAGTTGCATGTTTCTGTAACTTCTTTCCTCATAAAATATTGAAGCAACATGTGTTAGGACAGATCTCCTTAATGCTCATGATTTTTTATTTTTTTTTAACTTTTCAGGACATTCTGAGATACTATCAAGCTTTATTAGCATATTATATTCTTAGTCTGTGCATGAAACTCCAATTAACATAACTAGGAGCTGTGCACTACATACAGTAGAGCAAATAAAACATTACAATTCATCACCAACTTTCTACATTACATCTTGACAGATATGATATAAAATGTTAAACTACAGAGAAAACTTTTGCAGATTATGGTGTAAATTTTCCTTATTTGTTTAGTAAATATGTCTTTTAGGTTTTAGTTATTTGCTTCTTGTATGCCCTGTCCAAACTCCCTGCCAGGAACTTTCCTCACTAGACCAGGTTGCTCAAAGCCCTATCCAACCTGGCCTTGAACTTTTCGAAGGATGGAGCATCCAGAACTTTCTGTACAACCTGTGTCATTGTCTCACCACCCTCATTGTAACACTTTTTTCCTTATGTCTAACCTAAACCTGCCCTCTTTCAGTTTAAAACCATTACACCTTGTTGTCTCACTACAAACCACAGGAAAAGGAGAGCAAGAAAAGCTAACTCCTGCCTTGTACCAAGAGTGCAGGACCATGATTTATTCTGCTTGGTATCAGAAAACAAGGACCTTAGTAATCTCCTCCCTATGGTGTGAGTTCCTTTAGGATCTGTCCTCTCTTCATAGCTACTCTGAGCCTAAACTTTGCTAGAGGTGTGAAAATCCTTGAGGGAACTAGAACTAAAGAGAGTTCACCTTAATGACCTTCGTATTAGAGATTATACATTGTACCTCTTCTTAGTGGTGATAGATGATAGTGTGCTTTTTCTTCCTTCTGCATAATGTGTGAGATTAAGGTCATACAGAGGTAAACCATAATAAATAAAGGGATCTATAATAGAAAACAGTTTTCTAAGTGAGAGTCAAAAAAGACAGGAAATCCTGAGCCATGGTTCCTGCTCTGCCCCTGTGATCAAGGAATTTACATCCAATTCGTCAAACTGAGGGCACAGATTCCTAGAAACTTGCTCTTTCTGAAAAAGCCAGGAAATTAAATACTTGGAGAGAATGGGGATAGTCTCACAACAAATGGGAACACTCAGCAAACTAGATCCCACAATTCAGATTTGTTTCTTATTGCTGAGGGATGAATTTGTTGATAAAAAGTTGCTTAGTGGTATATATCATGCTATATTTGCTCTTTTCACTCAGGGTATCCTGACTAGAAAATCCATCCCCTAACCAGCTGCTGCAGCAACTCTGTTTTGCTAAACATGATCTACCTGACCTAGTATACACGTATTTAAGCAATTTGTGTGGAAGTATGTAAATAGAGGGGTAAATTTTGCTTTCATACCGTTAACTTAGCAGATTACAGGTATAGAAACACACTGTCAGACGAAGCAAGCTGGATCATCATGCTGTGAGGCCCTAGGAAATGGCAAAGTTGTAGCAACAGAACAGGGAGTTGTCACCTGCTCAAATTGTATTCAACGGAAAAGGTAACAAAGTCTATACTATAAAAAGCTGATGCCAGAGACTTTATCAGATATAGAAATATATAAATAAATATGAGAATAAAAAACTGTTGTATTTTAAATATTACTCTAAGCATATCCAGAATGGCAACAATGGTTACAAACAACAGGAGAGTCAGAAGATGCATTCATGACAATGGCCCCAAATTCCAGAAGGGAAAGAAGCAATGAACATTAGTGCAACCATATTTTTTGGTAAGGTCTCGGACAGGAGACAGCTGACAAATCTGGGCTGGCCACACCTCAAGATGTAGCACAACTAGAAATAACACCAATGTCTGACATTATTTATTATATTATTTATTTATGAGGGTATTGTTAAGTTTACATAATGATGCTAGGCACTGGCAGTGCTACTTGAAATCCACTTTCAGCTTAGCTACTAGGATGTTTGAAAGCATCTGTAAGTCCGTATTATGCTGATATTGATTCTTAATTCTTAAGTTTATTTAGGAAAGGAGGATGTGAGGAACTGAACCTCTAAGATCTTTCTAAGGCAATTAAGGCTGGTTGTTTCTCTGTGTAGAAGCTGCTCTATCACAGAATATTGATCATCTGGAACTAAATAAAGCAGAACTGATGACTAAATAATATATATCGATTTAATATATGTGAACATACAGAGCCACAATATGTGGACTAGGTAGAACCTGAAAGCAGCCATTGAGCTTCTACAGAAACTAGAATTGTCATCCAGCTTTAAATCCCTGTTTTCATTACTCTAACACCCTTTGACAGTTTGCAGAATGGTTTACACCTGCATTTTCAGTGCAGTGCCAGGTACTCACACCTATTTTTGATTTGTATGACTGAAATGTGCATAACTATGAGCATGCATGTTAAATGTCAGGTCATAATTCTCTTCCCCAGTCTTTTAATTTGTATCACCAAGAAAAATAATTTCCTTACATAATCCACAACCATTTTATGAACCTTGGAAAAATGCTGAAAGACCAGCAAGAAGATGCAAATCACCACAAATTTTAACACTGCAACAAGTGCAAGTGTGAAATGTGTATCATTTGTAAACAATATAAATAAATAACTATTCCTGAAATTAATACACTTATGCAACTATACTTAAAAGTACAGCTCTTTGTTTAAAAACAGGTTTGTTTTTCCCCCAGATCCTTTGTTCACTGGTGATTTACCTATGCAAAGCTGCCTCCCAGTGTGTTCTAAACATCAGTGGCTACAATAAGTGAGAATTAACCTAGTGTAGGAAAAAGTCTATCTTGTAATTATTCAGGAAAAGTATCGCAATGAAATCTGAATATTTTGCTACTTCTAAGATGTTTTTAACACAATAGTGCTGAAACATTTTTTTAAAAAAAGAAAAATGAACACTTATTCTGATTTAACAGTGTAATTTTATTGACTACCAAAGAGCTATTTCTGATTTATACCACAGAGATCAAAATCAGACCCAGTTTCTCTATAATTTTCTTCCTAACATTTCCGTATGGATGAAAATCTAAGTAAGATTATGGGGTTTTATGCACGCATATTTGGCAGCCTTTTCGTATTTATTCGTGTAGCAAATATCATTTGAATTTGGTGCCTTTTGCTAAAGAGTCAAATAACTTATTTGCTCTATGAATAAGTATTTGATAGCAGATCAGACAAAGATAAGGCATGAGGTATGAGTTTGCAGATGCAATGAAATGACTAAAAGGCCAATTTATCCCTCATGTAACATTGCTGAAGTCAATGAATTTGATCTTTATGTCGAAAATCCAATTTCACACTTAAATAGATTATTTATATCAGAATTGTTTGTTTTTGTTTAGTACTAGCACTTGTAAGAATACCCTGTAGGATGAGACCAATTCAATTCTAACTTTTACACATACAGTAAGCACACAGTCTGTTTTTTTCCAAATACATCACCCCAACTCATGTCAAGGAAATTCCAATGTACTTGCACAGTACATATAATTAGCAATCATTAGTCCAATTAGTGAAGATTAGGGATTTAGATGAGATATGACACTTCAGCTAGAGATAGTTCAGAGAAATCAAAAAGCTGGACTGATATCAGGAACTGTGAGGAAATATAGTTCTTAAAATGGAAAAACCATAGGATCACCAAAACAGTGGCAGAAAATTGGACTAAGCTGAAGGGTAGAATGAAAAATCTTTTAGAAAAGAACAGTGGCTGTTCCATAGTATAGAAGTAGGATAAAAAGGTGAATGCATAGGAGTCAGTAAGATTTAGGACACAACGATATGCCAGCAAGTAGAAGTAGTACATTTTAGTGATAAAACAACAATCCCAGAGGTACATTAATGAGCCAAAAGCACATGGGGAAATGGGTACTGAGAGTGGTGAGCCCTTCTGTCTCCGAGGCATGGGGGAAGCTGTGAGCAGCAGTAGATCAGTGTTCCCAGATTCTCAGTCTCCAATACTCCCATCAGTATTAAGCCTTTGAATTCTTTCTTCATTAAATACTGCCAGGAGAGCCAACCCAGTCCAGGGGTGGGAGGGCATCAGGCACAGCATCACCAGCCAGTTGAGGGAGGTGATTGTCCCACTCTGCTCTGCAGTGGTGTGGCCTCGCCTTGAATACTGTGTGCAGTTTTGGGCGCCACAATATAAGAAAAGTGTTAAGCTGTTAGAGAGTGAAGGGCCTTGAGGGAAAGCCCTATGAGGAGTGGCTGAGGCCACTTGGTCTCTTCAGCAGAGAGAAGAGGAGACTGAGGGGAGACCTCACTGCAGTCTACAACTTCTTCATGAGGGGAAGACAAGGGGCAGGCACTGACCTCCTCTCTGAGGTGACCAGTGACAGGACGCAAGGGAATGGCCTGAAGTTGTGTCAGGGGAGGTTTAGGTTGGATATTAGAAAAAGGTTCTTCACTCAGATGGTGATTGGGCACTGGAATGGGCTCCCCAGAGAAGTGGTCACAGCACCAAGCCTGACAGTTCAAGAAGCATTTGGGCAACACTCTCAGGCATATGGTGTGACTCTTGGGAACGGTCCTGTGAAGGGCTAAGGTTGGATTCAGTGATCCGTGTGGGACCCTTCCAACTCCGCATATTCTGTGATTCTGTCATTCTGTGAAATATTCTGGTGTTCCCTTCATGCGGTTCCCATTGCTTTGAAATCCACGTAAAAACTGACGTCTTCTTGAAAACAGAAGACCAAGAGACAGAGGGTATGAAAAACATGAATAATTAGCAGGGAAATTAACTTAATGCTGAGAGGCAACAGGTGCCTAATCGAGCATCCAAGCAATCTCCTCATTTTTATATCTTTAGAGGGTTTTCCCTGCTAACTGACAGATGAGAGGCAATGATGTTACTGATGAAAAAAACAGTTATGAAACCTGAGGAAATCCCATGAATAAACAAGAAATGGCCAAAAGACTGGCAAGCCTGCTCTCAGCAGCAATCAGAGAAGGATCTAAGCTGATAAGCAATGAAAAAAAGGACAGAAAGGCACCATCTGGCTTTACTCTTCCAACAGAAAGCCAGACTCATTTTCTTTGGAAATACCCAGCCAGGCACACAGCAGCCCAAGGAGACCCCAGAGTGAGAGTCCTGGGAAGCGGCATGTCCAGGCAAGAAGCATTTCAAGGTAAGGCATTATTTTCTTCTTTATCTCCAATGTTGTAAGTCTAAATTTTGGTCCTAAAAGACCAAATTTGCCCTCATAAGAGTCTGTAGAGGAAGCTGCTCTCATCCCCTGGCAGTGTTAAGAAGAGTATGCCTTGTGTTGTCTCTCAGTTTTTTCTCCCAAATCATACTCTTTGCTTCCCTAACCAATGAAAAGCACAAGCACTCAGGGAGGTAAAGGCTTCTTCATTGCAGCAAAAGTACAGCAATGTTTATAGTAAGGATATATGTCATTTTAGACTTGAAACAACTTGGAAATTTCAAACCATTCAAAACATTTATAACCATTGCACTTCTTACACACCCCAAGTTTTGCACTCTTTGCAGAGTACCCTCATTTGGCGCGTAATGATTTCAGAGCTGTTAAATCTTTACATTATCCCAACAACATGTCAATTAAGGGAGGCATTTTATACAGATTACAAAGATTTGTCTGAGGTGGCCACAGCTTTGTTAAAGCTGTTTTGTGGACATCTTCATAATTAATGGAAAAATCATTAGGAATTCAGTCTTTATTAACCCCTGTAGCTGCAGGGGCCCATTTCATCTTAATTGCATTCATTTGGCACTGGCAGTATTATACAGCATAATCACTAATAAATGATCTTTTAATTTGTACCAATCAAGAGAGCTTGCTTTCATGCCAATATTCCTGTTTCTTTGATGTTGACCTGTCTTGATTTTTGATCATTTGAACTTAAGATGATTTACTGGAAAATCAATATCAATACCAAATCTGCCATATTCATACATCTGTGGTTAAGTTCAATTTGACTGTAGTTTGATTGAAATAAGTAGTTCTTGATTATCCATTCAGATTTTATGAAATAATCAGGTTGGGAAATCTAGTCCTGTACTCTTATTCAAAGGCAAATAATTAGAAACTGTAGGAAAACTGCGGAGCTGGGACAGCATCTGAAGTAACACTTCAGATCCCACTAATTAACCAACTTTGTCTGTAATCTCCTAAAGGCCTCCTCCAAGAGAGTAATATGCTATTACCCATTTAGCAAGGCCAACAGGAGCTTTGGCTACACTTGTTAATAAGAAAATCTGAGACAGTTGCTCTCATTATACCCCCTGTCAGCACTGTCTCTGCAGTATAAAATAGCCATCATTGTTCTGTTGGTCAGTTAACCAGAAACCAGACTACTGTAAAAAAATACTTTACAGCTAATTGAAAATGACTGAAACATTCCCTTATCAACCAGTTGCTTTGTGCTATTTGAAGAAAATATAAATGTTAGTGAAGGAGGGCAAACACAAAGTTCAGTCTCTTTAATGAATACCCCCTGCATGAACTAGAATTACTGACTTAGCTAAAGAGGAAAAAACCCTTACAGCTATTACTTCAACCTCTTGGTTATGAATTAAAGGAAAAAAAAAACCACATGATATCTTTCCTAATATTATAGCACTTACTTCCTAAGTACTGAATTAATTTTTGAGAATTTACAAGTAAATCTGTTTAATTATTATGAGCAATATGGGTGCTGTCTAAATTTTTACTGCACTGTTACACTGTCATACAGATCCACTACAGGCTGTGAATTAAATAAATAAATAAATAAATAAATAATGTAGCTCATTCTGAGGTGGGAGGGAATGAGCTGGACCACAGCAGCTGCATCATGGCAGGGATTGTAAGGGTTTCTCCCGTTCTTGTGTCACTGCCTGGACCCTCACTGTTTTGCCTGCAGATACTGTAGATGACTGACCTCCTTCCTTAAGCCTTTGGTGATTTGGGGCAACCAGGTCTGGAACGGTTGCAAAAGGGAAATAAAGTTGAGTGTGTGTGTGTGTACATGCAAGTTTTACCTTTTACCTCACTGCAATTTTCAGTGCAAATATTATAAGTCAAGGAAATGAACAAGCAAGATTAAATAACTGATCTCCAGTTTTTGAGACACAGACATGAAGGAAGCAAATAAAACAGTTTTAACACTGCCATACAGTGGCATTGCACAGAAGATTCTCCAGGTTTGGGGGACAGAGAGGAATGCAGAAAACACTTTAATCTGAAACTACAAGCATGAAATTGCTTCCATTAAGCTTGACTTCCTGATTATTGTGTAACATTATCAAAAGGCGTACTTAAGGCTCTTTTGGTACCCTAAATGTACATTACCATTTCTAAACAAATTTAAAATTAATAATGACTGCCCTTGATGTATACTGCCTGTTTAGTTACTGTGAGATTTTTTTTTTAACAGGAGCTCTGTGAGGTCATCTTTCCTAAAAGATGGATCAGTAGCCTCACCTTTGAAATCATTACACCAGAGCTACTTATTTGGGAGTTTTGACAGATGGATATTTATAATAACAGCAATTCAGTTTTTGCTGCTGCTGAACAGGTTGCCTGCCCCACAAAGTAAGCTTTACATAGAGGTTCCAGAAAAATAGACTGCCTCATCTCTGTACAGGAAGGAAGACAATATTCACTTCAATAATTATTTATATAGATAAGAACATGCCAAATTTTTTTAAGAAAAATAACTGGGGGAGAGAGGGGTGGTGGGAAGTAGAGGGGTGGAAATCAGCTTTGCCAGTAAATGTTGTAGCTCATAATTACTTAAATCTGTTTTGGCAGTTCTTCAGATTCTGCTTTTTCTACTCAGACAGCTATGATTTCCCTTTAAGGGTGGAGTTCAGCAAGGGATTTTTTCATTTTATGGACATGTCTTCTCAAAGTTCAAGCAACATTACCTCTAATTTAGTCTGTCTTTATGCACTAATATTTGCCCAACTGCTTATATTTATCTTGGTTGCACTCTGAAGAACTGATTTCTCCAATTGGCCTTGTTATGTCTAAGTTATAGTTAGTCACCCTTCTTCTTTTACTGCTCACCTCAGTGAAAACCTCAGACTCTTGTTAATATTTTAACATCATAAATGTAAAAACTTTCCTTGCTTGCTGACAGTCTTTCAGACAAACAGTAACACGTACAGTATATCACCACACATTTTATATTTTCAAATATAATCTCATTACAAGCGTCATGCGCACAGATTCCTTTGTTATTTCGACATTTATTAGCATATGTTATGTGATTGGACATATTTTATTGTGATTAAGACTATTAATGGCTTTATTAAATTTCTTTTTTCCAGCAATACAGAATACATACACATACAGAAAATTCCCTTGAAATACTAACTTTTCTTATCAGAGTGGTCCCCAATACCACCTTTCAAAAGACTGTGTAATGTATGCAATGCATTCACTTCTAGAGTCATTCAAGAGGGAAAAAAAATGTCTGTCTTAAAGATTCACATGCTACTTATTGTATAGATCTGCATATAATTTTGCTTGTTTAAACAGAATCACAGAATATGCTGAGTTGGAAGGGACCCACATATATCATTGAGTTCAACTGCTGCCCCTGCACAGGACCATCTCCAAGACACACTATGAGCCTGAGAATATTACCCAAAACACTTCTTGAACTCTGTCTATGGCCCTTCACCATCTTTGTTGCCCTCCTTTGGATGCTCTCTAAGAGCTTAGTATCTTTTTTATATTGTGGTGCCCAAAACTGCACACAATATTCAAGGTGAGGCCACACCACTGCAGAGCAGAGCGGGACAATCTCCTCCCTCAACCGGCTGGTGATGCTTTGTCTGATGCCCCCCAGGACACGGTTGGCCCTCCTGGCTGCCAGGGCACTGCTGACTCAGATTCAATCAGGATCCCCAGGTCCCTTTCCATGGCACTGCTCTCCAGCATCTCATTCCCTAGTCTGTATGTCCATTCAGGATTACTCCATCCCAGGTGCAGAATCCAGCACTTTCCCTTGTTGAACTTCACATGCGTGGTGATTGCCCAGTTCTCTAATTTGTCAAGGTCTCTCTGCAGGGCCTCCCTGCCTTTGAGAAAGTCAACAGCTCCTCACAGTTTTATACTATCTGAAAACTTGGATTTGGATTTCATCCTGTATGTTCCAAAGTGCTTTCTGGGAAAAGTCTAACAAAGATTTGAGATAGAATTTGAAGAAATGAATGAAAAATAAGATCTCCCATTACATGCTCTGCATGAAGTTTGCTTTTAGCTTTCTGCATGAGCTTGTGAGCTCATAAGAATAACCCCTAAAAATTATTTTGTTGTAAATAAAAACAATGAAAGATTTCTGAACTCTAGGACTACTTTTAAGTTGGACTTAATTTTAATAAGATGGAAAGTTAAGAGAAGCAGAATTATTTTATTCACCAGCACAGGCCTCTACTACTTGACTGCAGAACAGACACTGCACATCCCATTAGAAAGACACCAGGTTTTTTGCCGCAAATCCTTGCTAGCCATGCCAATTCTTTACGTGTTTATTATTCTCATCATGGGTGAGTACTTATATCTGTTCTGAATTTATTCTCCTATAATTTCCATTTATGTTCCTTTGTCCTATCTTCTTGCGCTGGTCTGAAAATAGCAGCTCATGTTGACATTATCTATTCCATTTAAAATTTTAAATACTTCAATTAAACCACCTCTTAAGAGATTTCTTCCTTCTAGTCTTCATGTTCAGCTTGTCCTCAGAACTTATACTTTCAACCTTGCCATCTTTTCAAGAGCACCAATATCACATCTATAATATATATCAAAGGTAACATTGTGCTGCTTGAATGTTGTCTCTGACTTTCTTAAATGTATATATTCTGCTCGCTTGTCTAACTGTCCTAGATGACTTGTCTTTGGTACCACTTTTAAAAGGGTCTCGTCAAAGTCAACTGCGTTACTTGTATTCTATTCGCCTTTAAATGTGTTTTATATTTCTGATGCCAGAGCTTGGCAATCTTTTTAAAACATTCACATTCTTCCCATGCTATTTCCAATTCAGATACGAGTCCCCCAGTAAAATACCACTACAGGCACATTTTCAGATTTTATAGTAAATAATTTATGCAGAGCATAATTTGTAAAAATATTGTAATAAATTAGAGCACTTCTTACAGAGTGCTACTTCCATTTCAATATCCAACCAGCAGAGGACTGCTTAATTTCAATAATGTAGGAAAAATTCAGAAACACTGTGAAAATAATCCAAGGACAGGACCTTTCCTGGGGAGAAAATATAGAATAGTAGTAACTCAAGTGAAGTCTCCTCGCTTTGGTGTGCTGTAATTGTAAATGTGTCTCATATGGGTAGAACAGAGTCTGAGACGGAGCTCAGGAACCTTCACTCACCTATGGTGAACATCCAACCTCCATCCCAGTTTAGAAAAACCCTGAATATCAATAACTTGTTCCTGGCTAACTCGAGTCAGTTGGTAACTGAGTCTGGTAGCCTTCCTTTCACAACATCCTGCTTCCTCCATAAGCTGGTGAAGGCACAGCACAGAGACAGCCATGAAGTTCCATCACCACAAGTTCTCTGTGTAAAAGCAAAAGACTCCATTTCTCAGCCTGGAGTTGCTCACTAAGGCAGACTGAATGGAGGGCAGAATCTGTCCCCTAAAACATATGGTTATTTCTTCATCATTTCAACTAAATATAGAGGCAGCCACATTTACATGAAAGTGAAATCAAAAAAGAGATAAAGTGTTCAAAAATAAAAATATTGTTGTCATACAGTTCTGTTGCCTGTAAAACGGGCGAGAGATTTTGTTTCATGTTTCTCATGTGATACTCTGCAGGACACAGAAAATGTATTTGATTTGTTTAAAAGTTGCAAATGTGTGATTTGGAAAAGTCTTTTAAAACTTTTTTTTTTTTAAAAAAGGAACCCCATCTCACAACTAGTCTTCACAGTGTGCTCTTGGGCACCCTTTTTGGCATTGTGCTGTCAGTTCATTTGATTTGCTATCTGCATGTGATATTATGTGCCATATTGTCACAACTTAGGAAGAAGCAGTAAATTGAAGTCGAGTCCTCATTGGAATGAAACTCCCATTTTAAGGAGAAATTCAGATCTATTCAGTTTGACCTTGGAACTTGAATTAAATCTTTAGAAACTCAACTTTCTCAAGGGAAGTATGAGGTTTGTATGAGACTGGATATATTAAAAGCTCATACAGCTCTTGTACAGTGCACGTGCCAGGGTGGTTAATTTTTAATTTAAAGGACAATGAGAAAATCAAAGGGTTTCACCTGAACTAATTTTCACAGAGTTAATTTGTTATACTCAAGGCTGGTTTGTAAGCATTAAACAATCCATTAAAAGCAATATTAAAAGCTCAGTTGTGATTTTTACTGAAACATTTTTGTATGTTTAACTTGATTTCTGAACGGATTTTTTATAGTTTGGGGTGGTATAAAAATGCACATAAGTCTAGGCTGGATTCCAATTTTGTATTGTAATAAGCAGCATTTTATGTATGGGTCTGTATGCACATTCAACAAATCATTCAGAAAGAAAAATCAAGTGGATGTGGTTATTGAAGATGAGGATGGCATTTACCTGCTTGAAATTTGATGCATATAGTACATAAGGGGTTGTCCTTGCTTCAGTCATAAAACTAATCCATTTAGATTGTCAAGTCAGGGAGTCAGGCACAATAGGTTTTTTCAAGACTACAGCATATCACCACCTCACTGTAGCAGAGCAGCACACACACACTGGAAAGCAAAACCAGGACACTTGCTCCTGCCTTACCTGCAGCAAAGTTACTAAATCCTTGATCAGGACTGGGAAAGTGAACTTGCCCGGCTCGCCCACAGAGGCAAAGCCTGAGATTTCTAAAATGGCTAAATATTTTTCTCCTGCTTGGTATCACTGCTGAGTAAATGCTGACTTATCTTCATTAAATCTGCATGCAGCAAATCAATAAGAAGTTGGGGTGCTTGTCTGTAGAAGTATTGGAATTATTCCGGCATGCTGTTAACATGTTGATGACTCATTTTAGTATGAATTCAGGAATTACCAAGGAATATTGCTAAGGCTATCTAAGTCTGGCTATTGCAGAAATGATAGGTACACTGCAACCCATGTGTCAGAGTAAAAGGGAAGGAAAATAAAAATCTCCCAGTGCTTACAATTCCTTGCACTGCAGTAAGGCATGGGGTTTAGGCTTAATTGCATTTTATGTCTGTGCTTTTACAGAGGAAAAAAATGGATCAGTGTACTTTTCTCACACTAAGGAACGCAGGTGGTTAACCCCAGAAGTTCTTCCAATTCCACAAAGTAGCAGATGGCAAATGTACCATTAGTAATGTGTGATGCAAGTGCTGCGTTTTTGTGCCCTGGAGTGTAGGAATATGATGAGGAGAGGAGCTCCCACAAGGACTGAGGAGATGCAACAAGATGGAAGTGGATGTGTTCAGTGCAGGATGAACATGGTTTTATAAGTTGGGGAAGTCACATAGTATGGCCAGCCTGGAAAACACTTCTTAACAGCAGGGATTTTCTCTTTTTTTGGCCTTTAGGCATACTGCAAGGCAGAAACTATTGGTTTAATGGAGTCCCATAATAGAGCTAAAGAACACATTGTAAAGCCTGGATTCTTCTGCTATATTGCAGAGAAAAATTATGATGCATCACCAGCATCAGCAACAAGTTCCACAATTCACAGAAACACATAATCACAGAATATGCTGAGTTGGAAGGGACTGTGAGACACAGGATCATTAAAAGTATTATTTTACTATTGGGTTGGAACCAACTCATGTGGTGGGTGGGGGGGAAGGGCATATGGAACTTCCATGGCAGGGCCCAAGAAGCCCCCAGGGAGCAGCTGTCAGTCAAAAGGGGAACCTGGGAGCCCACCCACACCATGCCCCCCAGAACCCCTACTTCAGCCTCTGACCGATTACACCATCCCCTGTAATCAGCCTCAGATTGATTACACCAGTGGGAGGCACTGAGAGCCAGGGAGCTGGAGGTCCCGCCTGGGAGGAGTGGCCACAGGTGGCCAAAGCACATAAAGACAGGAGCACAGAGAATCCATCCTGCCTTTTTCTTAGGAGCTACAACTTGTTGTGTGAAGCTGGATTTTCTTAGGACTCTTTGGTGGTAGCTATTTAATCTCTTAATCTTTTTCTTTACTTCTGTTTAGTCTCTTAATCTCTTTCTTTCTTTACTCTTTTAATCTCTTTTCTTAATAGATTGGGTTACTTAAAACCCATGAGTTGGATTTTGTTAAGTTGTGTGTGTTGGCATGTTCTGGCTCAGTGCTTTGTGGAAAGCTCTACCTGGCTGTATGTCATCCCTTTTAAACTTTTGCCAAAATCATTATTTCCTCCTAAATTAAAAGTATCTTCCGAGGAAAAGTGTGTGGCTTTTCTCTCTTTGGGCTACCTCAAAGTATTAAGAACCAAAGGCTTTGAAAAGTTTGTTGACTGAAACTTTTGGAGCCGTGCATATTTTTAAAAGTAATACTCCCTGTTCAGCTTTTGACTTTAGGACTGGGGTCCTAAAAGGATCCAATCACCCTCTGGGTGAAGAACCTTGTCCTAATGGCCTAACCCCTCAGGCCATTCCCTCAGGTCCTGTCACTGGTCACATCACAGAAGAGATCAGTGCCTGCCCCTCTTCCCCTCCTGAGGAAGCTGTAACTGCAATGGGGTCTCCCCTCAGTCTCCTCCAGGTTGAACAGACCAAGTGGCCTCAGCCACTCCTCATACAGCTTCCCCTCTAGGCCCTTCACCATCTTTTTGCCCCCTCTGCTTTGGACGCTGTCTAACAGCCTAATATCTTTCTTATATTGCAGTGCCCAAAACTGCACACAATATCCAAGGTGAGGCTGCACCACTGCAGAGCAGAGCGGGACAATCCCATCCCTCTACCAGCTGGCGCTGCTTTGTCTGATGCCCCCCAGGAGACATAAAAGGAAAACAGATTAGATAAGCAGGACTTTCCTCTCATGAATCAGTGCAGACTATGACCAATGACAGCGTTGTCTTTGAGGTGTTTTTCATTAACTCCCAGAATAATCTTGTCCATAACTTTATCAGCCACTGAAGTGAGACAGACAAGCCTGTAGTTTCCAGGGTCCTCCTTCTTCCCCTTCTCGAAAATCCTGACAATGTTCTCCAGTTTCCAGTCAGGTGGAACCCCCCTGGATTCCCAAGACAGCACAAAAATCATTGAGGGAGGTTTTGTGATGACATCAGCCAGCTCTTTGAGGATTCTGGGATGAATCCCATCAGGCCCCATAGATTTGTAGTGATTCAGGTGGAGCAGCAGATCCTGCACAGTTTCAGGGTCAACTGGGAGCTGGTCATTCTTGCCATCATAGTCCTCCAGCTCAGGGCTCTCAGACCCCCTTGGTTTGTCATCTGTGTTGAAGACTGAGGCAAAGAAAGTGCTAAACACCTCTGCCTTGTCTCTGTCCCTGTTTGACAGGTGACCATCTTCATCCTATAATGGGCCAATGATATTTCTATACTGCCTATTGTTGTTAATGTATTTGAAAAAACTCTTTTTTTTTGTCCTCCACATTTCTGGCAGCTTTGGCTGCACAAATTTTTTTCATACAGCAACAAGCAGCATCTCTGTATCCTTCCTGTGTCACTTGATCTTACTTCCACTGAGCATACACCTTCTTTTTGTGCCTTATTTCCAAGAGAAGATCCCTGTTTAGCCAAGCTGGCCTTCTGTCTTACCTGCTTGACTTCCAATATTTGGGAATTGCCAACTCCTGTGCCCTTAGGAGATGATGTTTAAAAAGTGACCAGCACCGATGGAACCTAGCACCTGCAAAAAAAAAAAAAAAAAAAAAAAAAACCAACCAAAAAAAAAACAAACCATTTTTTCGAGGGACCTTACTTACTAATTCCCTGAGCTGCTTGAAATTTGCTCTCCTCATGTCCAGAGCTGAGGTTTTGCTGGCACTGTTCCTCCTGTCAACCGAGATTTTAAACTTGCTCACTCTGTGGTCTCTGTGGCCAAGAGGGTCGTGAATCTCCACTTCACTCATAAGATCCTCTCTGTTGACAAGCAGTAGATCAAGGATGGCATGTTTCCAAATTGGCTCCCTTAGGATCTGTTATATAAAGTTGTCATCCAGATTTTTTTAGGAATCTTCTGGCCCAGGTTGTACCAACTGTGTGATGCTCTCAGCTAATTTCTGGCAAGCTGAAGTCTCCCATAAGGACAAGGGCAGTTGACTTGGAAGTGTCCCTTAGTTCCTCAAAGACTAATTCATTGGCTTCATTGTCCTGGCTGGGAGGTCTATAGCAGGTGATGACATCTGCATTATTTGTTTGCCCCTTGATTCTTACCCAGAGCCTCTCAATTTTGCCGTTGCCAGCTGTGAGCTCCATACGTTCTCACCCTTCTATAACATACAGTGCCACCCCTCTTCTGCCCTGCCCCTCCCTCCTGAAGAGCCTGTAACCATCAAACAGGGCACTCCACCCACAGAACTATCCCACCAGCTTTCACTTATGCTAATGATGTCAATTCACAGAAACATCGAAAGGTTTGGGATAGAAGGGACCTTAAATATTATCTAGTTCCAACCATCCTGCCATGGGCAGGCACATCTTCCACTAGCCCAGGTTTCTCAAAGCCCCACCCAGTATGACTTTAACACTTCCAGGGCTGGGGTGTACACACCTATTTTGGGCAAAATATTCCAGTGTCTTGTCATCCTCACTGTGAAAAATTTCTTCTAAAAATCATAATTCAAGTTTTCTTCTCAAATTATTGCCTCTCCTGAGCATGGAGGGAGTTCAGCATTGGCAGGCCCTCCCCCTGGAATGTCCAAGACCATCAGTGCATGCTAATTGAAGCAGTGATTTTTTTGTATGGACTTTTTTCCAACAGGCTCAAAGATAAAGCATCAGATGGGTGATATTAACCAAGGATCTAGGAGCTGAACTCTCTGAATACTCTCAAACTAAGCTATGTTCCTGAGCTTTTTTCCCTCTTAAGGGAGTGGCCATGCACACAAATGTGCAAGTAAAGTATGTGGGGTACCCTGTGTCAAAGGCGTTACTGTTTGGGACTTTTGATATTCACAATAATAGCCACAGGCCCAAAGTATTTTCAAAAGTATGAGAAAACTCCAGTAGTTTATGCGCCTTTCTTTTGAGTAGTTATTATTATATGATATTTTTCATACGTAATTAGCTTTTTCATTTTTGCTGATTCATCCATTTCCTCTTAAATCCTTCATGCACATGATTGAGAAGCATCGCCTTGCACATAGGGGAGGAAGAAAAGATATAATTAAGCTATACACCTGATCTATAAGTCTGATCTTTTAGGTCAATAGAGGCAGTTTCTGATCTTTGTCACTTCCAAAGGAAGGAGGAAAATTCACTGAAACAACCAGTGATTTTTTTTGATGGGAGAAAAGTCAAAAGGGGGTGGGGTAGGACACTGAGAATAGAAGCCTTTGTTCAGTGAAACAAATGTTAACACCAGAATACAGATAAAACTTTATGTATTATTAAAGAATACATTTTGCTGTTGGAAAAATGTAATGCAACCTGGAATCATTTATTCAAACTGATAATTCTTTTCATGTTGTCACATTACAAAAAGTCTTGATGTGTCTTGTGTCTGACTGAAAATATAAAACACTGTGGCAAAGGCAACTAGTAAGAAGCACTACATTTTCTTTAGCCTGAAAGCCAATGCAGGAAGAAATTACAGAAAAAAGAAAAAAAAAGAAAAAAAAAAAAACAACCACATAATTTTGTGAGAAAGGAGAAGAGGAGAAAAAGCAAAGATACTCTGATAGGTCATTTTTTTTTTTCCCATACATGAGCATTTAGTCTACAGTAATCTACCAGGACTGTCAAATTTGATTGAAAGATAATGCAAGATTTTTTTTCTTGACACAATTTATAGCATGTATCCATTAGGAATAATTATGGTTGCATGATTTTGCTAGCTGTTATCTCTACAAGTGTTACTAATGGTTTTATCAATTACTCCCTGTCCAATAACTGCATGGTTGTAACCTAATTTAAAGACACTCTATCACTAGGCTGATTTGTGTAGTAGTAAATGACAGCATTTGAGACACCAGCCAAACGACTCACTTCAGTGACTTAGTTAGTCTCTAATAATTAACAATTAGTAAGTACGTAGGAAAAACTCAAGAGACTGGAGTTCCCATGTTTCCATTTTTTATTTAAATACAAGAAGTTATCAAGACTATCTCCTGTAAATTTAATCCTGTAAATAAAACCTCCTTCTGTGGCTGTCAAAAAATATGCTTTAATAAAGGTTAACAGTTGAGGAATGAAACAGAACCAAAGTTTAGGATCCATGGTTGTAAAACATAGTGACAATCTAAGGAGGAGACACAGGATATACTTTGTGGTTTTGGTATTAGTGCTATAGTTCAAAAGCAAAACCAGTGTGCTAAAAGGGGAATAGTGCTGGCAAAATTGTGCTATTTTCATGAACTTTACAGCAAAAATGCTGGATGTGCAGAAAGAAGCACTTCATTACAGATCATTAGTGAGGTTTTATGTACAGCTCAGAAAGGTATTGCCTGCTCAGAACAAACTGCAAAGGAGTCTGGAATCTATTTTAAATGAGTGTAAAAGATGGTATTCCTCCAAGGATGCTACCTCTGAGGATTTTAAAGAATTTTTCCATTAAAAAATCTCTCTTCCTAAATAAGGCTTTGAACTTTAAAGCAGGATCTTGTACTCTGCAAGTAACTATTTCTTTGTAGGCACAAAGACATTTAAAATAACAGTGAGTGTACAGGGGTTGAGGTTTTTACAGTGCACAGCCCTTTGCACAGTCCATTAGTATATTTGAATTCAGCTTGATGGGGCAAAATTGCCTGGAATAATTCATCATTTGGGTTATTGTGTCAGATCTTAGTACATCATCTCTTTCAGATTATCCAAGATCCCAACGTAACAATCTTTCCCTAGGAGCCTTGAGGGTTGTGTGTTTATAAAATGCCGCACTTTACCCACTCAACAGTCTGATGACATTTTCAGGCTTACATGCAAAACCAATATCTGCTATGAAGCTTGCACATTCTTCGTAGGAACATAGGAGCTGCCACACTGGATTAGAGCAGTGATCCATCTAGTGTGGTCCCCTGTCTCTGACAGATGCCAAATCCAGGCTGCTTTAGAGGAAGGTGTGAGAAACCTCGTCAGAAAAAAACTGTAGAAACACCTGCCTGTAAAGGGAGTTGTTTCTTAAACCCTTAGTAAGTGGCTGGTTTATGCCCTAGAGCATGACTGCATATATGCTTTTAAAAGTACAAGGTTTTTATTATAATTACAGGAGCTGTCACTATCCTTATAATATTTGTATTATATTCTTCATCTCAAGGCTATGTCTAGATTCCACAGCACAGTCCCACTTCCCTGATCATTATCCAGGTTGAGGGCTGACCCAGACAGGCTGCAGTTTGCTTTTAGGCAATGCAGTCAAGTTTCTTTCTCCTGGGATGCAAGTCCTGCCTAGAAATAGGGGAGACTGTCTAGTTCCCAACCTGACATAGCTCTCAGATCACAGAGTTTAAAATAGTCACAGAAACCAAGCTGAAATTAATTAATTCAGCTGGATTGGTTTGGGCATTTTTTAAGTCTCTTCTTTCTTTTTTCGTTAATCCCATGCTTTTGATTCATAGAAACAGTAAACAGAAAATCTCTTTTTTTTCCCACTATGTATTTGTTATTTTCAATATTCTTGCCATTTTCTGCTTTTCACTTGCACTCTAAAGCAAGCAATTTCACTCCTCTTTTCTTTCTTTTCTTAACCTACATTCATCAATCTAAACATTTCATTACCGTTTTGATTTTCTGAGATGCACTACACACTATGCTGAGAGTGTAACATTCATTTATCTAATGTCATGAAAATAATTTTGGTTATGTTCTCTGCCTCCAGATGCACCTCTAATGTAAATATTATTTAATAATGCTAAATGAAAAAATTAGTGCCTCTGATTTTAGCTTAATCTGATGACGACATTCATCAGATAACAGAGCATTTGTCCATTCAATGAGCTGATAAAACAAGGGTTGCTAAAGCCAGAGATGGTCTTCAAAATATAGTTTTAACCTCACCCACCCTTCCTGGTTCATCTGCATATTCTTTTGAAATCCACTCATTGAGTATCTGTAGCCCAAATGATGTCATCAGGCACAGCATGCAGCCACTACAAGTGGGACAATTATAATTTTTGTAGCTGATTAATCATCATGAAAAAGTAACAGTCAATTGACTCAATCATACATCCATGGTGATTAATCACACTTCACTTGTGTTTTTTACAAGTATTTTACCGACAGTGCAGATGTTGGATGATTTTTCTCCTTGAGCCTTTTCTTGGTCACAGATGTTAAGTAATCACCTTGTCCTGATACTTGACTTACCTAATTTTTTTCTTCTTCAGGCCCTTAAAAACAAATGTGTTTCTTGTCTAGAAAGAAAATGTTAATTTGGTTATTAATTTTTTTACAGGTCAATCAATATCTGAAATCACTGCAATTATCATCTGTAGTCATAGGTGTTTTCAATAGGCACATTGCTCTAAAATCTGTTCTCTGTTATGTATGACAGCAGGAACACTAATAAAATACTAACAGAGGCTGGTGTCAGAGTCCATCTTATGTTTAGACTGCAGTTAGAACTTCCAAGTGCATGAAAAGTCTCACTTGATTGTAACTAATTGACATACAGGCACACAAACAAGTAAACAAGAATCTTCTGACACCAAAATATTGAGGGTCGTAGACACTCACGTGGACTGGCAGACTTCAGTCTTAACCTTGGTTAGAAAGGTAAGGGAAATTGCTGAAATGCCACAGCAGATGAAAGTGTTGTAGGTTACAACTAAAACCCTGGTAATGATATTTTCCATGGAATTACATCTCTACTGATGAAGCCATGTGAATTTACAACCTCTGTCCGTCTTATAACTCTTACATTCTATTGGTTCATGTCATATGCACACATAAAGAGATGATTTTGTTTTAAGGGCTGCAAGTCAATTTCTGGGTGATTTTCAGAGATTTATTTCAGATGACCCCTTAGAGATAAAATTCATATATTTCCCAGGCTGCCCTCAATATTGCAAATGGAAGTGTGTAGGGCAAATAAGATGTTTACCTCAAATGATGCAAGCCTCACTGTCTCTAACCATGTTTCATCCTTCAGAAAAAGCCAAAGATCTCCATTCTATTTATAAAAAGTATTTACTAACCTCTTTGCCCATCCTTAGATCACTGTTAAGATCAATGCATACACTGGAAATTGCTTTCATGAAAAGATGACACAGCTGCATTGAATTCTGCACTAGACTCCAGCCTTGATACTGTTAATAAAGATCCTGAGGTTGGGTATAATTGTTAATACACTAATTCTAAAAATCCACTCAAATGTCACTTATAATCAGGATTTTCTACTGTGCTAGGACCCCTGGGGAAACCTTTGAAGCTGTGAATGGTGTACACGATGACAGGGATGAACATAAGAAGGTAGAAGGCCACCGATGCTGTTTAGCTTAGTTGTATAAAACTATCACGTACATAGAAGCTTAGAAATACTGGCAGCTAGGAAGACAGGAAAGCAAAGTGTGAGATGGAGAAAACATCAAGATCCAGAAGGAAAAGCTTTACACTAAACCCAGTTATTTCAAAGCATTAGGGGGAGAGGTGAAGAAACTGTATGACTTGTAATTTACAGCAGAAGTACCGAGGCAGAAAAGACATTACAAAAGCATTTCATCAAGAAGACATCCATGACATGAAACTACTTAAAACAATAAATCACAAAAAATTAGTTATTTTATTAGCAGTTGAGATGAACTTTACATTAGATGTGAAAAAGTGGGATGGCCATGAAACCTTGAAAAGGAAAATGAGAGTAACAAAGTAACTTAATATGCAATATTTAAAAAACCTCTGAATGTAAGTCAATGATTATATACTAATTGGATTTTAATTTTATTAGAGCTACATGCACTTATTGTCTCGTTTTATCACATCTTTGATATTATTATGCATAACAATTTGAAATATAACTTTCTGTACTTCCTTCCAGTGCTTGTTGCACCTCATTTATGATTAGTGCTTGGGCTGGTGTGAAGTAAATGCGTATCCCTCAATAATGAAGTACATAAGAGTTGGGCGGACTTTTCAGAGTCACAAGGCCTGCTGTAAAAAATCCCTCATGAATCTTTTACAGCTATAAGTAGCCTGGCACTGGTAATAGCTCTACTGCTATGGGAATTTTGGCAGAAAACATTTTTTAAAAGCTCTGAGAAAGAGAGGATTATCAGGAGATATGTGTGGTGGTGCTGGAAACAGTTGTTTTCATCAAGGACAAGTTTTCTCAGTTTTTGTTTGGAATTACTGACTGCCACAGCTTGTTCTTCTTTCTACTTATCCTCATAGAATCATAGAACGGTCCCCCAACCCGTCTGCTGTGAGCAGGGATAACTTTTACTAGACCAGGTTGCTCAGAGCTCCATTTAACCTGGACTTGAACATTTCCAAGGGTAGGGCATCTACAGCTTCTCTGGACAGCCTGTTCCAGTGCCTCACCACCCTCACACTAAAGACTTTTTTCCTAATACCTCACCTAAGCCTATTCTCTTTCAGACTGAAGCCATTCCCCCTCATCCTGTCACTCTATGCTCTTGTAAATAGTCTCTCTCAGTCTTGCAGGCTCCCTTCAGGTACTGGAAGGACAACACAGGGTTTTCTCACACTTTCACCTGTCTCTATTTCTTGCTCAATACAGTATTTAATTCAGGCTGTAGATTGCCCTCTTACTACTCGCATGGATTTCTGCAGAGGGGAAAGGGGCCAGGCTGGGAGCTTCTCTCCCAAGCTTTATTTTTAGTTAGAGTGCAGACGGCACAGGGAATTTCAAACCATTTCATTGACGGCAGAAAATGGAGACAGCAAAGAGAGAGAGAAACTGATGCTGAAATAGCAGTTGGAGGAGGAAGAGCTGCTGTCCCATTCTACAAAGGAGCAGGAAAAAAAAGACAGAGGAGATTGAGTACAGCCAGAAAAAATGTGAGATTTGTGAGATTATGACAGGAATGAGACACTTAGTGGCAAAAGCCTCCTTTTGAGGTTGAAATGCAAATGAGGATTTCTGGATGTCATTGCTCCTCTACTCTTGATGAGTATGTAGCTGTGAAACTTGCTGCCAGTGTGACTGGTCTCTGTGTAGGACTGGTGCTCTAGTGACCCAGGCCACAGTCGGGGCAATGCTTCAACTCACAAAGGGCTGAGTGGAGGGTCGCTTTACAGCCCTTAAAGCCATCAGCACAGTACCAAGCCATGGAACCTTTTGAGGGAAGCTTAAAAGGTAGCAAGTTTCAGTTTATGTCTAAGCAAGAAAACAAAAAAGCAGCAGGAGAAATTTAAGCAAGTAAGTACAAGCTTTCCAGAATCAGGTAAAACTGTACCTTCTTTCTGCTTCCTGTTTATATCTTGTAACTTTGGGGAAGCTGTTAACATACCTGAAGAACCAGTCTTGGAGCTAGGACCCCTGAGACCTGGGGAAGAGTCCCAAGCCTACCTTTTAACAAGGTGAGTGAATTAGCAGGGCCCAGCCAGCCTCTTTAGCAGAAATCTGTTGGTTAAAATCCTCACGTCCATGCAGACTGTTTTCACTTTCAGCAGAACAGCATTTTCCAAAAATGTGCTGATCAGGTCTAATTATCAAGGTTACAAACTGAATAACTCAAAAGGTAAGAAATGCCACAATCCATGCTGCCTGGGTAACCTTGCTGCTCGCACGCACACCCTTGCACACACATTATGATACAGTCTATAATTATCTGATTGCTTGTTATTTTTTCCCCTGTGTCAGTGTAGGCATGGGATGCACCTGCAGCAGGGATGAATCAGAGTTAAGTAGTGAAGGTGGTTGCTCTCCTTAGACATCCTGTTTTGGTTGGTGCAAAGATGTGTAGGCTGAAGTAAATACAGTGGGGAAAGAAAGGGTAAGACACAAATTATGGCAAAAAAATGCTGATCAGGAGATCTAATTCTATTCAAGCCTCAGGATTCATCCAAGGTGCTGGTCAAATCACTTAAGCTAAATTTTGGACAGATGATTCTTCAGAGGAGACCCAAACTGCTCTGAAAAGCAATGCTTCAGAAGATGGAGGTTTATGAAGCAGAGGAATACCACTTTTATTTTATGCTTTCTGGGTGCCTCAGTTTAGACCTTGGGTTTTGATTTACAGAGCTTTGGAGCAGTCACACCTGCAACCAAAATCAATAATGGGAGCTGTACTTTGACAGCATAAAGCATTGTACGGTAAAGTGCTAACATCTCTGGGCAGAAAAACATCTGAACACAGACCCTAAACACTGCTAGATAGGAAGAGTTAATGGGAAAACTGGATCTTCACGTCCCTGATTCTCCACCTAGATGGTCTGAATAATCATGCCCCTCACACAGCACAGATATAATGAAAATAAATTTAACGTATATCTGAGAAGCATTCAGACTCTTAAACAAAAAGCTGTAAGAAAATTAATAGTTTTGTCTTCAGAATAGAGGTTTAGAAGCAAGTGGTAAATAAGGCACAAAGCCAAGAAAAGCACGAGGAGGTGCCAGATAGCTAAATAGCTCATTACACAGCATTGATGTGCATTGCACCCTGAAGAAGGAAGGGATCCCTGGGAAAAACAAGAGTATATTTTTATCTAGCAGAAGATTGTATCAGAAAACATGGATAGAGAGGTGATGGGCAGTGTTTGATGACACAGGAAATTCAGCTTCCTAGATCTGGCAAATAGAGCACCATGATAAAAATGCTGATTCAGTTTGATTTTTTTTCTGCCAAACCAAAATTTTAACGAGTTTTGGAAAAGCAAGTGGTTAAAAATTTTAAGTTCTTATGCTCAGACTTTAGGTTTGTTCAAGTATTATTCTTTTCCAGAAGACAGCATGGAAACACAGGACTGACACTTGGCTTGGCACTAGGTGGTCCATCTAGTTTAACATTAACAATACTTGATTTGGTGTTTGAAGTGCAAGGTGTACATATATTGTAATGGGAATGCCTCTGAGGGAAAAATTCAACAGAGGTTCTACATGTTACCTTGCCTTTGTGTACTTGATTTTGCAAACTTAACAAACTTAACAGACCTTTCCTCTACTATTCCATCTGTTATATGGAGGCTTGATACAGTCCCCAGTACAGAAGCAGCCAAATTTACGTCCTTGCACCACTGTATTCAGCAGATAGCTTCCTTTTCTCTTAAAAATCATCTATACATAAAATTTATATTCTAGAACACGAAGTCAAGTTTTTATAGTATTTCAATTGTATTGCTATTTAGATTTTGTCTGGTGTCTAAAATAAATATATAAGGATAAAAAATTTGCCTTGTATAAACCAAATCCATTTTTACCCTGGCTTTAAAAACATTTGTATACTGCAAAATAGACTGCAAAATTCCCAAATAACTTTATTGTTCTAAAACTAGTTAGGTAATTATTTTCCCTAGTATAGGAAATTTCTAAAAACTTTCATGATACAACTCGATTTTTCTCTGATGATGGCTCTTTGGAGAACTCCTTTCTTTGTTCCTTCTGAGAATGTCCATTGTTCTGAATACTTCTTCTGATCATAAAAAACTTGAATGTGTTTTTTTTCAGAAACATTAACACTTCTTTTGCAGATAGCCAGACTTAGAGCAGCAAAAATCTGAAAACAACGTTCTTATTCTTGCTTAGAATCTTCAGTTTTCTCTTTTTGCCAAGTTCAAAATTTCCAGCAACAAAAATTGATTTAAAAGCTTGAAATACTTTCTTTCCTCATTCAGTACAAAATGCTCTGTGCCAAAGATGAATTTAATCTCCCCAAAGCCAAAACTTTGAGTCAATTTTTAACCACATTGCACATTCAAGCCCTGAAAAAGCAAAGACAGAAACAGAACAGCATTTAAGTAGGCAGTTACCATCAGGACATTGTGGCACACTCGAGTTTGTTGAAAAAATATAATATAATATCAAACTGAGAAAAAATCTGTTCAGTTCTTTGGCAATATGAATTGCTTGATTAGACAGTGCAAGAGGTATGGAGGTTTCTCAAACTTCTCTTGTCACTTAGGTTGACTCCTTTGTACCTTTGAACTGGTAAAAACTTAGATGTAATTAGCTAAACTTTACCCTTTTCCCAGCTAATGTAGCACTAATTTTGACTGAGAAAATGAACTGCTAAAAGGGTGTATCACAGGAAACAAGAAGGTAACTTGATTTTATTGTAACACTATAGTGTTTTTTAAATGTACTCAACATTAATCCATACCTCCTCTACAGATATTTTCACTGCCAATCACTGCCAATCAGCCAACAGAAGCTTTCATACCAAGGAGAACCAGCCCAGAGTGTTTGTCTTCAGTAACTTCCAGAGACATAAACTGATAATGCTTTTACTGATCTTCATAAACATCATGATGGGGGTCCCACAGTGGGAAAAGGCTTGCTGGCACTCCCTGGCCAGCAAACTGTGAAGGCCAAGTGCCACCTCATAGACTGCCTGTGGCCCCAGGAGAGCAGAGTAGGAGAGGAAAGGCAGAGCTTAGCACACAGGAAAAGTGTAAGCAAGCCGGTCTCTAAAGAGAAAAAGGGTGTTCCCAACAATCCCTTCCCTTCCTTCTTTCTCCTGGGCATGTTGAACCACAGGCTTTTCTTCTGAAAAATGTCTTTGTAAAAACAGTGATCTGTATAGCAGTTTGTTGATGGTTACAGTTTAAATCTTTATTTAGCTGAAAAGCAGTTAAAAGCACTTGATGATGGCATTGTTCAAGATCTTTTTACAACATGCTAGTATCAGTCCTTTTCAGGATGCAGGACTGTTCTCTCAAATAATTTGGTTTCTTGCAAAATATTTTCATACATTTTCAGCTAAAAGAAGTTACCCAGTGGAGTGATTCATCAATTTGACATTACTCACACAACTAAAATCAAGCACAAATTGGTTTAGTCTATAAAACGTAAACTTCATGAAACTCCTTGCCCAAAAAGGGGGGAAATGGGGCTCTGAAAGTGAAATTTAAAGACTTAATGTGCTCAATACAAGTAATCAAGTCCAAGGCCTGAAGCGAAGGAAGTCACAGGAAATAACCATAATGGATATTGCAGTGGGACTAGATCATCATCAGAGGTTCTTTCCAACTGAAAATTCTATTCTAGTCTATTCTATTCCGATCAGTTCCATTCTGATCCACTATCTTTCTAACCAGAAAAATTTCATGGAGATGATTCACACAGAAATTATCTATCTCAGATAAGTAGCTTTAAGTCAGTTAAGTAGCTTTCCTAGTTTACTTTTCATTCTTTCACAATCCCTACTGTTGAATTTTATTTGCACAACTTTCGTGCATCAAATTCGTATAATCAAGTGTTAATATGTGCCATAAGTATATATAAAATATTTTTTTACTCCATTAGGCTTTTGGTTCTGGAAACTCAGCATGAAAAAATTCAGAACTTCAACAGTTGACTCATTTACTGGCATTAATATTCCTTTGTATATATTTGAATTTATAGTTCGTGTGTTTCATTTTTTTGCTTTGTTGGTTTGCTGTGTTGGCCAGAAGGACTGTGCTAAAATTCACCTGCCACTCAGTTTAATTTCATGTGTTTAGGGCTGTACAACGCTCCATGTAAAGCTAATCAATACAAGGATTTATGAAACTTTGAAACAGAACAGTCTAAAGGAGGAAATTATAGTCAGTTCCAGTTATTAAAGATTTCCTATACTAAATTTAGTATAAGCGAATCCTTATACATCTTCTTTTAGGGTATTTGTCAAGTGCATAGACTGAAGAAACAATTGTGGTTGGTTCCACTGCAATGTGTCTTTATTTGTTGCTTGCTATTTAATGCTAGCTGGAAGGAAGCAAGCCATGTCATGTGGAGGTGAAATACTGATTCGATTTTAGTCACTAGCAGCTCTTCCATTAATTTCTTTTGAAATTTTACCTGATGTGCAAAACACTGTGCAATGGAAAAAGAAACATCAAATTTTATAAGATGAAAATAGGATGAAAATATAAATGACTCTGCATACTTCCTCTCACGCACTACAAGCCAGATCATGTACATACATACATATGTATTCATACATATAGGCATATACATGCATTTATATAAGGTGTATATATAAAAGGAAAGATCTTCTTATATCATTACCTTGTTTAAATGCAGGATTTGTAACTAAGTATATTTGTTTCTGTCCAGGATTAACAATACATTTCCTAGTCTTCTTTGTTTACCTTAATATGTATCAAAGACTTTTGCCTCTACTTCCATGCCTTCTCATGGCTAATAGTAATGTTTTATATTGCTAGCAAATTTTATGATGATATTTGTGTCCCAGAACACTCTGACTACCTGAAACTTACACAGACTTTCAAATACTTATTTTTGGAGGATTTGAAGATATTCCCAATTCTGATTTTTATATTTTAGTCGACAGACGAAGAATTATATTGTTTTTCAGAAAACAAAATTTCATGCAGGTGATGAATTTTCCATCAACACTATATATATATATGCATGCATATACCTATGTTTTTATTCATATATGCCAGCGCACACACTTATGTTCTATGAAGTTTGTTACCTAATAATAACACTAGAAGTAGTTATAACAAAACACTCATCGATTATAATATACTCAATCTGTATCATTTATAAATCAACATGTAAATAACATTTCAATATAGGAACATGCAGATCTCTTTTAAAAACTTTTAAAAAGGAAATTGTCTGCATACGTCAGTACAAGTCCAGTTACTTGGCTAACTTGTCCATTTCTGTAGGCACTGACTTGCAATTATTTAGAACATTCCAGCTTCTTCGTCTCTTCAAGTGTAATTTGAAATCTTAATGAGTTACTTGTTTTGCTCTTGTGAACAACTTCTCAAACTAAAAATTATTTTCTAACTTTGATCATTTCTCAGTTGCCAAATATGTCTCTGGTACTTCACGACACATGAATAAGTGAGTTGCTACTGAGTCATTCATGATTTAAAATATTTTCTCCTGAGGTTCTGATTTGCAGACAGCAACAGACAGCAAGCTCCTCTTGCTTCTTGTTTTTCCTTCACTTACAAACTTGAACATAATGGGACATGTGAAGGGAAAATAATAAGCAATAAAAAATAAGGAAAAAAAAATAAAAAAACTTATTTCATTGGCCTACGGAGCACACAGAAAATTAGCTTATACCAATGGCACAGGACACAAACCATACAATTTCCTTTCAACATGACAAGAAATGTTGTACAATCTCATTTTTAACAAAAAATGTTAAAATGGTGAATATGGTAACAAACAACAAAGAAGCAAAACCAAGGTTTGGTTCAGTTTTTGTTGTCACTTGTTTCTACCACACTCTGGCCAGCAGGCAAAAGGGAAGTTTTCAGTGGTACCCATTTGTTCACCTTAGTACCACCCTTGTTCCTCCAAATTACTGTTTTACATGAAGTTTCTTTGGAAACAATTATCAACTGCATTGTGGAGATCAATATGTACACAAAAGAGCAAAATAGACATTTTATCACTGCAACTCATGTACATCTACAAATGGTCATGATCTACTATTCATTGCACTAAACAGTTAAGATAATAAAATATTTACTGTAGCCAAAGCTGAATTGCTTGTGAGAAGGAGTTATTTTGGGACCCAGAAACAAAATCTGTTTCAGTTTTTATTCAGAAAAAAAAAAAAAAAAAAAAAGAGAAAAAGAGCGAAGTCCAATCTTTATCATGCTAGTTTCTATTTTCAAACCTTTATACTTCCCCCTGGGACAGGTGATACTTAAGATAGACAAAACAGCAATAAAAAGAAAAAGATTATATGGTAGCAAACATTTCCAGAGACTGAAACTGCAGGATAAGATGACTAAGATATAGTGACTCTGCTTCTGGTGACGTAAGAAATAAGCTGAGAAATACTTAAAAATGTTAATAGTGATGAGACTCTGTCTTTATAGCTGTATAGGATCAGGCTCCTTTTTGGGCTCACTCAGTATGTGCTGTAAGTATTCAATGCCAATATTCAAGACACAATCCTGTAATGTCATTACAAGGTCCCATCACAGTCACTTGCACATTTCCTTTGGCACAGCAGATTTTTTTCTTGATGGGGGACAGGGTCAACAGTCAAGAAATCCCTGCCCTCTAATAAGACAGCAGGAGAAGAAAAACACTTGCTAAGCACTTCAGCTGTTCTCAGATTCATAAAAAACATCATGTTGTGGAGTTTATAATGTTTCTTTTTCCTGTTGGTCAGCTGCTAGAAAACCTTTGGGAGTTCTCTGGGAAAAAGCTCCAGAAACTCTGCAGCCCTTCTTGTTCTCGCCTTTGTAGAGTAGCTGTGGCAGAACTTCTTGTGCCAGATATACCACCACAGGCAACATTTCCTATTTATGCTGGAGGACAGGACAGCAGCAGTAATCCTCTATCAGACATTAAAACTACTAAAAACAATAAAGGAAGCTTTTCAGATCCTCAGAATGCTGGTGGAGAGCACAAAAAGCATGGAAAGGTAGAGAGTGGCAAGACACTGATGCCTCCAAGAAGGAAAAGAAATTTGGTACCAGAGGAGAGAAGGCATATCGATTATTCACTCTGAAAGTTTGATTTGGGTTTAGGCTCATGCTCAAACCTGCAGCCCCTGGGAATGAACACAGCACATTTCAGTTTGTGCATTACACTAACAAAATCTCACAGTTCTGCTCTTTCTCTACTTTTGCACCTTTCACACTGCAGGAGAGTCTTTTTATCAATCTTAGTCTGTATCCCAACCTTCTTGCGTAAAGGTTAAAAAGAATGTATTGATTATACTGTGAAGTGTGCCAATGACATTTCTAAGGTTGTGTAGTACAAATCTATAGATAGCTAGGGAGTGTTCATGCTTGATCAAGTTCTTGTTATTACTGGGACAAGCTCAAACCTTAACAGATGAAAGATGTTTTTCAAATTACCTAGCTCTGTAAAATATTTTTCCTGATTCAGAGCATTTTAACTTCCCCTTGCTGTTAACGTAACACAAATCACAGACGAGTCTATAGAAAAGAACTGTGATGAAATCCTGGTTATGGGAGATCTGTCACCAGCTTCAAAGTGGTCAGTATTTCACTTCAGCTTCCTGATATAAACAAGGAATATAAATCTTCGTTTCTAAGCAAACACTGATTAAGGTAGTTGTGTCAGATCTGCTCTTAGGCCTTTTTTCTGCCTGTTTTGCAGCTGTCACATCGCTCCCCAAGCTATTCTCCTCTCTACTTCTGCAATGGGACAAGAAATTCTGGAGCTTCGCACCCTTCTGCACCTTACTGTGCATTAGAAGGTCCAGGAAAAGTAGCATTGCTGAAGCTTGAATTCCCACTGATTTGCATGCTATGGTCTATGGCCAGACCTCCAAATGCCTCACTGGAGAGGAGCTGTGACTGATGTTCTTTGCACCATTGGGGCATCATAACACTTCTCCTCCTAGACAGGATCTCTGGTTTGACAAGGATTTCACTGCCTCTGAAATTTTTCCCTCAGGTTGACACAAGAAGGTCTACCCTCTCCCAGCAGTCTATTTTTGGGAACTTTTGAGGAATCTTACGAGTATTAAAACTGCCAGACAGCTGGAAATCTTCTTTAAAACCTGACTGGTCAGATAGATACATGTGCAGAGACTGGCAGACACAAACACTTAAGACTTGCTTTTGTAGAAAGACAAGTTGCAAAGATTTAGACTTTTAGCACATTTCTGACAGGATTCCTCTGTAGGTATGCAGGCTTTAGTCACAGGAGCTCAGAAACTTTCATCAGACTTATCCACCCAGGAACAGCTGTGTTCCACACAGTCTCTGTTGCTGTTACAAGTCATTCTGTAGCCTACTGACAAAAGGAGAGAAAACATGCAATAACCCTTCAAGGGAATAAACAAATCAACCTTCAAATCTCAAATGAGTGCTGAGACACAGGTCTCAGGGCTGACACTTGAGCTCCAGACTTTAAAATCTGCTTTGCCTGTGTGTCAGCCGTGGCTGTGAATACCGAAAGGCTGAATGGCTTTATTGCCGACAGGAGTTGCGTTTACCAGAGAGCAGTTCAGTTCATGAGTCACTGGCTAAGCAGATGTCAGAAACCATGATATCTAAAGTTGATTTCTGATGGAAATGTCAAAGGAGGTGTCTCTAATGCTGAAGTTGCTTCTCAGTGATGCCTTGCTAGTGGTTCATAACCACTTTCTGCTCTGTATCCATCTACCATGAGAGCTGCTGTGGTACTACCTTGCATATATGCTCAGACACAACTAGACTAGGTCCTATTAAATGAACTGTATAAGCTAGTTACCTACCCAAAACTGATGGCATAATTAGTGTACTGAAACTACCAATATTACTATCCCTTCTTCATGAGCTAAATATAAGATTTTGGAAAGATAGAATATGTTTCACACATAGGAAGAACTCCTGTCTGGAGATTTCTTCTTAGAAATTATTGTCTCCACAAGAAACATTACCCTACAGACATAAATTTGGCTTTATTCCTCCACACCCATCTCAAAATCTGATACAACAGAGTCAAGTTCACTGAGAGCCTGCTATTTATGAGGAGTTCAACAAACTTTTATCCAGGACAAAAAGATGTCTGCAAGATTTGCATATAAAGGAAGTGCTTTCTTTTCTCTTTTTTTCAGAGGTACATTCAATCTTCTGCTCTTTTGTTCTCCATTTTTTATTTTTTTCTGTCAACTAACTAGGTACAACCTCTGAAATTCTCAATCAGTTGAAGTAATAATGATAATAATAATAATGCCATGTTTTGATTTTATACCTTTAATTTGAAGTTCTTGAGACACTTCATACAAAAATATCATTATTATTAGCTTTCTTTTATATATTTGGAGACCAAGGCATAGAACATTAAAGTAACTTTTTCAAAGCTACTCTGCAGAGCTAAGGAAGGAATCAAATTTTCCTTTGTCCTCATTCCCTGGACCATCCTAGTTCCATAAAATATTGGCAAGTTATATGATAAAGTATACATATGTCACATATTCAAATAAAAAAGGCAGGAGAAAACAAGCTGAAAGAATTGAGAAATGCTTCTCAGCACATTCTATGGCACAAGCTAGGATCTGTGTCAGCTCTACTAGACTGTATTTTCTCTGCTGTCCACACAAATTTCTGTAGCTTAAGATCTTTCACACTTCACTGTATTCAGATTTCTTTTTTAAAAATCACATATTTTTATCTGTTCTATCTGAAATTTAATACTGCGGTGTTTTTCCTCTTTCTGAACTTATCAGTTCATCACCTCTCAAAACAGCCGCACTTGCAGTAGTTATCACTTCATCTTGCAGAATGTGCAAAATGCAGACTTTGGTAGGTCCCTCATCAGCTTATTCCCTATGGTCCAGATATTTTTTCTCTTTTTTTGTTAAAAATGTTTCAGGTTTTTATTTAAATAAGTTTATGCATTTACCAGTATTTTTCCCAAGCTTCATGACTCTCCCACAGAGACTAAACTTCATACACTTGATGTTCTTAGAGCTATGTCCTTTCATCTTTCTAGAACAAAGCCATTTTGAAAATCTCTCAGGCTTTTTGTAGCTTTTGGTAATAAATCCAGGGGGATTTTTTTTTTCTTCCCAGAGGCTCTCCAAGGGGTTTCAAATTGTATGAGGGTCTCACATGCATTGAACAAACTGTCCCTCCCCTCTCAATTAGGGCTCACTTTACTGAGGCTCAGGCAACATCTGTAGCTTGTTTTAGGGTAATCCTTAGTTCTGCACTGTGCAGGGCAGCTGCTTGGAGTTCAGTTCATGTGCTCACCAGGCATTGCTTCAGGATAAGAACTTCTAGATGAGATCTCTGGAGTTGTTAATTAGACAAACATTTTATTGCGTGTCTTCTTGCAAGGTAACTGGTAGCTGCATACTGAGGGATCGAGGTGGCCCACTGCTGGAGGAACAGAAACAGTCTTACGATATTTAAAGTCCTCTGAAAGGCTTTTGGGGAGACAGATCCCTTGTTGACTTTCCTTCTCCGCTGCTTCAGGGTCCTTTAACCAAAGCTTGTATAGATACACCACCAAGAAACTGAGGCTGCTTTGCCTGTTATGTCCTGCGTTATCACATACGAGCATTTACAGCCTAGAAGGTATACCTACATCTGGCTTAACTGATAAGAGTACGTATTTGTGAGGTATATACGCACGTGTGTAGTGAGATCATGAGGCCCAAAGCATTACAAGTATGACTCAATATTCACACCACAAAGTCATGTTACCAGCACACCAGTTCTTGATGACCTTCAGTAATATGGCTCCTATGTTCTGTGGTGGTTTTTTTTTCTGTTGGTCCCAATAATTTTTCTACAAAATGGACTTACAGGAAGAATCAAAATAAGCACAGCATGTATTCTAATGCGTACACAGTTCAGGCCAGGATTTCGGTTGTATGAGCTGTTCATGGTAGTGTGTGCTGAGTTCTTCATTTAACTGCTTGCTTTTGCCCCTTTAGTTTTCTTTTAAGCTTGATTTATTTATGACTAGCTTAATGCTCAATATCATGCAGTATTTATTGTGTTGAAGACTGAGCTTTAGAATAGGTATATCATTATGGCCAAAAAATGTCTGCATCCTTCAAGAGAATGTCAGTTACAATATTAAGATTTTGCTTTATGCAAGAAACAATTGAATTTGACCAACTCCACTGGGGAGTTTGGGTTTGAAGGGATCTTTAAAAGTTATCTAATACAATCCCCTACAATAAGCAGGGACATATTCAACTAGATCAGGTTGCTCAGAGCCTCGTCTACCTGGCCTTCAGTGTTTCCAGGGATGGGACTTCCACCACCTCTCTGTGCAACCTGCTTCAGCGTTTCACCACTGTCTGAGTAAAAACTTTTTTCCTTATATCTAATCTAAATCAACCCTCTTTTAGTTTAAAGCCATTACCCCTTGTCCTATCGCAACATGCCCTCCTAAAAAGCTTGTCCCTATCTTTCCTATAAGCCCCCTTTAACTACTGAAAGGCTGCAGTATTGTCCTCCAGGAGCCTTCATTTCTCCAGGATGAACAACCCCAGCTCTCTCAGCCTTTCCTCACAGGAGAGGTGCTCTATCCATCTAATCATTTTTTAAGTGAGTCCCCCCTCTGGACTCACTTCAACAGGTCAAGTTTGAGTAAGAGCAAAGCTGGGTCTAAGGTCTGCCTGCTTCCAAAATCTCTGCACATTTCAATAGTGAATATATAAATTTTTAATTTCTTGTAATCTTTACATGCTTTTAGTGTGCACCCAGAGGACTAAGGAAGGAGAAAGATTGCTGTGACTATATGGCACTGATTATTGAGAGATCCCTCTGATACAGCTGCAATTTGGTCTTCATGCATGGTTAGGGGGGAAAAAAAGCTGAGTCAGATAATTCTGTTCCTAAACTACTTAGCATACAAAATCACAGATTAGGAAAGAATATGACGGGTTAGAGCAGTTTTTACAGTGCAGTGTATCTGACACATATCTAGGCCATTAATTAGAGAGAGACTCTTTCTATTACAGTTGATTATAGGGTTGGAACATTAGTATAGTTTAGAAGTCGGAGGTGGAAGAGATCTGGTGAATTGTCAGCTTCTTGCCAATGCAAGATGCTTCTGAACTAAAGAATGTAACTGATAATGGATAACCTTTTCTGGGTTCTATTCTTATTTGCCAAATTACAGACGAGGAATAGGAAATAAGACTTGAGATGACATTTGAGCCATGAGTCTTAGTAAAAAAAAAAAAAAAAAAGATTATTAAAGACAACAACTGTGTCGTGTGGGAAAGGTCATGATTTAATTGCAAGATTGTGAAATCAGGATGCTAAGCACTGGGATAACAAGTTCAAGAGACACATTCAGTTAAATGGCTCAGTGGAATAGAGGACGTTATTTTTCATTTTCCGTATAAAATAACATTTTAAAACTATTGATAGAAAAGAAACCTAATTTACCTGAGTAAATCTGATTTTTAAGTGATAAATTGTATCTATATGACCCTTCAGAAAAAGATTCCTCTTATTTAAAATAATAAGTTATTGTAAGAGCAATATGAAGCCTTCAAAATCTGATCCTGAAATAGTTACCTTTTCTTGGTTTTATCAAAATCAATCGTCTAAAGAGAGATCAGTGAAACCCAAGTAATTTTAGCAACAGTAGCTGAAGTGAAATCACTGAGTACCATGTAGACAGCCATTCTTGACAAACATGCTATTATTCAAAAAGACAATATGGTGCCTGTAATTATGAAAGAATATAGTATTCTGAAGAAAGTAATATTTACAGTATGTCAAAATGAAAATAAAGGAAAAGTTCTCAAGGTACTCTCTGCATTTTAGGTAGCTTAGAAATGTAAACCTTTTGTATATATTAACCAGTTGCTTTACTGTAACTTATTGCAATGAATTTTTGTCTTCTATAATTTATTTCGAACTTGGAGAAGTTGGATTGGCATCATATGGGACTGAACTCCTCAATTTATCCAAATTACATATATATTGCAGGCAGTGCAATTTTTCATAAGCTATCTTGTCAACATGTCTCAACCCTGACCTACTTATGGCACCTCCAAAGATGAACACATTTTTCAGCCTCCATGTTCGTTCAGTCCATGATGTCTTTGCTGAGCTTGCCAATTAGTGACCTTGAAGAAGAGGGAATGGAGGGGCTGTTTGATGTGGACACCAAGTTTTGGACCACCAAGTCATGCCTCAGAGTTTCCCACCATGATGTCTGACATCAGTTTTGTTTCTTTACCTCCGATTGTGATATGAAATAGCTGAGCTGTCTCACATTCTAGCTTGTGAAAACTGTTGGCAAGTGTTGATGCATGTTTTCTTAATTATGACTGTCATACACCTCCGATTAACCATTACGTAATACAATCTGTTCTGGTTTTGATTTGAACTAACAGATTCTACTATTATGGACATATATAAGCACCTAGAAAGATGGATAAGCCCAGTGCCATGGAGGTGATAGACTGCACAATCCAAGAGCAATCCCAGTGTCATTCAGTCTCCTGTTGAGCGTGAATTTAAATCACTTAAATCCTGAATATTTCTGTCCTTTGAATATTATAAAATTTAAATCCTTTAAGAATTCCTTTAGAAAAAAAATATGAATAGAGAACAAATGATAGGATTAATAAACCAATTGTTCACTTGGATTTAAAAATCCATCATGAATTTTCTAAATCTCAAACTGTTTAGTTAGGTTTTAGTTTTCTCACTTGATGTGCTTGATCTTAAATCGTTCAGTAATAAAACAGAAAAATTACAAACCAGCCTGGTTAAATTAGAATATTCATAAAGTGATGTGCCGTAAGAGAGTCATTTACTATCTTAGAAAGTTCACTTCCATAGTTCAAATAGATGAAAAATACTCCTTAATAAAATATAGTGCATATGTCAGGATCAGCACCAACCCTTTTCTACATCTATGGGATTTTATGCATCTCCGGGTATTGAGAATAAGCCTCTACTAACATCAAATTCCTTGGAAGTCTCTTAAACTTCTGGACATGACGACTGAGAAAATAGTTGTTCCTGGTCCAGTCCACACCAGAAGAGAGGTTGAGCAGGTAATCTATCTGCAAGCCTAAAATTAGAGTGAAGCATGCCACCATCTGTCATTTCCACTTTAACCTTGTGGATATTAGGATGATTGACTCTAAGTAAGTAAGTGCTGTCCCTGAGTAGGACTAGACTTGGAAATATTTTAGATATTTATGCCTTTTAAACTTTTTACTTTTAAAATTAAAATTACCTTTTAAAATTAAGACTTTTAATTTTCCAACTTCACTTTTGCATGGCTAGATGTAGAACAGAGTATAAAATAATATAAGAAAATGTCAGGAAATGGATGGAAGAAATTGGTGGAAAGCGCAGAGGTTCAGAAGACCCATTACATCTGTTTGATGAGGAAACTGTGCCTTTAGGACTTGTTTAAATCCTCTGTGTGAAAGGCCTTTCACAAGAGTGAACTTGTGGAGGATTTTGCTCACCTCTGGTCTTTTTATATAACCCTTATCTGGAAGGCAAGAAAGAATCAAATTGCTTTCATAGTCTTTGGCGCTCTTTGGCATTTCATTTGTTTTTCACAATTACAGTGACTTTTATCTTTTTTGAAATAAAAAATGCACATGGGGTAAAATTTATTTTGAAACCGTGGAAGTAGCTCATATAGTTCAAATTAATAGAGAATCCCTAGGCCAAATATGACACCCACAATTCTGTTCAATCTTCTTCATCCCCCTCAAAGTGTCTAGACAGGTTGGACTCATCATCTGTCTTTGAAGCTCTCATCAGGAGAGCTTAATCTGAAGACAGTGGGCTATAGGAGCAACAGACTTCATTTATCCTGCAGAAGCATTGCTTCAAACAATAGTTCAAAAACTAATGGGACACAGACTGACCAGACTATGTGTAAGTGAATATAGACCCCTTTTTTTTTTCTCTTCTCTCTAGCTTTCAGAATTTAGCTGAAATGTAAAATTCAGTGACAGTGGAGTCAAGAGAAGGGCAACTTTTGCATCAAAATAAGTTGAACTACACTTTTAAGTGTTCACACTACAAAAGTTCAAGCTTCTAGTTATTGGCATGACAAACCTTGAAGGTCTTAGATAGCTAAAATGAAAGTTACTTTTGAGTTCAAACTGTTCATAAATCAACCCCTTTTTCTCAGCTTTTTTTTGCAATCCATTATGGGATGGGAAAAAAACCATATACACCAGCATGTTTCTCATGGGTTTGTAAAGGTCCCCCTCTCTGGGGACTGTAAGTTGCTTGTCCAGGTGAATTTCCAGAGCAAAGCCAATCAAAAGTTTTGGTAATGCGTTTGCCAATTACATATTTAAGAAAACGGAAGAGAAGACTGGTGATGCAGATGAAATTGGGAGCCATGTAGGACAGATGTGTCAGGCCCCAGGAGGCAGCCAGGCCTCTCTCCTCCCCTGGCCCTGGGCTGGGGGCAGGGGTGGCACTGATGCCCCCCTGACCTGACACGTAACAGAGTGAAGAAGAAAACTTAAAGAAGAACTTGGACAAGACATACTGCAGAAAGGATTCCAGCTGGAGAAATGGCATTGCCTTCAAGGTCAGAGCTGGCAGCCGGAGGAGAGAGAGAAGCCCCAAAGGGAGGAGAATTTCTTTCCTCTCCCCCCCTCTTGTCTCTCTCTCTTCAGCAGGGAAAAGACTGAAAACTAAAAATCCCTGCCACCTGTGGGAGATTGTTGGGGAGCGAAGATGACCCTCTGCAGCTCACGAAGGAGCCCATGCCGGAGCAGAGGAGAAGATGTGACTCTGTGGGAGGCCCAGATGAAACAGAGTTTGAAGTGATTTGTGGCCACAGAGAGAGATCTTACGCTGGAGCGAGACTGCCTGGGTAAGAATTGTGTGATCCCAGTAAGGGATCTGTGCTGGTGCAGCTGAATTTGTGACCCTAAGGGACAGCAGAGAGTGGAAGAACTGTTGCCCTAAGGATGGACCCACGTTGGAGAGGTCTTTCAAGGACTATTCCCAAGGGAAGGGACCCCACAGGAAACAGGGGTGGACTCAAAGCCATTATCCCCTGTGACCGTGTGGTGAAGACCATGGAAAAGCAAGTGTCCCCTTGTA